>WBMY01018035.1:252629-270277 GCA_013397315.1 Donacobius atricapilla | reverse complement strand
CGGGGTGCGGGACAGGGAGGGGACACCGGGCCGGGGGTGAGGGACAGGGACAGGGAGGGGACACCGGGCTGGGGAGAGGGACAGGGGACACCGGGACAGGGCTGGGGCCGAGGGTGCAGGACCAGCGTCACCGGGCTGGGGGTGCGGGGTCAAGTGGCACCGGTCAGGGCTGTGGGACAGCGGGCACCAGGCCGAGGATGCAGGACAAGGGACACGTACCTGTCTCATTCAAACAGGCGATATTAAACTAGGAACTTTTTTCTGTGCCTGCTTTCTTTGATCACTGCCTGACCTCTTTTTTCCTGTTTAAAATAACAACCTTTCATTGCAGAGGAATCTGTCCTTTTAAATGAGATCATTTCTGGAGGACTGGATGGGTTTTAGTTTAATGTGCTGATTGATTTACATTCCAGTGGTGAAACTGCTAATAGAAAAATAAATTTCTTGTTGAGAACTCCTGACCTGTTGCCGAACAAGAAGCTTTACTTCCTTACCAAACATTTCAGCTCAAATGCCAAGTTGAAAGAACTGCTAGAGTTTGGACAATTATCTGGATGTTACTGAAGGAAAATTCTTTTCTCTGATTAACAAATTCCAGGGTGCAACCAGTTCATATGGCTCGATGGCTGTTAGCTGTTGAAGTTCAGCATTCCATAAAGCCAGATAAGATAGCCTTTATCATTAAGTAGAAAGGAAATCAGCTGGTTCTGGAGGCCAAGAAATACATCTTTATAACCTAGAAACTAGATAATAAAGGCACGTTTCAACAGAGAAGGAAGCAATGTCAAAGTTAGCAGCATTTTCTGAGGATGGAGACCTAAGAATGTGTTGGACAGTTCAGTAAAAACACCTGTGCAGTAGTTGTGGCTGCCAGAAAAATGATAGTTACATTTCTGTTTTAAACTCCTACATGCCGGATTTTTACCTTGTGCTTCAAGGACACCAACACAAATGTACAGTGGTGCCTAGAGAGAACTTCTCCTGACACAGTTTCCATGTAACTCCTGGCTGTGCTGGTGCCTTCCCTTGGGATCAGCTGCTCCTAGTGGTCTGTGCTGCACACAAGGGTTACACTGCATTTCTCTGTGCGCTCCTCTGGCATTACCCCACCTTCTCAGGTGCCCTTGGGTCAGAGATACCAGGCGCTGCTAGTAGACCCAGGGCTGAGGACTATGCTCCACTGAGGTTGGAGGTATCAACAAGGTCAAGCTGACCTGCATTCCATATCAAAATCACTCCTGTGGAGAAAAAAAAAAGACAGGTTATTATCATAGGGACTCATTTCTGAGGGGAGCAGAAGGCCCAGTGTATGGGCATTGGAAGCAAGGACAGATTACACAGGAAAATTAGGGAGATGCTGTTCACCATTGCAGGGAGAAAATTCATGTGACCAGAGCTTGACTGGTGTTTAAGCTTGCTAGCACTGTAAAGGACAGCAGAAAGGACTTGTTAAAACATGTTAACAGCAAAAGGAGGATCAGAGATCAGTTCACATTTGATGAGGTCAGACACCTCCCAAATAGGGACATGGAAAAAGCAGAGATTTTTAATGCCTTCTTCACCTCTGTCATTAACGTCAGTGATGGGCCCTGGGACCCCCGGAGCTCTGTGTTGGAGGACTGTGATTAGGGGAAGGATAAGCTCCCAGACAAAACTGAACTTGTCTGAGGCTTGGTGCTCCAGCTGGATGCACATAAATCTATGGGGCATGATGGGGTTCATCCCACGGTACTGAGAAGGCTGGCCCTGTCATCACAGGATCTCTCTCCATTATTTTTCAAGCCTTGGGAGCCTGGAGAGGTCCCACCAGACTGGAAGCTGGCCAAAGTCCTAGTTTTCAAGATAGGCAAGAAGGAAGACCCTGGTAATTACAGCCCTATAAGTCTCACTTCAGTGAGAGGAAAAGAGAGTTATTTTTCTGGGCATTATTGAAAAACACTTGAGAGACAACACAGTCTTAGTTTCCAGCAAAGAGCAGGTTTCTGCCCGAGAAAATTTCTCTGGATAAGTCTCTCATTCTTGTTAAGTTTTGGGATGGGGGGAGGGTGAGAGCTGAGTTTATTTATACATACATGTATGTTCGTGTTTCCAGGTGCTCTCTTTCACACTCCAGCAACCCTTGCTGGCCGTGTCCTGGCAGAAGGAGGTGACCTGCTCCCACACGGTGGCACTGCTGGCCTGGCTGTGTCCCACACGTGTCCCCACTGCCTGCCCAGGGGAGGGTCCTGAGAATAGCCCAGTGGACCTTGGCATCTCACAGAATCACAGAATCGTGGCCCTCTGCAGCGGGTTGGTGAATCACAGACTGATCTAGGTCACCTTCTGCTCCTCCTTGCAGGATTTTGGGGAAGGGGAAAGGCGCTGGGTTACACCAGCACTGAGAGCATTGGGTGGTGAGAAGAGTCCTGCTCATCCCTCACTGGCTCAGGGCAGTCATGGGGCCAAACACCTTCTGTTGCTCCTGTTTTCCCTGCCTCAGCTCCCCCCAGATTGCTCATGTTTCTCCTCACTGCTGCCATGCTGAACCACCTTTTCCAAAGATAACCTCTCCGCAGCACCTCCCAGCTCCATCCACGCCTGTGCCCTCAAAGCCTGTTCATCTCTCCCAACAACCCCATAACTCCTCCACACTTTTTTCCTCCTATGCTTTTCTTTGTGCCCACATTCCTTTCCTCTTTGCCCAGGGCTGCACCAGAACACAGACTTGCAGGCGGAGTGGCCTTTCATTTCCTGAAGTCAGGCTCTGGATCGTTTCACAAATGGATCAGGTGTCCAGGGCTCTGTCAGGTGCAAGGTCTGGTTGTGTTTGTGGACAAACAGCCGTGGTTGTGCAGGACCCGGATGGCTCTTCTGTGGCCATGCTGGGCTCTCCTTGTGGCTAACACCCTGCCTGGAGCACCGTGGTGCTGAGCTGGAGGATTTGAGCCCTTCCACGCTGTGAGACACTCGGGCACCCATCGGTCTGACCAGCCCACGCGGCTGCTAAACTGGGTCCCTGCCTGTGTTTTCCTCTTGAGCGTGACTGTTTGTTAAATAATGTAGCGACAGGAGGTTCCTTGAACTGGATTTATCCTCCCGGGTAGCCATGGGAACAGCCGGCGGGGTGGTGACGCTGGGCTCGCCATCAGATCTGCTGCGAGGCCCTGGGTCAGCCTGGCTCAGCCTCGCTCCTCCAATTGACGCTGTCCTGCCTGGAGCTTTGCTGGTTTAGGCTTGCTTTCTAAGACTCTTCTTTAGCCAGCAGCATGAATGTACTTTAAACCTGGGAAATATCGAGGGTGATGGGGAGTTTGGAGGAAGATGAGGGGTTTAGGAGCAGCCAGATGTGACAAGGGGGAGCAGTTGCGCCCAAAAGGTGCTGCAGCTCCCCGTGCTGCCTGCAGTACATGGTTCATGGGAAGAAAATAAGGACAAGTGCAAGTAGTTGACCCTATCACTCTCTACAACTCCCTGAAGGGTGGCTGTGGTCAGGTGGAGTTGGTCTCTTTCTCCAGGCAGCACTGACAGAACGAGAGGGCACAGCCTCAAGCTGTGCCAAGGGAAATATAGGTTGGATAGTAGGAAAAAGTTTTTTACAGAAAGGGTGATGAAGTACTGGAATGGTCTGCCCGGGGAGGTGGTGGAGTCACCATCCCTGGATGTGTTTAAACAAAGACTGGATGTGGCACTTGGTGCCGTGGTTTAGTTGAGGTGTTAGGGCTGGGTTGGACTCAATGATCCTGGAGGTCTCTTCCAACCTGGTGATTCTGTGATTCTGTGATTCAATATTGTCCAAGCCTGTGCTTATTTCCAGTGCAGAAACATCTTGAACCAAACCTAATTTCCTCCTTTGTGCCATAAAATCACTGGCTCCAAGGAGCTGAGGAGAACCCACCCTTACAGTCACACATTCCCTGTCCCTCCTGAAGGACACTGTCTCACCCAGACTGTGGATATGGAGGAGAGGGTGCATGGGTGGCCAGCACAGCATCATTACTTTGACTCAAACACTTCATTTTACCTGGAAAGGCATGAGACCATGTGACAGAAACCAGTGCTTAGGTGATATCACCAACCATGTGTTGTGTGTATTGCCTGAGAGTCAGAGTTGAGCAACGCAGCAATGTGGACAGAGGGTGCCCCATCCTGCATGGTGAGGATTGTGTCATTTCCCCCAGGACTGCACTTACACCTTACCACAGAAGGGACTTTCTCTGTTGCTACTGGAGGCAGAAAGGACATGTCCATACAGCTGCGGGTTTCTTTGCAGTCTGTAGGATCTGTGTCTGTGTCCAGCCTTCCTGATCTCCTGCTTGGTTGAATCCTGTTTGGTTTCCAGCTCATCTTTCAAGAGTTCAGAGCTGTTGCTGTGACCTCTCTTGACATTATCAGATTGTGCTGTTTACTGTGTTTTCAGGTCAGTGCTGCAGGTGGGAACACTTGAGATCGAAGGTAGCTCCCTTATCTCCCTCCATTCATGGTTTGAAAGTAGCTTTTCTTACCTTCATTCATGTTTGGTGTTTTGCTTCTGCCATCTCTCCAGCTGGTCCTCAAACCACAGGCCTACACCCCGATCATATTCAATTTTCAATAGAGCTGTTGAGGAGATTGAATCTCTACCAGGATATTGCAATGAGCCACAGTTTTACTTTGGCAGTGTTTGGGATGCTTGCACCAGTTTTTATGGTTGCATGAAAGATGGTTTCTGAAGTAGGAAATAGCCAATGATCTTGGGAGCACCCATGCTTCTGACCATTCTGGGAAGTTTTATCCCCAAAGCCAATCATCCCTTGAAGCATCTACCCTGGGCGGGTGAAAAGACAGACCTTTATTTTCTTCTCCAAAGCTGCTTCTAAAGCAGGAAATGTCCACACCTCCTTCAGACTTGATCTCAATGTTCTTCACGGCACATATGTGTAATCTTAGCTGCTGCTGCTCCTCCCCTGCATCTTTTTTTATTCCCTCCCATTTAAGTAGCTCTGTGATCTGAACTTTATCCCTAACATACTTGACCTTATTTTTCTAAAGATTATGCACAGACATCCCCAGAGTTTTTCATGGCATGTGTCAAGCCCTTGGGCTAAAAGCTGTCTCCTGGTTTATTCCTGCCACCCAGGGAAAGGAGAACATGTTTGAGTGATTGTCATGGTTTAACCCCAGCCGGCAACTCAGCCCCACGCAGCCGCTCACTCCCTCTCCCCCCCGTGGGATGGGGGAGAGAATTGGAAAAGTAAAAGTGAGAAAACCCGTGGGCTGAGATAAAGACATTTAATAACTAAAGCAAAAGTCGTGTATGCAAGCAAAGCAAAACAGAGAATTTATCCAGTGCCCCCCGTGGCAGGCAGGTGTCCCAGGAAGGCAGGGCTCCGTGACAGGTAGCAGTGACTTGGGAAGGCAAACTCAGAGTGTCCCCCTTTCCTCCTTCTCCCCCAGCTTTATGTGCTGAGGGTGATGCTGTGTGCTCGGGGATATCCCTGTGGTCAGCTGGGGTCAGCTGTCCTGCTGTGTCCCCCAGCTCCTTGTGCCCCCCAAGCTCCTCCCTGGTGAGGGTGAGGAGCAGGAAAGGCTCTGGCTGTGTGTGATCCCTGCTCAGTGAGAGCTCCAACATCCCTGTGTTATCCACCCTGTTTCCTGCACAGAGCCCAAACCCAGCCCCACAGCAGCTGCTGGGAAGGAAATTAAGTCTGCCCAGCCAAGCCCGGCATGGTGATGTACAGAAAACAGAAACTCAGGCGTTAGTGAGAGGAATGGGCTTTGCTGAATGAGGAGGTGGTGAGCAAAGGCCAGCTCTGATGCAAGAATCCATCAGCAGAGATCCTGGAGCCTACGGAAGCGTTCAACAGCCTGTGAACAGTTAGCAGGCTTCATATTCTCACCTCTCTATGTCTGACATCAGCAGCAAGATAAAAATATGTGCTCCTTACAGCAATACATGGGGCTTTTGGCATTTCTTGAGCTGATTTGTTTTTCCCCAGTGCGAGGAAATAACACACGAAGTCATTCTGTGATGGAGCGTTTCCTATATGGATGTAGCTTGGCAAACTGAAGCTATTAATTTTCCTTAGATAAGCTGGTACCAGAGTAGCTGGGTTTGAAACCTGGCACTTCTCTGCTGCATCTTTCGAAGCTCTCTCAAAGATGCCTGTGCCAGAAGTGGCTGCCAGAGCCCTTTGGGGGGATTAAGTTGTGTAGTGGAGATAAACACTTACTGGAGGTGAGGAGGTCAGAAAGGCATCTTCAGAGATAAAGATGTTTGGCAAAGCCTTCTCCTCCCAGGGCTCTCAGTGTCCACTGTGCCAGCACCATGCTGTGCCCCATGACGTCCTGGGGCTGCAGCCAGCATCCCTGGCAAAGCTTGGGGTGACCCAGCCTGTCCTGCCCTGGGTCCCAGCATTGCCTGGGGGGTGTGCAGGGGCAGGCAGCAGTGCAAGGAGCCAGGGAAGAGCAGCGTTGTGTTTCCCCTCAGCTCACACTGCTGAAGGCACTGTGGCTCTCTTCATTCCATCACTGAGCTGGGAGCTTTAGTCCTGCATTTCCTGGGCAGCCTCTGCTTTGCCAAGATCTTCCATGGGAAAGGGCAGCTGCACTCAGGGACAGCTGAGGGTAAACCTGTCCCCTCACACAGGACTGGGCTGCCTTCACACTGTGTTTTGTGCTGCTCATTCCCTTTTATTCCCCATGAGGATTTTACTCAGTACTGAAGTTGGGTGGATTAGCTGCATCTGTCTGTGACCTGTGAGGTAAAACATACCTGTTTCCAGCTGCAGAATCCCAAGGCAGAAATCAGCCCCCTGGGACACTGGGCACCCTAGCACAGCAGGGAGAGGGGACTCCCCGAGCTTTGGGAAGGAGGCCATAACCCACAGCAAGAGCCTTGCTTGTGAACAGGCCCTGGGGTGTCAGCTATGGGGGCAGGTCTGCCCAGGCAGGTGGAAATTTATTGCGTGTTAGCAGGATCCTGGCAGCTCCCTGGGCTGGGCTATGGGGACTTGATTCTGGGAGCCACTTCCAGGGGCTCTGCCTTGCAACAGGGAGGGCCTTCCCCTTGCTGAGGATGTCCCAGGACCCAAAGCCTGCTCTGCTTGCCTTGAAAACAAGGAGCTAATTGTTTTTCTCCCTGATATCTCTCCCCTCCTGCCTTCCCAGGCAGCACTGAGGCGGAGCGAGCATTGCCCCGGCCATCAGCCAGGCCTGGGGTGAAACATCCTGCCAGTTCACGGTCTGGAAACATTAAAATAAAGGGTTTTGGGGAAAGGCAGAAGGCTGAGGAGGAGGCATTCAGTCGTGGGAGGATCAGAGGCTCCCAGTGCTCTGTGAGATGTGAGCCTGGCTTCTCTGGCAGCTGGGGAAGAACCAAAGAGCAGAGCCCTCAATCCTGTAAAAGTGTACTGGAATAGTTCAAAGGGCACGTCAGCATCACAGTGGTGGATACAGGGATAGCTGAGGTCTGCCCTTAGCTCTCTAATGCCTGCAGTGTCTCTTGGCTTTTCTATGCCCTGAAAAATACTGAAGGCTGAAATTGTGCTCACTGCCTCAAAAGGAAAGGGCTAAAACTTTGGGTAATGAAAATGCACCTGTTGGAGAAATCTTGGGAGCACCTGCCAGGTAGAGCTGGTGCTGTGGGACTTTGCTCCAGTGACCTGAGAAACCTAGAGAGACAGCTTTTCTGGGAAAGCGAGTTCGAGGCAACCATGCTGCTTCTGACGTGAGTCTTGTTCTGCTTTCAGCCTTTTTTAGCAGGCTGGACATCCCAGAAATAGAGGGTGTTGTAAATTCTGTGAAAAAAGATGCCTGACTTGAGGAAAGATAAGTGTGCCAGTGTGGAAAAAACTTCATCCAAGGCACACCCTGAAATCCTGAGTAGAGATAAAAGGCAACCCCAAAGCTGGTGAAGCCCCCCTGCTTTCTCTGCATGTGGGGTGATTTGTTTCTTCCAGACTCGTGCTGCTTAGCAGAGAGCCTGGAGGGGCTCGGCTGTGCCTGGGGTCTGAGCATCTTCTAGGTTTGAACCTTGTTAGCAGCTGCCAAAATGTTGGTGCCCTCAAGCATGGAGGTGACAGGGTGGCAGGGATTGCTTGGGATGACTCTCTAGACTTGCTAAGGTGACTGCAGCTCTGTTTGTCCATGTAAAGGTGCTCTGTTTGTCCATGCAAAGGTGTTTGGGATCCTCTGGTCTTCCTCCCTTCTGTCCAGCATGGTGCTGTGGAACCATCACTTGGCAGTGGAGCTGTAGAGGGTGCAGGACAATTTATCTGCACTTCTCTAAACCAGCTCTCCAAAGCAGATTTTGGCATATTTTGGAGATGGAGTATGCTTTCCCCAATATTTCTGTAAAAAGAGCTTGTGTTTGTACCACTATAAAAATATATCTTCCTCTCTGAATTGGTGTGGATTCTACTACAAAGCCTTTTTTTGCTGCTACAGATTGCATGTGCATGAGGTTTGCTGAGATCACTAACCTGAAGCTCCTCCAGTAGAGATTAGACTCAAATTATTATGGAACAATCTGATTGTGATGTTAATGCAATGCCTGGAAGATCAAACGTCCATGTCCTCTCCGTGGGTATCTGGTTTTCTGAGATAAACACCTTTTATAACCCTCCTGATAGATTTCTGAGCAGTTGTTCAAACAGGAAGGTGCTTTCTAGCAATCTGCTTCGGTGCACCCAAAGGCCTCTGTCCCCTGCAGAGTCATGGGGTTCATTCTGCCCTGTTTCCCTCATTTCTTTCCTTCAAGACCAAAAGATCCTTTGAAGTGCCTTTAAACAGGTCTCCTCTGGGAGGCTGTGGAAAGCCGTGAGTTTGGGCATTAGTTTTTCCCCTGATAGAAGGTGTTTTCCAAAAAGGAGCTTGTTTCTCACCTCCATTGCAAGGTCTCCCACCAGGACCAGAAGCGCCAGGCACCAAGAGCCCATGTTGTCTGCCCTGACTCCAGACAGGGCCATCCCCACGGCTCCAGGAGGGCAGGAAGCCTTTGGAGGTAAAATGTGAGTGCAATTGCCGGCTAAGCACCACAGATGCCCAGAGATGAATCCATGGGGCTCTTTCCTGGGCTCAGGGGCATGGCTGGGGCAGGGAATGCCTCTCCCATTCCTACCAATGCCTGACTTGATCCCAGCCTGGGAGGCAGGATTTGGAGTGTCTGGGAGCAGCCCCTTTCAGTTGTGTGTCCTCTGTTGCTCCTGAAAAGGCTGCTGCAAAGCCATGGGCTATCTTCCACATCAGCCCTGGCTTGCTGAGGGGCCAGGAGGCTCTGACACGGTGTGGGAGGCAGCTGGGAGTGTGCTGTGGCTGGGGAGAGGGTGGAGGAATGTGCTGGTCCTTTCCAAGTGCCTGGGCCCATCAGGAACTTGGCCTGAATTTCCTTCCCCCTCCCATCTCTCCTATCTGAGCAATTCCTGGGGGCTGCGGCTGATACTCCCCAGAGTGCTTGCATGGATTATTTGCTGCTGCTTCGGGTCAGCTGTGCTAGGCAGAGATGAGAAGCGGGTTGGGAATGCCAGAAGGAGCTCTGCTTGCCTGGAGGGCTCCAGGGAGGCAGGAGGTGTGTGATCCTGGTGGGTCTAGGGCAAACCTGTGCCCTTTTTGACCTGGGCATCCCTGCCCAGTGCTCTGCAAGAGAAGAGGCTCTGCTTGCACCTGGGGCAGTGCTTGGTGGGCAAGGGCTGGATGGAGGGGCCTTGGAGATGGGTTGTGTAGTGCCCTCTTTGGAAGAAGAAGTTGTGACTTTTTGCATGTTTCTTGTGACCAGCTGATGAGGTTGCAGTCCCTGATCTCTGGTTGGGGTGTACTGAATGTTTATAGTGCCTCTATCACTTTTGAAGATAAGGGCACATTAGTATTTTATTGCCCTGCTCCTTCCATCGAGGCATCACCCGGAGCAAGAAGAGGAGAGGGGAAGGACTCATTTCCTTATGACATGGGGTTAGTCACTGCAGCCCGGCCCTCCAGTGAGGGCTGCAAGGCTCCCCACTCCACCACACCAGCCTGAGAGGTGAAGGCTTGAGAGGGAGAGAGCTCTTCCCCACCCAGTCCTCTTCCCACCCCTGCTTTCCCCCTGGCTGCCCATCTTGTCCTGCACTTGGCTCTGCTCCCCTGTGCCTTTCCTGCAGGGAATCCTGGAGCACCCTCAGCTTTTGCCACGGAACTGCTGAGGAGCAAGAGCCCATCTGAGGGGCTGGCCCTGTGCAGTGCTGGCTTGGCTCCATCCCTTCACTCAGGCTCGCCATCAGCAGAGCTGTCCCCCAGGGCAGTCTGGGCTCCTGTTCTCTCTGTCCCTGGGCCACATCCAGGCTGTCCTCAAGAACCTGGTTTATCAATAATGAGGAACATGGCTATTGCATGATGCAGAGATAACCATTGCCACCACATCTGTGCACCCGGTGTCCTCCCCTTCCCTTCCCATCCTCCTTCCCAAGTGGAAAATCTGTGTCAACCTGCCTTGCCCTGTAGCCAGGTTTCACATCTTTGTGTGCATTCACATTGAAGGCCAGGAAAGCTGGAGGGGAGAAACGTTCCCCTCCCAGAACCCACCCACTGCTTAATGCAGGGGCTCCCCTGTGGCAGGGCTGGTGGCACGGGGGCCTGGGGAAAGGCTGGGCCCTGTTCCAGTGTGATGGGTGTCTCTGTGCCCGGGCTCTGAGCTCTGCCTGCCTCTGCCCGTGCCAGCTGCCTTTCTCCTTCTGGGGGAAGCTTCCCTTCTGCTCCTTGAATTAAAGCATTAATAAGCCCAGCATCAATCAAGCTCTTAGTGTTTCAAATGCCCCTTTGTTTAATTAGCACAGCCTCTGCCTGCAGACAGGGGTGGGAGGCGAGGGGCAAGGACCCAGTGCCCAAGAATTCCTCCTCTTTAAGGTGTGGCCTCTTGTGCCAACTATTTTCTCTCCCACTCTCTCCACCAGCTGCCCAGAAAAAAAAAAATATATGGCCAAAGGACCCTCAGAACTTTCAGCGTCTCCTGGGAGGCTGCAGCCAGCAGGTTAAACCTCTTGCATACTCCAGGGCACTCTTTTCCCTGGGGCAGGAATAAATAACTCAGCTGATCTGGGGCTGGCACTGTGCTTTGTCCCTTGACCGTGGAAATGGGGTCACTGTCCTTGAGATCCACCCCAGTCCCCTTCATGAGTGTCACCCTGGGGATGGGTCCCTGTGTGGCTCCTTGCTCTCTGAAGAGGGGAGAAAGTGTGGCCCAACGTTATCAGGAGCGTGTTAACCCCACAGCAAACATGATTTCCCTGGTGCAAGGGTGATGGTGGTGACGTTTGAGTGGAGAACGTGGTCCCTTCCTCTCCATGACCTAATCTAAATTGCTTTATGAGGGGTCAACAGGTAGACCAAGGCCTCCTGCTCCCTGGGGGACAAGGAGCCAGGGCAAGGCGGTCTGTGGGTGGCCCTGTGCTGTGGCACAGCAGAGCAGGGGGGCTCTCAGGTGGGGCAGTGGTACATCAGATGGATTAAAATGTTCCTGCTCCCTGGTGGGCTTTGGGGCTGGGCTGCCTGCACCTCCTCTCCTGCCATGCCCTGGCATGTGCCCAGCATCCCCCAGTGCCCCCAGCAGCCTGTGTGGATGTCGTGCTGCAGTTCCTGTGCAGGGCTGCAGCCATGCAGCCTGTCCCTCCACAGCCTTGCCTCCTGCCTGCCCATCCCTTGCAGCTTTCCAGTGTCTCACTGGTGGCGTTTTTCTCCCAAAACAGACCCTTCAAGGACCTCAGGGCTCAGGACCTGCCTGTGAGGCCTCTCTGCAGCTGAGTTGGGCTGCTCAGACTCCACCAATAGCCAGGAGCTGCCTCTGGTCCTTGGGACTGTTTGCCCCAGGGGTGCCAGTGCTCACTGGGATGGGGATGTGGGAATGCCAGGGCTCCCCACCACCCGGGGACTTGGATGTGCAGTGAATCCCCCCGTGGGCACCCCAGTCTCATCTCACCTGCTCTCCTAGAAGCAAGAAGGGCTGGGGGTGTCAGAAGGAAGGTGCTGCCTGCTGTTATCCCACGGGGAGCTCTGCTTGTCCCTGCGGGCACCCTGGCAGCAGTGGTGCGTGGCAACCTCCCTGCCTGGTGCCCAGGGACAAACTGTGCCAGGGAGTGGCCCTCCTGCCCCTCAGCAGTGCTCCCACCTGCCTGGGCTGCTGGGTGACAAAGCCATCAGCTGTGGGGTGGGGAAGGCAGGCCAGAGCAAGGGCCAGGGGCACCTTTCACACCTTGGCCCCCTCTACAGCCCCCCTGCTGGCCCCTCGGTGCCAGAGAAAAGCTCAGATACGGTCTGGCTAGAAAGATGTATTTATTGCGACATCGGTTTGCAACCAGCACTCAACCCCCCAGCAGCGACTGCAGACCCACACACATGCCCTTGACCCTGCTGTGATGCCTGCATGGCCAGCAGGCTGGTCCCTGGGGCCACAAGCCCGCTCCCCTTCCCAGGCAGGTTCACTGGGGCTGCAGGCTGGGGTCCTGCTGCGCCAGGGGCTGCCTGCAAGCCGGCAGCATGGAGTAAAGAACAAAGCCAGGTTCAGGGTCCTTCATCAATGTAAGCCACCAGCTGCGATCTCCAAGCAGTCACAAGGCTCTCAGAATCCCGGGGAGAGAGCGGGGTCAACTCCCGCAAGCACATGAGAGGGCTGAGCACGGGCGATGCCGCCGTGTCCCCTGCTCTTACCGCCTTCGCTTGGTGCCAGCCCGGACGCTCTGGGGAGCCAGAGAGGTGCCAGCCTGCTGCCCACCTGCAGCCACTACACGTATCCTGTCAGGTTGTAGGAATTGACTTCACTCTTGGTCTTCTGCGCCTGGCTGACCGAGGGCTGGGGGCTCTTGCTCGCCAGCAGCTGGGGCTGGTAGCCGCGGGAGTAGGCGGCCCCCGTGTCCCGGGCAGGGCAGGAGGCGCAGAGGATGAAGCCGCCGATGAGGGAGAGGAGGGAGGAGATGATGCCGAGGTAAAGCGCCTCCCCGAGCTCGAACTTCATGCTGTCGGGGAGGACGGGGTTGCGGAAATCCCGCAGCACCACGTGGATGTTCCACACCAGCGGGATGAAGCAGAGCAGCCCCCCGAGCACGAAGCCTGCGCCGCCCGCCACCGCCACGCGGTCCTTGCCCGGAGAGCCCTGGCTGAAGACGGTGCACCTCATGCCCACGACAGAGAGCAGGCAGGCGAGCGAGGACACGGCGCAGGAGCTCACCATCAGGGCTTGCGCTGCCTGGATGTCGGCGGGCAGGTTGAGCAGGGAGCTGTAGATGTCGCACTGCGTGATGCCCGTGCTGTACGTGGCGCACTCCATCCACAGCCCCTTGGTGAAGCTGATGGCTGTCACGATGCTGGAGCCGATGTAGGAGCTGATCTTCCAGCTGGGCAGCAGCGTGGCCGTCAGCGTGCCGATGTAGCCCAGGAAGGCCACGGTGTAGCCCAGCAGCTGGAGCCCCATGGACACCATGGTGGGGGCTGGCTGTCACCTCTGCCACCTACCCAGGGCTCGCAGCTTGTCACCCGCGTCCCTCCCGTGTGCTCACATTCCCCTGGCCCTGCGAGAGGCTCCGCTCGCTGCGCTGCAGCTCCACCCTGCTCCCGGGGGCGCTGGTTTTGTGCGGGGTGGGAGCCGCGGGGAGGTTACCTGCGAGAGTGGAAAGCAATCCCTCCCCGATTAACGATTGACCCAAGCCCGTGGAGGAGCGCCAAGCGCCCTTTCACCTCCGCTATCTCCCCAGCCAGGCTGCAGAGGCAGAGCAGCAGTGCCCAGGAAGGACGCCAAAGCCCTCCCCTGCACTGACGCCGCGGGCAGGGATGGAGAGCCAGCTGCTCTGTGGGGAAAGTGCCCTCTGCCTTCCTCCAGATCCCTTGTCTTCTGTGATGCCTCGAGCTGAGGAAGCCAAAATGCTATGGCTGCACCATCTTATTTGGGACCTGCTGGAGGTGACTTCAGGCGGTGACGCTGAAGCTGGCCTGGCTGAGGAAAGGGGATGGCACCTCGTCCCCATCTGCATGGGGCTCACCCAAGGCATCTGCAGTCACCCATGACCCACCACAGGAGCTGCTGTGGCTCCTTTGGGACAATAGGACACGGCTACGTGAGACTGAACCACGGATATCAGCCTTTCTGTGCTGCCGGGGACAAGGATGGAGAGGGATGCATGCCGCAGTGAGACCTGCATCCCCGGGAGAGCCTGGAGGCCCACAGAGGGCAGAATTACATCAGGGCTGGCATCTCCTTTGGCATGGCCAAGCGGGGCGACCTGTGCTGTGGAGGGGTGAGCACTCTGGGGTGCAGCTCATGCTGGGTTTTTGCGCCGGTGCCACCTCTAGCCCACAGCCCCGTACACAGGCGGGCCGGTTGGCAGAGCTGGTGGAGAGCGTTGGTTTGTTTTCCCTCTGCTTTGTTTAAAAATTCCTCCTTCTGTGGTGCCTTGCAAAACCGGACTGAGCCCCGGCACCGCGGCCAGTGGCCTCCCTCACCCTGGGAATGCTCCTGGATGAGCGTGCTGCCACCACCCAGGGCCTCCCCTCTGCCCCCGTCCCCCCCACTGCCAGCTCGAATGCTCGGCACCAAAGTTTCCCAGCTTTCTGTCTCCTCTCCCGTGCTCTAACCAAGACCTCCCACACCCCCTCAGTTGCTGGAAAAAAACCATCTGGGGTGCTCGGGGTGCCGGCAGAGAGGTGCGGGAAGGAGCCCTGTGGTACTTACGGAGGTGGCTGGAGGTGCAGGGTGCCACCCAGGGCGCCTGCAGCCGGGGTCACCCAGGACCGGAGGCGGCTGCTCGGGGCAGGGTGAGCAGCCAGGGCCCCAGCCCAGGGGATCAGGGGCTGCAGTTGTTCAGCTACAGCTTTGCACAATCCACCTGTAAATCTCCGCCTGGATCAGAGGCTTATTGCAGATCAGAATTAAACCCTTTGGGTGTCGGGAAGGAATGGGGAGCTGGGATGCCTCGCTTTGCTTGCTTGTGAATTATCAGGGTAGGTTCACCTAATAGGTTCAGGTTTGAAGCTTGCTGTGATCCTTCTGGACAGCCTTAGTGTCTGGCCGATGACCGTACCAACATTCATGTGTCCACTCTGAGCTGTGCTGCCAGTATTGGGGTTTGAGGGGCAGTGAAACACGAGCAGGTTGAAGCTCCCCACTCCTCAGAGCCAGCCTGAGCTTTTGGTTTACTCTTCCTGGCCCTGCTTGTCCTCCACGGGGTTTGTTGTTGTAAGACTACTGGCCCAAATGAGGAGCAAATGGGGAAGGTAATGAGAGCTGTGCTGGCCCCGTGCCCCCTCCTGCTCACCGGCTGCCACAGATGGAGAGGGGCAGGGAGGGCCTCTGGTGACAAATTGTGCTTGGAGCTGAGCAGGCTCTGGCCAGCGTTTGGACAGCGGTGTTTGGACGCTGATAGCAGAGCTACAGCAGGGACCATTTGCTATTTTCTTTCCTTGTCCCAAACTGAAACTCTCCCAGGAGCAGGAGGTGACCGGTCTGCCAGTGGCACTTTTCTTCTGCCAGTGGCACTTTTCTTCTGCCAGTGGCACTTTTCTTCAAGTGCTTGGGCTGAAGCAGCGGGCAAGGATGGGATGAATGGCCCTGCTGGGGCCAGGGGGTGCATCAGCCTTGCACCCTCACATCGAGGAGCTTTTCTGCACCTCCTGTTGTGGTCCACATCTCAAAAACTCAAAGGAGAGGGCAGGGAGCACTGGCAAGTGCGTGTTTTCCCGTCTGTGGAAATGGGATCTGGAAGCTCCCTGGGGTGATGGGCCATGGATGCCTGAGCAAGACCATTGCTCTGACAGTGCCTGGGGTCCACGTGTCCTCCCTTGCTGTCTGCTCTCGAGCCTTTCTTGAGTCATCAGCTGCTTCCCGGTGGCTCTGTGCTTGCATCTGCTGTAGCCCATCACTGTCCTCATCATACCCTTCGTGCTGTCCCCATCACAAGCCCCCCACACTGTCCCCATGGCATGCACATGCAGTCCCATGCCCACTGCACTGTCCCAATCCCATATCCCATCATGCCGCCCCACCATTTCCCGTCCCTTTCCCATCTCCCCTGCCTCCCTTATGCAAATAGCTACAAAGAGCACTTAATCATCCTTGTTAATTGTCTCTACCCTCCCCTGTTCCCCCCCGGGGATTTTCTCACAAATGGTGTCCAAATTTTCCCTTTTGTGTTTTGCTTTTCCACCAGAGATCGCAGCCCCTCCGCCCCCAGCCTCCCCCCGGCCCTCTGTTTACACAACTGGGACAAATTTCACACCGCTGTCCCCACAGCCCCAGCCCCTCTCTCCCCTACCCCAAAGAATTTGTGAGTCACGGCCGAGGCAGAGCTATAAATGTGTCCCCACCGAGGGGCTGCAGTGTCAGAAGGGACAGCGTCTCCTGCCACCATGCAAGCTGCAGCCTGTTGCCTGACTGCCCACGGGCTCCGGGTGCCCGCGACCAGTGCCTGCCCACCCCTGGGGCTGGAGCAAGGGCCGAGGTACTGGGGGCTGTGCGGGCTGGGGGGTGTGCAAGGTGGGATGGGGAAGCTCCTGCTGGGGTTAGGAGAAGGCTGCGGTGCTGGGGACACTTCTGGGTGGGACAGAGGGTGCTGGCACCCGGGCAGGGCAGGTGAGCAAGGCAGAGGGGAGCAGGCCGGGGTGAGCGGCGGTGGCGCTGAACCTGCTCTCTCTCTCCTAGAGCCATTCCTCTCTGGAGACCGTGGCTGCCCCGAGCGCAGGAGGGACCCGCGAGGCGGCGGGAGGAGATGGACCCTGTGAGTTTGGCATTCCCTACTGTGTGTGTCCCCATGCCCGGGAGGCTGGGGTCCCTGTCGGCAGAAAACCGGCCTCTCGCCCCAGAGGCCGTCACCCTATGGGGGACTCCCTTGTCCCCCGGCTGTGCCGTGTCCACCGCCCCCGGAGCATCACCCCGCGCCCCACGCAGGCCCTGGGGCAGGGCCAGGCTGACCCCCCCGGGGGGACACGGCCACAGCAGCCCCCCCACGGGAGCCTGAAAGGGTCGCCTGTTCCCAGGCTGGGCGGGCATTCCTCAGGGGGTTAGTGGGATGCCTGGGCACCAGCTCTTGAGCACGGGGGAGAGATTACACTGGCAAAAAGCCTGTCAGGAGGGTGTGGGGGTAGATGCCAGCTTCCTTGCGGTGTTGTGAGTGCCTCAAACTCAGGGGCAGGGGAGGGGGGAGTTGCTGGGTGTGCGGGGCGCCGGCAAAGGGCACCCTGGTGCCAGCCCGTGTGCCCTGCGGGAGGGGCAGCGGCACCGCGGGACCACCCGGCTGTGTCTCCCCAGGCTCGGGCACGGGCAGCGGAGGGGGACGGCGGTCCCAGCAAAGCGCTGGCGTTCTTCCAGCACCCGGTCAGGTACGTGCCCTGGCACCGGGGCCCCGGGCGGGCGCGGCGGGCACGGCGGGCGGGGGCTCACCCCGGCTCTCCCCGCGCAGGCTCCTCTGGCCCAAGTCCAAGGCCTTTGACCACCTGTACAGCGTGGGGGAGAAGCTGCTGGAGAACTTCCCGGTGCAGGCCACCCTCTTCTTTTATGAGGACTCGGGCAGCGAGGAGGAGGAGGAGGAGGAAGAAGAGGGGGATGATGAAGAAGAGGAGGCGACAGGGGATGTAACCGCGGGACATCCGCGCTACGCTGGCAGCACGGGCTCCACCAGGCCGGCGTGAGGCAACAGGGGAAGGCAGGCAGCGCTGCGTGCGGCAGCGAGGCCAGACCCGCC
>WBMY01018035.1:228306-252343 GCA_013397315.1 Donacobius atricapilla | reverse complement strand
GGTGACAGGTGAGCTAGGGGAGCCCGCTGTGGGGTGACGGGTGACATGGGGGTCCTTGTTTTAGGGTGACAGATGAAGAAGGGGAGCCCGCTGTGGGGTGACAATGAGGAAGGGGGCGCCGGTGTTGGGGTGACAGGTGAGGAAGGGGGCCCCGCTGTGGGGTGACAGGTGAGGAAGGGGACCCTGCTATGGGGTGACAGGTGAAGAAGGGGACCCCACTATGGGGTGGCAGGTGAGCTAGGGGACCTCGCTATGGGGTGACAGGTAGGCTGGGGGGCCCTGCCGCGGGTGGCAGGTGAGCTGGGGGTCCCTGTTGGGGGGTCACAGGTGAGCTGGGGGTCTCCGCTGTGGGGTGACAGTTAGGCTTGAGGGCTCTGCCGTGGGGTGGCACTGAAAGCTGAGGGGGGACTGGAAAGCCCCTGCACACCTGGGCAGGTGGGCTGGGGGTCCCTGCTGCAGGGTGACAGGTGAGCTGAGGGGGGTCCCTGCCGTGGGGAGGCTCTGGAAGCTGAGCGCAGTGGGGATAATTTTGGGGTTGGGCACAGAGGGGCCGGGCTGGGGGCAGCCAGGGCAGCGTGAGGACCAGCCAGGGAGCAGGGTGGGGTGTGAAGGCTGTTTTGGGAGGGCGAGGCTTCCTGCCCTGTCCAGCGTAGCCGGTGTAGCCTCTTCTCCTCGCCGTGGATCTTGGCAGGGAAAACCCCCAATATTGCTGGGATCCAGCTGAGCTGCTGGCACCACGGCTACGTGATGCCGGCACAGTCAGCATCCTCCCTGCGCGCCGTGGCGCGTCACCGGGGGCTGTGGATCCCCCCCGGCCCGTACCTGTGCCCCCTCCAGCCTGTCGAGGAGGTGCCAGCTCCCAGTGTGGACCCCCAGGCCCCCCCGGGGTGCGCGGGGGGGGCTGGCTCCACGCACACACCGTGTTTTCCCGGCACGATTTCCTCCTTTGGCATCGGTGACGGGAGCGGGGGCGGAGATGGGGGGAGCCTGGGGGAGACACAAATGTGCGACTGCAGCATCCTCACTCCCGTGGCTGCATCCCTCGCGCCTCCTCACGGTTGCCTTAGCAACCTCCTATCGATGGGGTATTTATAGAGGATGGGAAGCCGGAGGGGGGGGATCGGGAATGGGTGGGCGTCTGCTAGGTCAGCCTCCAGCTTCAGGCTTCTCTCAGCTTGCGTGGGGGCGGAGGGGTGCTGCTCCCCTTGGCGTCAGCGTGTGCAGTGCTCCCGCTTTCCCTGCTCGTAGGAGCCAGGGGAGGTGGCCAGGAATTTGCATGTGGAAATAAAAATAAGCGTCTGGGGCGTCTGCCCTTCTCACCAGCATCGCTTGTGCTTGGAGGCTTGTGTGCCCCTCCCTGATTGTGGCACTGGGTGCATTGACACAGATACATGGAAGAAAGTAGAAGAGTGTAAATTAAATTAAACAATATTAAATTTGTTGCCTGATGTGTGATGTGAGAATATCCTTCTTTCTGTGTCTTTGTTCTCCTGTCCATCAGAGGGGGAGAATGCCTGTAACAACAAGGGTTTGTGTGGAAACTGTGGCATGTTCTCTGTGCTGTGCTTTCTTTTATCCTGGGGCTTTGGGTCTCTTTGTCAAAACTGATGTCAGCAGAAGTGGGTCAGGTGGTCCCTGCTCAGAGCCTGTGGGGGAATTCGTGGATCCAGAGGCCTCTCACATCCCCCAGAAGGGCTCAGAGAAATGGGATTGGGCTGTGAGGCACCGGAGGCAGCAGACTCCTCCCGTGTACTTCTGGTGCTCTGTTGCTTTCCCTTGCTCTTGCTTCAGCTCCAGACTGAGGTTTGCAATGTGAGTTTCCCAAAGTGTTGGGAAGAAGCTGCTTCCTCTCTCTGGACACAGCTCCAGGCTTGCATGCCCCCTTGCCCCTTTATGGTGTAGGAACCTTGGAAAGCACAGCAAACCTGATGTTGGCAGGGAGGGGTGCTCCATTTACTGGAAGGTGGCTGTTGTGAGGTGTGCTGGTGTGCAGCATCAGCCTTTCTGTGTGCCTGCCTTTTATGTGAAAGAACAGTGTTTCCAGCCCTGCTGACCCTGGGGACAGCTCTGTGCTGCCCCTGACCTCACTCCAGCAGAGCAGATCCAGGTGCTTTTGGAATAACTGAATATCTAAAGTCCTGGGTCTGAGACCAGCGTGTGGTTTAGTTCCTGCTGTTTCTAACCATGCTTGCTCCTTTATCTGCAGTAAATCCCTGTGGGAGCTGGGCAGTCCTGTCCCCTCTGTCTCCTGACAGAGTTGGTGGCTTTGCCACAGCAGCTGTCACACGCAGCAATAGTCAGCCCAGGGCAGTCTGATCCGTGGGGCATTGATCACAGGGAGAAGACAAAGCATGGAAAACAAGCAGATATCCTCTGCTTCTGCAGGGCTTTGTTTAACTTTTGCGGGGTTTTGTTCAGTTTAGTTTTGCTTTTGAAGCACAAAAGGGGCTTGTCCAGCTGGAGAGCTGTTGTCCTGCGCGTGCAGGGAGCTCTGTCACTCTTGCTGCTGCCCTTAGCTTGGCCCAACAACCAGATTGTGGGTAGGAGTTGCAGAAGTGAGAACTGGCACGTCTGTGAAGTTGCTCTAAAATAAGATGATTGCTTCACCTGTATCCATCAATCTCTTGTGGAAGGGAAGAGCACCAGGCTGCTCCAGCAGTCTCTGACATGCAGGTCATCTCGTCCGCTGGTGAGAAATGGGGTCTATGCTTCATCCAGTTTTTACCTTCTTACTTTGCTGGTCTGCAAGGGCCCTGCTTCTCCCTGGGACCTGCCCCAGCACTCTGGGAGCTGAGGGCCGGGAGGCTGGGGCCAGGGAGGTGAAGGACAGGGAGGCAGCTGGAATCCTTGGCTCTCTGCAGGGGCACTGCTCAGCTGGGATCTGTCGTGGGTCCCCCGCTCAGCACCATGCTTTCTGCATGAATCTGATCCTGGGTGATGGAGGTTTGGGCTTTGGAACGGGCTTGGAAATGTAAGCTGTCAGTGACTCTGCTGCTTTCTTCCTGCAGGTAGGCAGGAGCCCCCCTTGGCCGAGTGAGGCAGCATGGCAAGTAAGTGCTCCCCAGGCAAGGCGGGGAGGTGGCGGTGGTGTTGGAGGAGAGAAGGGGGATGTTTGAGAGCCACCTCTCAAGGAAGGGGTGCCTGTGCATTTTGGGGCGTGTTATCCTCTGTGGGGAGCAGCTGCCATCAGCTGTTGGCCCTGGGGGAGGTCTGAGGTCTGGCCTGAGTTGTGCTTCTCTCTCCCCTCTGCAAGGTGGGAGTCGAGAGGAGGTGCTGAAGGGCTGAACCTCTCCGGGACCACCCGGAGGCTGCAGCATTTCTGTCTCTGTGTGGTGCTTGCTGTGCAGGACGGGCCTCCCCAGGGCTCTCTGGGCTGCCTGTCTGCGCTGACATCTCTCATCAGCAGTGCTCCTCGTGCCCATGACTGGCACCCTGCCAGGGCCCACCCTGGGGGCCACACGGCCCTCTGTGGCCGGTGGTACTGGCGCTCTGTGTTCTGTGGAAGCTGCCGAGCTCAGCCCCACCCCGAGCTCGCTGTGGCACCCCCAGAGCAGTTCTGGGCCAGCACTAAAGATGGGCTGAGCCTGGTGAGGCTGCAGAGGGGCGTGTGGTCTGTGCAGAGCTGGGCTCAAGGCTCCCTCCTCGCTCTCCTGGGCAGCCTGCACAGAGGCTCTGTGCTCTGGTGTGATGGAGGACGGCAGTAGTGAAGGGAGAGATGGAGAGATCTGTCTGGGATCTTGGGATTTGCTCGGAGTGTTGCCAGAGCCAGCTGTGAAGGTGGAGGCAGTAGCCACGCTGGGGAGGAGGAGGACCCCAGGGATGACAGGTATGCCTTCTTTCATTATCTGTGCTGTGCTTGGTGCGGGAGGGAGCAGAGATCTTCAGGCTGTGTTTTTAAAAGGCTGCTTTAATCCTCACTTAATGGGGAGGGTGCCCAGCTGGGTCCCTGCCTTTCCTCCACTGCTGCCTTTTCTCCTTCCCAGAGCTCGGGGGCTGGCTCATCAGCATTTCCTGGTGGTGGAAGGTGTCCCCCGTGGTGGCAGTCTCCCCTTCATGGTGACCCTGATGTGCAGGAGGGGATGTGGTGACGGGCAGGTTCTCCACCACACACTCCCTGTCATCCCTGGCTGTCCTTCTGCAGGCACAGCCACACTCCTTCCCCAGAGAAACAGCCCCAGGGTGTCCCCCCCAAGCAGGGCAGCTGAGACATGGGGTGGTGTCCACCAGGGGCCAGCAGCACCCCAGGAAACCCAGCAGGGATGAGGTGAACCCAGCCCTTGCTCCTGCTTCCCCTGCCTAAAGCTCTGATCTTTCCTGAGCACCGGTTCTCCAGCTGGTGTGGGGAGGCTTGGAGAGGCACAGGGGATCAGCACTGAGGCTGCTGGGCGTTGGCAGGTCCCCTCAGCCCTGTGGTTTGGGGACAGGACCTGCTTGGCTGTCTGCTCTGCATCTCACTTGGGGATCCAGTAGAGATGAGAGGCTCGTTTCCTCATGGCCAGTGGTTTTCCTGCTCCGCTCCCGAGCCGCGTGGGGACTCTTTGCACTTTCAAGGGGAGGGAGCAGTGACTCAGTTTCTGCTCTCCTGCCATTTCTATGTCCCTGAGGGAAATTGCATGTGGGGAAAAACACCTCTGTCACAGCATGCTTGCAGTTGGGACAGTGCTTGTGATACCTGCCTGCCTGTGTGTCTGTTTTTATTTCCTACCTTAGTGGCCAGCTCAGCATGGCAAAGCAGGGAAGGGGTCCAGTGACTGCTTTCTGCAGGGATGGAAAGCCCTGACAGTGAGATCTGCAGCCAAGCTTGTTGCTCTAAGATGTGCTGAGGAAGTTGAAATCCGAGTCTTGGGCTCAAGTGCCAAGGAGGGGAGAGTTTATACCACGGCCTGATCAAGGTGGGAGGCAAAGGAGGTGAGGCCAGACTTCTCCAGCAAAATACGGGACATTTGCAGAATGAATGTTGTCTTTGTAAAATTTCATCTCCTCCTGGAAAGGCTCAAGACACGGTCAGCCTGCCAGCCTGTTCCCTCTCCAGCCAGGACAGCCCTCCTCAACTGTGAAAGCCAAGGCAAGCTGATCCCTGCCCTTCTGCAAGATGCCTTCTGTTCCTCTTGAAAATGCTTTTTCGGTTGTTCTTGTAAAAAAAAATGGTTTGCATAATAAAGTCGATTCTGAGGGAAGATCTGTGACTCACATCATTCATGCTGCTCTTCATTCACACCTCAGTGGTTCAGCCCTCTGCAGACTCTCTCACAGAAGCAAGGCATTAATAAATCACAAGGGGAAAATGCACCTACACAGCACAAAAGCAGCTCAGTGCCTCCAAACCCAGGATGGTGTAGCACAGCAGTAGTTGTTCCTTACACCATGATCTTGTCCCTGTTGATATTTCCAAATATTCTCACAAATGTTTCAGCATTTCAGCAGCATTGTGTTGTTTCAGCAGCAGGATACATGGAAGGTAAAGCAGAAGGAAACTTGCCTTTCTCCCTGGCAAAAGGCTCCTAGGGAAATAAGTTCGTGGCTTTTCACTGACTGTTTTGCTTGTGGAGCCAGTATTTTGTTAGCACCAAGCTGGTCAGAGGGGAGATTCTGTCTCCCTGCCTCTTTTGATGCTGCTGCTGTGTGAATGGGTTCCCCTTGTTGATCCAGTGGCAGACTGAGCCTGAGGGTGAAGGAGGTAAATAGGTTCCTGTGGATCACCCAGCTGAACTGATTCATCTTCCCAAGGGAAGCAGCAGGATTTTGTGCCTTGGTGGGAAGAGCTGGAACCAGCCTACAGCTGTGTTGAACTGCATTGTGGAAACACTCATTCATTAAATGAGTGTTTGGATCCTGGAAGGATCACGTTTTGTGTGAAGTTTCTGCTCGCTGAGCAAACAGCTTCTTTGCCTCTTGCGCTGCAGCAGTTCCTGGCAGGTGCTTGCCTCCTGCACCCATGGAGGTGTCCCTCCTGCAGGATGTGGGGGAGAGGCTTTGATGGCTCTTGCAGGCAGGAGCTGTTCCTGCTCCGTCTGGCTTCAGGACTGCATGCACTAGGGGAAGACTTGAGGAGTCTCCCAGGCTTTGGGAGCAGAGGAAAGTTTGTGAGGCCTCTGCATCAAAACAGAGTGGGCGTGAGAATGTGATGCTGTGTGAAGAGAGGTTGCTCAGGCGCCTGACTCATAACCCCTGTGCTGTCCCTGTGTTTTGGGGGTGTTTGCCCTTGTTCTGGGCCTGGGAGAAGACAGTGGTTTCTCTGGCGTCTGAACAGAGTCCTTGATGCCACCTGAGCTTGCATGATCCCTGAGCAGCTGGCAGCAGGGACATCAGCTTCCAGCAGGCTGTCATCTTGAACTGTGTGCTCTGAGTCCCTCTCGGTGCTGGCCCCGTGTCCTGGCAGAGCTCTGTGTCCCGGCCCTGTGGGGTCTTGCTCTCCTGGTGGGATCTTCCTTACCCTGCAGCAAAGGGGCAGAAAGATGAAATCCATCAGGGGCAGAAGGTTGGAAACAAATATTTTTGGAGCCTTTATTCTCTTCCTCAGTTGCCCTGTGTGGCTGCAGCTGCCACTTCTGATGTCTGTAGCACCTCAGCCCTGACAGGAGGGCTCCTGGTGCCATAACTCTCTGGGCAGCCTCAAGAGTCCTGTGCCCCTTTGGCTGTCCTACCTGCTGTCCTACCTGATTGTAGCCCTGGGTTTTTGGCGTTGGGGATCCATGTACTGTCAGGAAGCTGGGTGGGAAAGCTCGGCTGGGCAGAGGCCAGGTATGGGGTTGTCCCTACTCAGCATGTCTCTGCCTTGTGTGTTGCAGTGTTCTTGGGGGCCAGGAATGCCCACTCGCTCCTGAAACGCTTTCCCAGAGCCAATGGCTTCCTGGAGGAGATCCGGCAGGGCACCATCGAGCGGGAGTGCATCGAGGAGGTCTGCAGCTATGAGGAGGTCAAGGAGGTGTTCGAGAACAAGGAGAAGACGGTGCGTTTGTCCTGCGCTGCTCCCCAGTGCATGAGGGAAGGCTCACACCTCAGCAGGCTGGAGACAGAAGGAAAGCATGAGGGGAACAGCCTCTCCTGTTCCCTTTGTCCCCTTCTGGCTGCAGGCAGCATGTTGTGGCCTCATTTCCCAGCATGGCTTTCCCTTCCCAGGCAATGACCTCACCTTGCTTTTGCCAGGACACCCTGCCCACAGCTGCAGGTTGAGTTGGCGCTCCCATGGCATGTGTGGCAAATCTCTGCTGTTGTCCGTGATTCTCTAGGCTGAGCTACGTATGGAATTTTTCCCTGCTTGGCATAGGGGCTGTTGAGGGATGTTCCCAGGACCTTTTGTGTTGGTTCCCTCAGGCTGAAGCGGTGGGGGACATCCAAAATGTGTGCCTGGGGAGGGCAGTGATTATTGCTGGTGCGTCCTTCTCCCACCTGCAGCACGTGACGGTTGTTTCTCTGTTCCCGTCGCAGATGGAGTTTTGGAAAGGCTACACCAGCTCTGTGTACTCTGTCAAGGACCCCGGGCACAGCACGGAGCGCTCTGACGCTATGTACGTGGTGGTGCCCCTCTTGGGAGTGGCTCTTCTCATAGTCATCGCCCTCTTCATCATCTGGAGGTGCCAGCTGCAAAAGGCCACCCGCCACCGCCCTTCCTACGCGCAGAACCGTTACCTGGCCAGCCGGACGGGCCGCAGCCTCCCCAGGGTCATGGTGTACCGCGAGCGGTCGCAGAGCCAAGGGGAGACCCAGTGCCAGCGGGAAGCCAGCAGCCGGGGGGCCGGGGATGGCAGAGCCGGGGGCACCCCCCAGCCAGACGGCACCCTCTGCCCACCGGAGCATTCTGTCTCCGTCCTCTCCAGACTGTCCAGTGCCACCCCCCCGCCTTCCTACGAGGAGGTGACGGGCCACCCGGAGAGCAGCAGCGGCGAGGAGACCAGCGTCTCCTACAATGACCCCCCGCCCAAGTACGAGGAGATCGTGGCCACGGCCCCTGCCGCCGGCAAATAGCGGGTGTGCCTCCCTCTTGCCTCCTCACACACTCACACTCACCCAGCCACCCTCCCTTCGCCAGGCCTGGGACCCCCTTCGGGTGTCCGTCAGGCCCCCATCTCACCTGTACGATCTGGTGCCATCACACAATAGCCTTACCCTCCTAACCAAAAATCGCTGTCCCCCGGTGGGGTGAGGCAGGGCTGTGGGATGGCTCTGCAGCCAGCCAGCCATCTCCTGCCCCTCACTCCCCTCTCACGTAAGTGCTGTAGCAGCCAGAGCAGAGCAGCAGCTTGTTCCTGGCTCAATGCGGGGGTCGCCCCATGGTGCATTTGATTTCCTCACTTCCCCCTCAGACTGACATAACATTTCCCACGATTACAGCAGCTTTGCTGCCTCCCCGGACTGCTGCTCAGCCTCACCCCATGTCCTCACTGGGCCCTGTTCTACTGCTCAGGGCTCTGATTAGGTGATGGAGATGCAGGATCGGGGTGGCAAATTTTTGTCCATCCCTGCAGTTGGGGCCAGCTCTGTGGGGAGATGGTGCTTCCCTCATGTGGATTTGTTGCCAAGTGGGAGTGGGGAGCCCAGTCCACACTGTGGTGCCTGTAGCAATATTTGCTGTGTGGAGATCAGGGAGGAGCAGTCAGGAAGGTGCTCTCTGATCTCCTAGATCTCTTTGGAAAGGGAGAAAGGGCTAGTAGTGGTCTTGTACTTGAGGTAAGTGACTTTGGAGTAGCAGGCCTTTTCCTGTGCTCTCTGCTTTCCCCCTGTGGGTGCTGAGCAGCTGCAGGTCTGGCTGCTGCAGAGCTGGCCAAGGGGGTTGTCTCTGACCCCGAGCCAAATGTGGTCTCATGGCTTTAAGTGATGGGGATTCAACTCTCTCCTGGAGCGTGGCCTATCTGATGTCTGCCCCAGAGCTGAGAGCCTGCAGACGGGCCAAACCTCTCCTCTCCCTACCCCACACCTCTCTGCCCTGCCTGGCCCCTCTCTTTGGGGCTCTTTGTCCTGCAGAGCAGGTAAAGTGGAATGCCAGACCCCACTCCTCCTGACGTCTGGGGTGGGCTGAGTGTTTGGTGTCCATGGCTGTGGCATGAAAATCCTGCTGAGGGGCAGGAGCCACAAGACCATGCCTTGACAGTCAGGAGCAGGGCCAAGCCCTGCTGGGGTGGCTGTGTTGCCAGGGCAGGGCAGAGCCAGGTGCTTTGCTGTGGGATCCGTGTCCCCTTTCCCTGGGCAGCTGTCTGTAGGGTCCAGGCAACGGGGCTGTCCTTCCCCGGTCATGTCTGATGGGTTAGTACGAGGTTTGTGCTCCAACCCCCCAGAAGCAGCCCAGAAGCTCCCAGCACTGCCACCACCCGGTGTTTCCCCAGCACCAGTCTGTCCACCAGCACCGCAAGGCTATTGTCCATCCATCCGTGGCCTGCATCCCGCCCGGCCCCAGCGATGCTCTCGCAGCTGGTGCCCTCAGCACAGAGCTGAGGCTTGCCCAGCGTGGCTTCTCCTGGGGCAGGACATGCTGGCCCTCATCTGTCCCCTCCCCAGCCTCAGCAGATCGAGGTTATGGGGAGACCTGGCTGCGAGCGTCAGGGCCAGAGCCTGGAGAACACTGGAGGGAGACACAAGGGTGTGCTCCACATCCTCTGTCTTTGATGCTCCGTCATTATCCCTGCAGTTTGTATTCTGTAAAACTTGGTATATTTCTGTGCAAAAAAAAAAAAGGTATTTATTAAAAAACCCTCACTGTCTGAGAGGCACAGGGTGGCTTTTTCCCACAAAGGGTGTTGTGGGGGACAGTGGCACCAATAACCCGGGCCACGGGTGCAGGACAGTCCCCAGTGAGGATGGGAGCATCTGGGAATGAACCCGAAGCATCCAACCGGAGCCCCGAACTTCACCTGGGCATGTGGTGTACCCTCTGAGAAACCTGAAGGATGTCCTGTGAGCCCCGAGCTGTCATCAGGTGGGACGCAGAACGGTTTTCTGAGGGACTTGGAGGGGATTGAGGTGCACAGGTTGTCCTGCTGTCCTCTGTGCTCCTAAACCCCTTAGATAATCCCCTTTAAATAGCAAGACTAGGGCAGTGGGGGATTTATTTTAAGTCCTTTCAAACCCAGATTTTACGGTCAGGTCTTGGACACTGTGCCCATTCAGAAGCGTTTAAAACTGCCGTTAATCGCAAAGGGATCGTTTTATCGCCGCGGAGGGGCAGAGATCAGCTCTGCTGGGCCGGGGGCTGCGGGCACCGCGGGCAGCGGGGTTTGCCCGCAGGCATCCCGGGCATGGGGACACGGGGAAGCCTCGGGGTTCGGTTCCGCCCCTGGGTTCGGTTCTGCCCTGGCGAGAGCAGGGCCCGTGTTCCAGCACGCGGCTGGGCCGGGCTGGGGACAGGAGGCTCCCGGGGGAGGCGGCACCGGGATCAGTCGCAGCGTTAATTACCGGCTGCGGCTTTAGGCGAGGAGGGACCGGCCGGATCCGGGGGCAGGGCTGGATCCCGGGGGCCGGGCTCAGTACCGGGGCCGGGCTCAGTACCGGGGCCGGGCTCAGTACCGGGGCCGGGCTCAGTACCGGGGCCGGGCTCAGTACCGGGGCCGGGCTCAGTACCGGGGCCGGGCTCATTCCCGGGGGCCGGGCTGGATCATTACCGGGGGCCGGGCTCATTACCGGGAGGCTGGATCATTACCGGGGGCCGGGCTCAGTACCGGGGGGCCGGGCTGNGGGGCCGGGCTGCCCCCGCCGGCGCCGCCCCGTCCCGCGGCGGGCGCGGCTGTTTACAGGTCCGGCGAGTTGCGTCGGTCCGCGAAAACAAGTAAGTGTCCCTCCCCCTTAGCGCAGTGTCCCCCTTGTCCCTGGGCACGGCCCCCGCGGCAGGGCCGGGATGTCCCCACCGGAGGACGTGGGACCCCCCTGTGTCCCCTCCCGAGTGTCCCCAGCGGGGACCGGCGCCAGGGGTGCCCGGAGCCGTCCCGGGGCAGGGGCTGACCCGAGCCGGGCGAGGAGCCCCTTCGCTCCCGGTGCCCCCTCTCTGCCGGACCAGGCGCGTCCCCGAGCCGGAGGCAGGGCTGGGAGCCGACCCCTCGCTCCCTCCAGCTCCCCGCGCCGGGGGGCGAACGGGGGGTGCCGGACCAGGCTGGTCCCCCGCCTGCCTTGTCGGGGGTGTCCTGGGCTGGGGAGGGACAGGGAGGTTGTAGAGTTTTCCTCCCGAGGGCAGGTTTTCCTGGCTTGCAGGACTTAAACCTACTCCGGCTTAGTGAGCCGGAAATTCCCTGTCACTGCAAATCCAAGGAGAAGTGCCAAAGCAGAGGCTGAGCCTCTCCAGGCGAGTGGGGGGTGCTTGGCAAGAGCTCGAAAAAGCCCTAAAGAAAGTTAAAGGAGGAAATCCAGCCACTTAAGCATTTTGTTCTTACGAGTTTTGACAGCTGATTTTTTTTTTTTCCTTTCTTAATAGCTTAGTCTCAGAGCCTGTTCTCACCCCCTCCCATCCCTCTGTTCCTTGGGAGCTGCAGTGGTTTCACAGGTGATTAGAAAATGAACAGATCTGCCCTCTCCAGATTTACTGTTACTAATATGTGCTGGTTTCCCGGAGAACAGGCTGGGAATGCGACACGGGGTGTTCGCTCCTCTGAAGCACCAAAAATGTGAAGGAGAAACCTGGTGGTCTCCCTGGCCGATTACCCTGCTGGGGTCTGGTGCAGGGTTCTCCTGTGGGACTGACACGTTTTGGGACCATCCCAGGAATTCCTGTCCTGTTTCCGAGCAGGGGGTGCCTGCAAAAATCCACTTTCTGTGGGGTTTTGGGAGAAGCAGAGCGTGTGTGTGTTGTGAGAGCCATGGCTTGGGGCTGGCCAGGGTGGTGGGGATGATGTGCCTCCAGGACAGACCCAGTGCCGGGACAGGGATGCAGTGTCTGCCGGGCTGGAAGCAGGGAAGCAGCACTGCTGATGCTGGGCAAATCCCTGTGTAATTAAAAGGTTTTTAATGCCAGAGGAGGAGGGAGCAGCGCGAGGTGAGCGATCACTGGAAGTGCTGGTTGTGGCAGGTGCAGAGCTGGTTCTGCCACCCTCCTCTACCCAGAGTGCCAGGGCCTGGCAGCTGCAGGGGACACGTCCCGTGATCCTTGCCCAGGGATTTCCTTCTGCTCCTCTAGCCCTGGGTGAAATCCTAAGGGGTTGCAGGGGGCTAGGGAAGGTGAGGGGGTGCAAAGGGCCCCGAGGAGCAGCAGTGAGGGGGGTGGTGGGCAGCCCTGGTTGCTGCTGGTCCCTCTTAGGGTGGAGATTTTTTTTTTCTAGAAGCAAAGAAGGACCTCTTTGGGCATGGTGAGATCAAAAGGTGCCAGTAAGGAGGGTGCAGGGGTGCTGTGCATGCAGGGTTGGAGTTCCTGGGCAACACTGGGATTAGGCTGAGGTCTTCCAGCCTCAGCACCTCTTGCGTGTTGGGATTTTCTCTTCAGCTGCAGAATAAAGAATGCAAATGCTGGGAGCCAGGACGGTGACTTTTGGGGCTCCTCTTCCAAAAGTGTACATTGATTGCCCTCTGCTTGTGTGGCTCAGTGAAAGCCTTGGGACATTGTGGCCCTAGAGCACTTCTCGAGACCCTGGGACTTGGCAAAAGGGAAACTGAGGCACAGGGCCATTGTGTGCCCTGAGAGCTGCAAAGCCTCAGGCAGGGTCTGTGTCCCATGTCCTGCTCCTGCTGTCAGCTGCTCCCAGGAGAGTGAGAACTGGGGGCTGTGTCCCTCCTTGGTGCTGGTCCCCGCCTGGGAGAAAGCGAGCTGGGGGCTCTGCTCCTGGCTGAGGAAGAGGATGTGTGCTTTTCCTTCCCCTCCGCGAGGTGGTTCAGCATCTGGCAGCTCTGCTCAGGGCGGAGTCCATCCTTGGCTGGACCTGGGTCACCTGAGGAGTGCTGGATTGGAGGGGAATGGGGTTTAGCCCTGGGGATACTGCAGTGAATGTGTGTGGGGAGAAAAATGGAGCACCAAAGCCTGTCCTGCGGTAACCTGGAAGCCCATCACCAAAAAGTGTGTTTTGCTTTTAGAAAACCTCATTTTTCCTCAAAGGTGTATATGAACACAAAAATGTGATCCTAGCCCTTCAAAAGATATTACTTCTGGATGGAAAATAATTTTTTCACCAGTTTTTAGGATACACTGAACTGTGTGCTGAGCCCTTTCCTTGCTATCAGTTGAGGCAGTGGGTGCTAAGCTCATACGTGGCTCCCAGGACTCCTGCAGCCTTATCCCTGCCAGCTGGGCACTGTGGGACATCCCCTTCTCCCAGACAACTCCTGCAGTGCCTGTCTTTTGGGTTGTTTCTGCCTATTCCTGCCTGTTCTGTATTTTAGCTGCCTTACAGCGTGTTGTGTTGCCCCTGTGCAGGTGCAGGAAGGGCTGCCCCTGTTGTCACTTTTGGAAATGCTGCTCCTGTTGCCACTTTGCAGCTTTCTTTCCCTCTGTGTGACACCCCAGGACATCTGAGGACCTCTGCAAAGATGTGGCCGCTCTGGGGGCTGGACCTGAACCGGGTGCGCTGTGACCTGCTCTTCACAGAGGCCATCAACCAAAGGATGCAGGTTCCCAACAGGCTGAAGGTGGCAGAGAGCTGCAGCCCCGGGGACAGGAAGGCAGTGACAGAGGATGTCCCTGCGTCCTTTCAGATGCACATCCCGGATAGGATTTCCCTGGCAGGTAAAGCCCTGGGTTGTCTTTTGGGGTGCGTGAAGGTTGGTGGGGCACTACAACATCCTAGGGGAGCAGGACCCCTTTATAAACCCTCCTACAACATCCTAGGGGAACAGGACTCCTTTATAACCCCCCCTACAACATCCTAGGGTGCAGGACCCCTTTATAAACCCTCCTACAACATCCTAGGGGAACAGGACTCCTTTGTAAACCCCCCTACAACATCCTAGGGAGCAGAACCCCTTTATAAAGCCCCCTTTCATTTGCTTTGCTAGAGGAGAGGATGGGGGCAGATAATGCCGGCACTTTTTCTCAGGAGTGTAGGGCAGGATGGTGGATTGCTCAGGAAGAGGTGGGCAAAGTTCGCCAATGGAAGTCTGGAGGGGCCTTAATTCCGACAGGTGAGGAGCAAAATGTGGCAGCATCTCCCTCCATGTCTCTTCCTGTTCCCTCTTGGCCTTTGGTAGGGCCCCTGCTTTGGGATGCAAGACATTTGGCCCTGTCTTTGACAGACAGCTCTGAAACCTTGCTGTCCTGAAGCAGTGGCTCTGACTCTCTGGGCTGTCCAAAAAACCCAGGGCACAGTGTTTGTCCATCTGGCGCTGAACACAGGCTTGACTCTCCACGTGGGTGCATCTCTCTTCCCTCTCCTGAGGCCATTCAGGTTGGCTTAATTCTTCCCTCTCTCCTTTCTTTAGAGATATCAGACACCAGTTTGAGGCCAGTGCTGCTGACCCAGCCAAGGAAGGTCCCCTCTGTGGTGGTGCACGTGTCCCCAGACCCCTCTGGGGACCTCCCTTTCCTGCCCTCAGGCAGCAGAGCCAGCACCCAGCGACGCAAGCGACCGGTACCTGCGGGCAGGGACGGGGGTGCCTGGGGTGGGGAACGGGAGGGATCCCAAATTTGGGGTTCTCCAGATGGCTGTTACCACCCCAAGCCAGGATTCTTCTTCCAGGAGGCCCTAGGAGTGAGGGGGTGGGGGTGGTGGGATCTCTTTCTGGCCCAGAGCCAGTGCCCACGTGTGTGCTGGGACTTTGATTCAGCCACATCTCCTGCTGCATTCTGTAGGCTAAGGTAGGTGCAGCCCCACCACTGGCAGCTGCTGCTACTTTTTAAGTACGTTTTCATCCTGTTTTTCTTCTTGAGGCAGAGCTGGTTCATCCCAGCAGTGTAAATGGTTCTGGGGTCAGAGCCAAAGCAGATTTTAACCTTGTGTCAGACCCTTTTGAAGAGAGGTCCCAGGCATGGGCAGGCAAAGACTTGGTTTGACTGCTGGAGCTGCTGTTCTGCCTCCTCAAGTGCTTTAACCTCCCTGAAATTCGAGAGCTGATCCTGGATGGGTTAGGTTTGGGGGTTTTGATCTGGCCGGAGTTCAGATCAGCAGGCTTGTGCTGGGGACCCTCCATGTGCTCTGAGCGTATCTCCCCACCTGCACCAGCTCACCGGGCTGGGGCTCCTGTAGAGCTCCCAGCACTGAGTGAGTGCTGGTGGGCCCCTGGCCCTGCAGCCCACACGGGGCAGCAGCCTGGCCTCAGCTCTGTGCTAACCTGGTTGTGTTTGATTCCCACAGGGCCACCACAGCAGCAGGTCTCGGAGGGACAGGGCCCCCAGTGACTGTGCCCAGCTGGCCTTGCACAGCCCAGGACAGCACCATGAGGGGTGAGCACGGGCCCAGAGTCACCCAGGGCGCGTGGGGGGCGGCAGCTCCTCTCCCTGGGCTGTTTTGCAGCTCTCTGGTGTTGGTGTCCTGAGAGGGGCATGGGGGACCCAAATGAGAGCAATGCAGTGCCTGGCATTCCTGCTCATCCATGAGAGGAACGCGGCCTTTGGTGCCAGAGATGTTCGTGCTGGGCAGCTTTGAAGGCAGCTGTGCTGTTCCCCAGCCTCTGCTCATGGCCGTGGGCTCCAGAGTCTCTGCAGTGGGGAAATTGTCTCTGAGCTAATCCTGGAGCAGGGACTACTGTCCCACCTGAAGCCCAGAGCTGTCCTGGGTGGCAGGAGAGCAGCATGGCACAGCCATGCTTGGCTTTGGAGAAATCAGCTGGCTGCCTCTGGGTCTGGGGGCTGCTGGAGAGGGTTCTCCCAGCTGATGCCATCGGGGTCTGGGTGCCAGTGGCATTGCCCAGAGATGCCTGGAGCTGCTGAAGGGACGAGGGGCAGTGCCCAATGCCAGGCTGTGCGAGACCAGGGAGTAACAGGCATGATTCTGTGTGCACCCAGGCCAGACTCGTGTCCCCTGCCTGCTCCCAGTGCCCCTCTCCCCCTCCTCACGGAGGCAGGCAGGATCTACTCCATGCAGAACATCTTCCAGACCATATACCTCCTGGGCCAGGTGCTCTTCCACCGTGTCCAGGACTCTCTGAGAGACCCAGCACCGTCCAGGTGACTTTGGCTTGTCCTGAGCCAGCTCTCTGTCACTCTGCAAGGACTGGCCTGTGTCTTGCTGAGGCATGAGCCAGGCATGGGCTCTGTGAGCTGTGGGCTGCAGGATGGTCCTGCATGGCTGCCTTGGACTTTCTTTCTCACCTGTCCTTTCTGCCAGCTCTGGGTGCCAGGCCTTGGTGCACTGTCGTCCTGATTTTTTCAGCCTTCTCTTCTGTTTCACAGTTTCATGTTTTGGGTTCTTTCTCGCACTCTGGTCTGTAAACACTGGCAAATGTTTATCATAACTTCAAGCTAGTTTACATTCCTGTTCTTAGAGCTATGGACAGCTAATGGACAGTTATCCTGACCAACGGGATGGGGAGAGGTGTCAACCTTCTCCCCCAATCCCTGGCCTTTTTAGAGATACTGTATATTGGAGTCAGACTTTCAAATAAAGTAGAGTTTTAGTTCATGTGTTCTGATCAAAGTGTGAGTGTGTGTGTGACATGCTATGTCAGTGCACCTCGCTAACCCAGCCAGGCTTGAGTCTGCTGCTCAGCTTAACACCGGTCCCCGGGACACCCTGAGTGACCCAGTGCTGCTGTGACATTGCTGGGGGTTTGCTGCTGAGCAAGGACTCCCTTTTCTGTATGCTTTCATGGCTCGTTGGAGGGGGGTGTGTGAAGGGAATCAAAATCCAGAGCAGATGGCCTGACCCGGGTGCTGTTCCTGAGACAGCTTCTCCTGCAGGCTCCCAGCAGCTTTGGCTGTGTCTTGGTCTCTCTTAATTCACCTTTCCATGAATTGGCTGCACTCAGCCCACAGCCAGTGCCCCTGGCCAGGGTGTGGTGTCCCTCTGTGCTCCCTGGAGCAGGTGTGCAGTGGCCTCAATCCCTCCAGGGGTGCTGGAGGAACCATCTCCACCACCCTTGCCTCTGCAGTAAATTCTCTTTGTTCAAAGACAGCCTTAAGGTGTCCCCACTGCTCTAAGGCTGCTGAGCACCTGGAGGAACATGTAAATACTTCTCGTTCTCCTTGAGCAAAGCCTCCAGGCAGAAAGGGAGGAGAAGCAGCATCCATCATCACATCCATCACCGGTGGCACATCCTGCCTTCCCTCCCCAGCTGGCTGCTGCTTGCTGATGATCCAAAGTGATGTCTCTGCTCTTAAAAACTGTAGGCTGAGGCTGTCTTCAAACATCATTTTAATTTCTTAATGACCAAGAGATCTGGTTAGTGGCTACAAAAGACCTCCTCCCTCCAGCAGTGGAGGACATTCAGGCCATGGTAGCCTGCAGAGCTGCTGTAATGCAGTGAGATGGCTCTGAGGCCACTCCCCAGGTCTTGATCTCCCTTTGAAACCAGCCACCCTCAAATACCTCTTCTTAGGACTTTACATCCCTTCAAGATGCAGACATCCCTTCAATATGACAGCTTTGTACCCCTGTGCAACAATAAAATAAACAAAAAGACTGTGCTGACTTGGTTGTCCTGAAATTTTAGTGGAGTCTGGTCTTGGACAGAGACTGGAGTATCTGGCTGACAGTGACCTCTTGAAGGGTGTGAGTCACCAGAAGGCAATTTCTAGTCTCTCCTTTAAAGGGTGTTCACCTGTATCAACTGGGATTTTGAGCCAAAAGCTGCAGGATGTGTCCTTCTTTCATGGTTCTCTGCTGGGGAAAATTGCGTTTTCTTTCTGTTGTGACTGTCATTTTACACTGCAGCTACATTTTGTGGAGGTATTATCTCACAAATGGAGTTTCAGATGGGGATTCACTGAATCTCCACATGCTCTTCTGGCTTGTCTTCAGCGAGATCAGCATCATGTTGCAAACAGGGATAAACAGCCTTTCCTGCCCGGGGTCTCTGAGGAGTGAGGTTAGGTGCTTGTTAACCTCTACAGGATCACTGAGTGCCTGTGTGAGTTATTGGTGTGCACAGGGGAGTTTTGGTTGCAGAACAGCTGATTTTGGGCTAGCCTGTGATGACAGGAGTTTGTTTTTCTCACTGTGGGTCTATTTTGTGACTCAGTGCTGTGGACCCTGCAGTGAGGCTGTGCCTGCAGGCCCTGCCCTGGAGATCAGTGGTCTGTGCTGCCTCTGCCAGTGCTGCAGCTCATTCCAGTGGGGAGCCCTGTGTATCCAGGGAGGGAGGAACGTGGCGAACATTTGGGTTGCTTGTTTATGTTTCAAATTGCAGGTAAAGTTTGCTACAAGAGCAAAAAGTGATATATCCCTCCAGCTGATGGCCGCTCCCTCACCTGCTGATGTAAATGGGATCCCCCCTCCACTTCAGCACTGGTCCTGTGATACCTATTTACCTGACTGGCTCTAAAGATGTTTTATCCAGCCCTCAGTGAATTCCTGGGACTACAGAGAATGGATGCTCAGTAGATATTTCTCTCTGAAGAAGTGTTCATGGAAAGAAAGAAGCACGTGGTTCCTGTTGCCTGTCTTGGCATGTGCTGTCTGTCTGCCCTGGTCACTCTGGGTGCATGCTGGGGGAGTGCCAATGTGCATGAGGGGGGTTCAGGGGAGATGAGTGGACGCTGTGCAGGTGCACTTTGCTTTCTGCTGGTGCAGCACAGCCTGGGGACACACTCCCTGCATGGCTCAGCTCCCCGTGGCAGCGCTGCGTTTGTGGGGAGCCAGCTGCACCCCTCGGGCAGTGCTTGTCCACCTGCAGCTCTGCTTTCCTTCCCAGCTCCCAGGAGCCCATCCCAGCTGCAGAGAGCGCCTTGGAGGAGGCTGGGGGGACGGAGGTGGCAGCGATGAGAAGGCAGGTGAGATGGGGGTGAAGGGCTGCTGATGTTTGCTGGGAAAGCCACGGGGGGGTGGGCGAGGAGGCTCCAGGGGGAATTTGCTCGGTCCTGGTGGGCTGGTGCTGTCACACTCGTCCTACCTTAAGGACAGGCAGGAGAGGACTTACCTGTGTGTTGACCCATCGAGCTCCTACCCCGAGGGGCTGCAAGACACAGCCAGACCCCTCTGGTGGCCGCGAGAGGGGCTCAGGTGCTCTCTGGTGGGAAAAATCTTTTCCTGAAGCGTCTACTGCAGACCTGAGGTGCTGCTGCCACTCCTCCCTCACCAGGGTAGCTGCTGGGTAGCTCCCATCTTTGCATCCCTTGCTGTCCCATGCTCCTGGGTGCTGACGGTGCCCCACTGCTTCCCTTGCAGCTGGCGAGGATCTCGGGGAGGCTGCGAGTGCTGGAGGAGCAGAGCCATGCCTGGAGGCAGAAGGAGGCCCTGGTGTACTCTGTGATGATCTCTGCTTGCCTCATCAACACGTGGCTCTGGCTTAGAAGATGACTGCCCGTGCCTGACGTCCCCTGCTCACTCTGGCAGGGTGGGTGAGGGCAGGGAGAGGAGCATTTTTTTGTGTTCTTGCCAGCAGTGAAACTCTTTTTTCGTGACTAGGACTGCTTTCTGCAGTCTGTGGACCCTCAGGAATCTGTGTCCTTCAGGCCTTGATGAGAGTGAAGGTGTGAGAAGCTGCTGGGAAGAGCTGAGGTCTCCTAAGAGCTCTGGTGGCTGACACAGATGTCTGTTCCGTGCAGTTGTCCTCGGGCTGCCAGAGGAGATGCAAACCTGAGGTGTTGGGTGTTGTGGTGATGCCTTGGGAGGGCTGACCTGGAACAGAGACTGGACAGAGCTAGAGAATAAAGTAGAGATTTATTAAGGGCCTTTAAGGGTACACCTTGGGCAGGACAAGAGCCTGGCCAGGGCTAAACCCAAGGTGGCCCCAAAATGGTCACAAAATGGACGGCTGGTTATGAGGTCTCATACTTTTGTAAGTTTTGATCCAGTTGCATATTGGGGTTTAATTGTCCAATTACAGCCTCAGGTTATGAAGTCCCATCCTTCTTGTTTTCTCTCTTCAGTCCACCACTATTTGTGTTTTTGGGCCTGAAAACTTGTAACAGTTGTCCTTGGTCTGCAGCGGGGAAAGGATTTGTTTTGTCTCTCTGCTCTATGCAGAGCTGAGTGACACTGAGTGTGAGCTCAGAGCTGCACCCCTGGGCAGCACAGAACCTGAAATACATGAAAGCTAACTGAAGGCATCGTTTGACATGGGGTCCTGTTACAGTCACAGCCTGTGGTGGGCCCGGTCCCCTGGCCACATCCCGCCTTGGAGATCTCAGCTCTGACCCCATAAAAGTTCTCAGCTGACTGCTGTGGTCTATTCCTCATTTTCTGTAGAGTGACTGAGTGTTTCTAAACGAATTCTGGGTTTTATTTTCTTTTCTTCCTTGTGCAACTGCAATTTGGTGGAGGTGGTACTGCCAGGTGTGCTGTGCCACAGCCTCTCGTGCAGGACTGGAGCTGGAGGGGCCAGGAACTCCCATCCCTGCAGCCACAGCAGGTTTGCAGGTGTTCAGATCCAAAGTGACTCTAAGAGCCTTCCTGGCTTCTGGGCTTATCCAGGGCCTCAGTTCTTTCCCTGAGAGATTTACATGGGAAACCTCCCCATGGTGACTCTCTGAATTATAAAACCTCATATCAACAGCAATAACACCAAACAGGTCAGGGAAAATAGATATTTTTTAGGCTCCCTGTGGCAGAAGGGAATGTCTTTCCCAGGTCTTGCTGCCAAGCTGCAACTTCAGTGATGGTGCAAGAACATGGGTGAGGGAAATTCCTGACCCAGATGCTCTTCAGCTGTAAACAAGCTCAGTTTAGCAGCTTTTCTGTTTGTTTCCTTCTCTAGAGTTTAGTAACACTGGATTGTGAGGTGACTTTGGGATATTTTTGGTGGTTCATCCAGCACATCTGCTGGAGTTGTGCACGCAGGCCCTGGGGGCAGGTTTTGGCAAGGCTTAACAGGACCTCTCTGTGTCACCTATACCTAATTATAGCTGGATCTACATGTCATCCAGATGTCCCAATCGCTTATTTACCGACATCAGTGCTTGATGTTTTCTGCTTGACACCGCATCAAGCGTCTGTGACTGTAAATCTGGCAGCTGGACAGTGATTAATAAATAACTGTCCCAAAGTAATTGCAGGTCTGAACCTGTGGCTGACTGCTGAGCTGAGGAGAGCGCTGGGATTTATTGCAGGTAGGAGCCAGGATGATGTGGTGGGCTTGGTGTGCTGTGCTGTGGCAGGGGGGACGTGCAGGACAGGTGGCTCCTGTGGCTTGTGGCTCAGGGATGTGGTCAGGGTCACCAGAGGACCTTACACACCTGTTCTGTATAAGGGGGTGTGAGTCGTGCCAGGAAACGAGGTAAATTGTTTGTCTGGTTTCTCTCCTCTGAGAGGTGTTGGTGTGTTTTGGAGGAACCTTGTGTTAGGGGTTTATTTTAAGCTGTGTTTTAGGGTGAGAAGGGATGACTTTGGGAGGGCACACCACCTTCAAAGTGTGGCTTGAAGGGCGTTGGAGGAGAGGTGGTCAGACTGGATGTGTTCTCATGGGCTAGTTACTGGCAGGTTGTGGAAGATAGAATATGACTTTTATGTAAGGCATAAATTCTGGTGTAAATCTGTAAGCACTGACCACAAAATGCATCTTTTAATAAACTCGGTGTGTTCTGGATGTGTTTCTTTCCTGTGGAGTCTGATCCTGATGTCCCAGCAAGTGGGAACAGGTAAGGTTTATTCCCTTGGCAGCAGGACTGTGAGCTGCTCGTGGATGTCTCAGCCCCAGCTGCCCTGGCTGAGGGGGAATCTTGAATAGAGAAGCTTCTGTTTAAAGCTGTCCCTGTTGGAGTGTGATGCTTTTGTTTCCTTTTTTCTCTTCCTTGCCTCCTCCTCCTGGCTGCTTTGTCCCAAGGCAGCGCACGTGGCAGGGCTGGGTGTCCCCAAGGGCCACTGCCACAACGATGTGCACGGCAAATAAAGTGTTTTGTGCACGATGGTGCTCGAGGGAGCAGCTCCTGAGGTTCCCATGTTCCTCTTGGAGGCAGCTGCAGGCGGGGAGCGAACAGAGAGTTGGAAGGGGGACACGTTGCTGCCAGGGCTCCTTGTGAGCTGTCACCTGGAGTCTGTGATGTGGGGACAAGAGCAGGGTGACATCCTGCGCTGCTGGGTGCCCACCCAGGAAGCACAGCCCCAGCCAAGGCTGAGAAATTCTGTTTCTTCCTTTGGACTCGCTGCTGCCTGGGTGCACAGTGAGATCAGAGTAAGTGGAATTTAAGGCTTTGAAGCGGGAAGTAAAAGGTAAACCTTTGATAGCAAAGATAAAAGAGACTCCTGGTGCTGGTGCTTTCAGATCAGCCCTGCACAAGGTGCAGGACTCCAGGTGCCCCTCAGGGATGGATCCAGCCTCAGCCACTGCAAATGGTTACGTCCTGGAGGGGGAGGATAAAAACTGACCTCTTCCTTATTGCCTTGGGGATGCAGATTTTTTTTTCTAATTGGGTATTAGAATGATTTCCTGAGCAGAATAAGAGGGCAGAAATCGGTGAGAGGTGCATTTCACGATCACCTTCAACTCTCTTCGATGGGACTCCAGAGCAGCACTTCTGGTCCCCTGCTCCGACAGCAGGAGAAGAGGTAAGTGGATGTGAGGCTATTAAAATGGGTTTACTTTTTCCAGTTTTCCATCCTAGCAGTAGCTGTGGCTCGGCCTCTGAAGTAGGGAAATAATCACCATTTTTTCTTTTCCCTAGGGCAGAGGGCTGGGAGGGGAGTGGGAGCAGAACCCTGGGCAGCAACCCAGGGGCATCCCTGGGTGTGGCAGGACCTGGGCCCGTCTGGGGGTGCTGGCTGTGCCCGTCCATGCGTGCACAGTGACCCTTCACCGAGGGGACTCGGGGGTCACTGGACACAGAGCTGCTCAGCATGGCTGTCACCTCCAGCTGGGCACTGCCCTGGAGTTGTCTGGGGTCCCTNAAGGCAAGGCAAGGAAGGGGTAGGTGAGGCAAGGGAGGGGAAAGCAAGCGAGGTAGGTGAGGGAGGGGTTGGGCTGGGAAAGGCAAGGCAAGGGAGGGGCAGACAGGGAAAAGGGGGAGTACTCAAGGCCAGGCAATGGAAGGCAAGGAGAGTGGGAAAGGCAAAGGAGAGGTAGGCAAAGCCAGGGAAGAGAAGGCAAAAGAGGTGTTCCTGTGGCAATGGATGAGGAGCCTGAACAACGAGGAGAGCATCTTTCATGGCCCCACGCAGCTGTGGGATCTTTTGGAGAGAACAAAATGCCCTGCAGGACCCCTCCAGGCCCCACATGGTGTGGACCCACGCCGTGGTATTTGACCCTCTCTTCCTCACTGTGCCGGATTTCTGTGCGCAGACCACGCGATGTGTCCTGCAGGTGTTTTCTTGTGGCTGCTTTGTGCTTTTTGCAGGTCCCTGGGGTAGGGGGTGTGCCCGTGGTCCCCTCACGCTGAGGATGAGGAGCAATGGTCTGCACAGCTCCCCAGGCAGCCAGCAGCCCTGCCCAGCCCAGCCCAAGGGGGACGCCGAGGGGACAGGGCGCAGCACCAGCAGGTCAGGCTGGTCCTTGCTTTGGCTGGGGGAGGCTGTGCTGGGGCAGGGCAGGGAAAGGCCTGGCATGGGCAGGGCTGTGACGCCCAACCTCTGCTGCCAGCTTCCTCCAGTGTGCCTGGCAGCGCCGTGGTGGCACAGTGTGGATGTGATCCCCCTTTTTCCCCACTGCAGGACCCGCTCAAGCCAGGATGACACCACCTCAGAGCTGCAGAAAGGAGCCAGCCTGGGTGCTGGGGAGCAGAGGGCTGACCAGGCTTTCCAAGGCCAGGGAGCCTTGGCCAGGTACTCGTGTGTGCCACTTGACACTGGGGCCTTCAGTGGGGTCAGGATGCCCCTCTGCTGAATGGAATTCATGGGATGCAGGGATGAGCGTCTCGGAATGCTGCTCTTTGTGCCCCAGTGCCTGTGGAGGGGGTTTTGGTAGGGGATGGCTTCACCCCACTGGGCTCAGAGGCTTCTTTCCCTACAGGCAGCCTCCCTCTGCCTCAGTCACCCACAGATTCCTCATATTCCTGGGGGAATGACAGCAGGACTGGGGTAGAAGTTGTGGAATTCTATCAAGTTGGCCTCTATTGCTTGCATACTTTTGGTCCCACATCATCACTAAAAGGGATAAAAAAGAAATTCTA
>WBMY01018035.1:210467-227830 GCA_013397315.1 Donacobius atricapilla | reverse complement strand
GTGCACAGTGACCCTTCACCGAGGGGACTCGGGGGTCACTGGACACAGAGCTGCTCAGCATGGCTGTCACCTCCAGCTGGGCACTGCCCTGGAGTTGTCTGGGGTCCCTCCAGCCCCCGGGAGGGGATGACACATGCATAGGGAAGTGGAACATCCCCTAGCAACACGTCCTCCTCCCCTTCCATCCCCAGACACCGCTCTGGCTGCTGTCAGCCCCTCTGGAGTGCGCCTTGGGGCAGGGATGCTCCCCTGCCGGCCCTCCTGAGCCTGCAGCACAGCGGCCAAAGGCTTCGGGGCACGCTGGGCTCGTAAGTGGACGCTGGCAGCTTCTGGGCAGTGGCACCGATGCTCCAGGGAGGTGTGCAGAGGAGGGGCAGGCAGGGCAAGGCAGAGCGGGGCAGGAAAGGCAAGGGAAGGCAAGGGAAGGGAGGGGGAGGCAAGNCCCACGCCGTGGTATTTGACCCTCTCTTCCTCACTGTGCCGGATTTCTGTGCGCAGACCACGCGATGTGTCCTGCAGGTGTTTTCTTGTGGCTGCTTTGTGCTTTTTGCAGGTCCCTGGGGTAGGGGGTGTGCCCGTGGTCCCCTCACGCTGAGGATGAGGAGCAATGGTCTGCACAGCTCCCCAGGCAGCCAGCAGCCCTGCCCAGCCCAGCCCAAGGGGGACGCCGCGGGGACAGGGCGCAGCACCAGCAGGTCAGGCTGGTCCTTGCTTTGGCTGGGGGAGGCGGTGCTGGGGCAGGGCAGGGAAAGGCCTGGCATGGGCAGGGCTGTGACGCCCAACCTCTGCTGCCAGCTTCCTCCAGTGTGCCTGGCAGCGCCGTGGTGGCACAGTGTGGATGTGATCCCCCTTTTTCCCCACTGCAGGACCTGCTCAAGCCAGGATGACACCACCTCAGAGCTGCAGAGAGGAGCCAGCCTGGGTGCTGGGGAGCAGAGGGCTGACCAGGCTTTCCAAGGCCAGGGAGCCTTGGCCAGGTACTCGTGTGTGCCACTTGACACTGGGGCCTTCAGTGGGGTCAGGATGCCCCTCTGCTGAATGGAATTCATGGGATGCAGGGATGAGCGTCTCGGAATGCTGCTCTTTGTGCCCCAGTGCCTGTGGAGGGGGTTTTGGTAGGGGATGGCTTCACCCCACTGGGCTCAGAGGCTTCTTTCCCTACAGGCAGCCTCCCTCTGCCTCAGTCACCCACAGATTCCTCATATTCCTGGGGGAATGACAGCAGGACTGGGGTAGAAGTTGTGGAACTCTATCAGGTTGGCCTCTATTGCTTGCATACTTTTGGTCCCACATCATCACTAAAAGGGATAAAAAAGAAATTCTAGTGCTTGAGGGGGAGCTGCAAGAATTTTCTTCTCAGCCANAGTGGCACCGATGCTCCAGGGAGGTGTGCAGAGGAGGGGCAGGCAGGGCAAGGCAGAGCGGGGCAGGAAAGGCAAGGGAAGGCAAGGGAAGGGAGGGGGAGGCAAGGCAGCAGTAGAAAAGGAAAAGGAAAGGCAAGGGAGGGTGAAAAAGGCAAGACAAGGCACAGAAAGGCCAGGCAAGGCAACCAAAAACAAGGCAAAGGAGGAGGATGCAGGCAAGGCAACGCAAGGAAGGGGTAGGTGAGGCAAGGGAGGGGAAAGCAACCGAGGTAGGTGAGGGAGGCGTTGGGCTGGGCAAGGCAAGGCAAGGGANCAAGGGGGACGCCGAGGGGACAGGGCGCAGCACCAGCAGGTCAGGCTGGTCCTTGCTTTGGCTGGGGGAGGCTGTGCTGGGGCAGGGCAGGGAAAGGCCTGGCATGGGCAGGGCTGTGACGCCCAACCTCTGCTGCCAGCTTCCTCCAGTGTGCCTGGCAGCGCCGTGGTGGCACAGTGTGGATGTGATCCCCCTTTTTCCCCACTGCAGGACCCGCTCAAGCCAGGATGACACCACCTCAGAGCTGCAGAAAGGAGCCAGCCTGGGTGCTGGGGAGCAGAGGGCTGACCAGGCTTTCCAAGGCCAGGGAGCCTTGGCCAGGTACTCGTGTGTGCCACTTGACACTGGGGCCTTCAGTGGGGTCAGGATGCCCCTCTGCTGAATGGAATTCATGGGATGCAGGGATGAGCATCTCGGAATGCTGCTCTTTGTGCCCCAGTGCCTGTGGAGGGGGTTTTGGTAGGGGATGGCTTCACCCCACTGGGCTCAGAGGCTTCTTTCCCTACAGGCAGCCTCCCTCTGCCTCAGTCACCCACAGATTCCTCATATTCCTGGGGGAATGACAGCAGGACTGGGGTAGAAGTTGTGGAATTCTATCAAGTTGGCCTCTATTGCTTGCATACTTTTGGTCCCACATCATCACTAAAAGGGATAAAAAAGAAATTCTACTGCTTGAGGGGGAGCTGCAAGAGTTTTCTTCTCAGCCACAGCTCCCCTGACGACTCTGAAGCTTTTGCTCTGTTAACAACTCCTGGCTCTGCCTCTCTCCCCCGTCCAGGGTAGTGCGGCTGGTGCTGGTGCTCAGGGACTGGGCCAACAAGAGCCTGCACGAGGAGCAGCAGAGGCCAGACCCCTTCCTGGAGCGTTTCCAGGGCCCCCAGCTCCTGACAGCGGCTGCAGGTGCTGCCGATGAACTTGAGGATGAGGAGGCTGAGAAGCTGAACAAAAAGTAGGGTCCCTTTCCTGTGGTCCCAGCTGTCCTTGGCTGGGGGTCAGCTGTGCAAGCAGCTCGGGGGCTCCCGGTGGGGCTGGGAAAGAAGGAAGTGGGATGGAGTGGTGGGAAGGGTGTCCTGCCCTCTCCAGCCGCTGTCTTGGCAGCCAGCCTGGCACTGACCTGGTGGTATGTCCCTGTGGAAAAAACATGGGGTGTTCTCCCTCCTGCNCGCTGTCTTGGCAGCCAGCCTGGCGCTGCTGGGCTGTTTTGCTGACACACAGGACCTGGTGGTGTGTCCCTGTGGAAAAACCATGGGGTCTTCTCCCTCCTGGTCCATGCCCTGGTGGGAAACACATCAGACCTCCCCAGTTTGATACCAGTCCCACAGTAGAGGGTGTTTTTGGAGCCACCCCTGGGTCTGTCATAAGATGCACCTGCAGCTCGTGCATATGAGGGGCTGGACACAAGTCAAGGGATGCAGAACTCCACCCAGCAACCACTGCATCCCAGCCAGGGGCCACAAACCTGTGGGATTTGCCAGTCTCATTCATCACCTGCTGGATGAAGGGAGTGTGTTTGCTGCCTGTGCCCTCACAAAGAGCAGCTTTCTGAAAAGGCTCTTTCAAATCCAGCCCTTTCATCTCCTCAGCTCACACTCCTGGTGAGAAGCAATAACCTGGCTTTTCTTCTGCTGGCTAATTAGGGGGCAAAGCTCACAGACTACTCTGGACCCTACCATTATACATGGTAATTAAAACACCAAGAAATAATTGTTTTCTGTAGGAGAAAAAGAATCTGAGCCTTGTATCTGGGTCTTTAGTAGTAATGGAAGAAAATACTGTTCTGCCCTGTGAGGTTAAGGGGAGTTTGTTCATGACTAGAAGCTGCTGAAGCTTTCTGTGAAAGGGCTGCTCAGTGCCAGTGGGTTCTGGGGATACAGTGGGAACTTCTGGGGTTTTCTAGGTCCTCAGTTCCACAGGTAAGAAGAGTCCCAATCAGGTAATCCCATATGTGAGCTGCTGCTCATGGCTGTGGCAGGCTCCAGGGCTCCAGGCCCGAGTGCAAAGCCTTTGGGAAGAGGCAGATGATTATTCCCTCTTCCTGGGTTAACCCAGAGCCCTGTTTTTCCAGCCCTGGCCCTGCTGTCAGTGTAATATCAGTGATTCTGGCCACCTGTCATGGCAGCACTGCTGATTTAAAGCTGAAATTACCAACATCATTAACAGCATTATTGAGGTTATTAGTGGTTGTGGGTGCCACAACTGTCTGGGCTGGCTGCAGGTGAGTCAGAGCTTCCCCTGTGGCAGTGCTGGATGTCCTAGGGAGCAGAATCCCTTTCTCAAAAAAACAAATGTTCAGTTGTGCTTTCTGGTTAAAAAATAAACCCTTTTAATGGGGAGGCTGGACCACCACTTGTCTGTGGGTGAACATGAGGGGTTGGCTTTGTGCCCAGTGCCAGTCCCCACTCTCCAGGCACTGCCTGTACTCCAGGGAAAAGAGACTTCCAGGCAGGGGTTCTGCCTTTGAAGTTGTCAGAAGCGATGGGGTGGTCATGGGGAATCTGTTGGCAAGTGGGTTGTGTTTTTTCCTGTCACTGGAGGGAGTTTTGCGTGTTCAAAAGCTGGGAGGGAGGGAGGGGTGGAGGGAGAGGGTGTTTTGCCCCACCAGGCTGCAGCAGCTCTAAGCCTATCAGCCCAGGCACAGAGTTTCTCTTCCCCACCTTCTCCAGTGAATCTGGCAACTGGAGCACACTCTTCTTATCTCAGAGTCCCAGGACGAGCAGGATCAAACACTTGGGAGCAGTTCAAAGGCTGGAGCCCGGGCTGTGCAGACTGCAGGAGGCACAGGAGGCAGCCCTGCCATGCCAGCTGCCCCCGGGGCCACTGCTCTGGGCCTTGGGCAGCCCCTCCTGGTGCTGCCACTGATCTGCAGCACACTTTCCTTCCTGCTCCAATTAATCTTCTCTTCAGATCTGCCTGGCACCCGTCACTGCCTCACCTGGGGGAAGCAATGTCACGTCATGAGGACTTTTCTGATCCCCTTCCTCCATACATCTGTTCCTGGCTCTGCCACCGGGGTGCTGAGTCGTGTGAACCCAGGGCCTCCTGCTTTGCCTTACCATCCCACAGCTTCCTCTTCTGCTGCATTCTCAGCTCAGTTTTAGGGATAAAGGAACCTGAACAGTGCTGGGATTGGGCGCTGCTGGGATTGGTTTTGGCTTACAGACCGGCACCCAGGCTGCAGCTCTGTTCGAGGCAGTGCAGTGCATGGCATGAAGGATGTGGCTCCAACGCTGTTTGCCACACACCCTGCCAGCTCCGGCTCTTCTCTCTGCTTCCAGGAGGAAATGGCTGCTCTTTGTGGTGGACCCTGCGGGGGACTGGTATTACCACTGGCTGGCTGTGATTGCAGTTCCTGTCCTCTATAACTGGTGCTTGCTGGTGGCCAGGTGAGCTGGGAGGTTGTGGGGTTCCTGCCCCCTCTGCCTCTCCTGATCACCTGCTTCAAACTGGAGCAACCAGGATCCAGCTGACACTGATGGTGCTGGTGGCAGTGAAAGGAAAGAGACCTTCCACTATCGCTGTGAATTCTGGTTTTAGGGTCATTTGGGGGGTGGTTTCAGGACGTTGCTTTACCTACATCAAGGGAAGGCAGATCTTTCCGAGCAGAGAGTTTTCATTCCTAGAAGAGGAGTGCCCAGTGGCCAAGCTCTGTTGCAGGGTTGGGTGCCTGAGGAGCAGCCTACACTGAGCTGTAATAATTAGAGAAGATGTGGGGTTTTGTGGTCTCACAGCCTGTTTGATGACCTTCCTCCAGGGCCTGCTTCACTGACCTGCAGAAGAGCTATTTTGTGCTGTGGCTGGTGTTAGATTACATCTCAGATGCTCTCTACCTCGGGGACACAGTGATCCGCCTGCACACAGGTGAGCAGGAGCAGCATCCTGGCTTTCCTTTAATCCCTTAAAAGTGGAGATGAGCTGCAAGGGACAGGCCTAATCCACAGTTCCATTAGAAGGAGGGTTTTGCCTCCCTCGGTGTTTGAAGCAGTCTCCAGAGAAAGAATCTAATTAGGAGATCTGAGAAATGGAGCAAGTTTCAATATGAAAGATTAATCATGCCAGCTTTCTACTTCACCTTTGAATAATTGTACAAAATTACCTGCATTACTATCAGTATTCGGGCATAGTTGAAGGTCTGTATCTCTGATTTTGCATCAGTTCAGCTAATGGATTATCTGCATGGAAAAATGGTAGAATTTAATGTTCTCGGAAGGCAGCACTTGGCTGTACGTTTGCTGCCAGAACTGCAATAATTCATGATCTGGAGGATGGAAACCTTCGTGTTCCTTTTTCTTTGTGGCAACGGGCTAAACCCCCGAGTTCTATCTTTGTGTGGCTTTTGCCAGATGAAGGCCTTGCATGATAACAAACTGAGTAGAGCAGGAACTGGTAATATTTGGGTGGCCCTGTGTATTTATACACACAAATCCACAGCATACCATAGACTATTGCTCAGGTGCTCACAAAACCTGCAGGAAAGTCAAACTTAAACCAAGATAATCCTGTAATTTGCTTCTCTTTAGGATTCTTGGAACAGGGCCTCCTGGTTAAGGACCTGAAGAAGTTACGGGATAACTACATCCACACGCTCCAGTTCAAGCTGGATGTTCTCTCCGCCCTGCCCACAGACCTGGCCTATTTTTTGGTGGGGCTGCACTGCCCTGAGCTGCGTTTCAACAGGCTGCTGCGCTTCTCCCGCATGTTTGAGTTCTTCGACAGGACCGAGACCAGGACCAGCCACCCCAACATCTTCCGCATCTGCAACCTGGTTCTTTACATCCTGGTCATCATCCACTGGAATGCCTGCATTTATTATGCCATCTCCAAGGCCATAGGCTTCGGGGAGGACAGCTGGGTCTATCCCAACGTCACAGACCCCGAGTACGGGTACCTGACGCGGGAGTACGTCTACTGTCTTTACTGGTCTACGCTGACCCTGACCACCATCGGGGAGACGCCTCCTCCCGTGCGGGATGAGGAGTACCTCTTTGTCATCTTCGACTTCCTCATCGGTGTCCTCATCTTCGCCACCATCGTGGGGAACGTGGGCTCCATGATCTCCAACATGAATGCCACCAGGGCGGAGTTCCAGGCCAAAATCGATGCCATCAAACACTACATGCAGTTCCGCAAGGTGAGCAAAGACCTGGAGACCAAAGTCATCAAGTGGTTCGACTACCTGTGGACCAACAAGAAGGCAGTGGACGAGCGGGAGGTCCTCAAGAACCTCCCTGATAAGTTAAGGGCAGAGATTGCCATCAACGTTCACCTGGAGACGCTGAAGAAGGTGAGGATTTTCCAGAATTGTGAGGCAGGGCTGCTGGTGGAGCTGGTGCTGAAGCTTCGCCCTCAGGTGTTCAGCCCGGGGGATTACGTGTGCCGGAAAGGGGACATCGGGAAGGAGATGTACATCATCAAGGAGGGCAAGCTGGCCGTGGTGGCAGAGGATGGCATGACACAGTATGCTTTGCTCACTGCAGGGGGCTGCTTTGGTGAGATCAGCATCCTCAACATCAAAGGCAGCAAAATGGGCAACAGGCGCACAGCCAACATCCGCAGCTTGGGCTACTCTGATCTCTTCTGCCTGTCAAAGGAAGATCTTATGGAAGCAATCACGGAGTACCCTGATGCCAAAAGGATCTTGGAGGAGCGTGGCTGGGAGATCCTGATCAAGGAAGGGCTGCTGGATGAGTCAGCTGCAGAGGAAAGCGCAGAAGGGAAGAGCATGGAGGAGAGGCTGGACAGGGTGGCCTCGAACCTGGACACGCTGCACACCCGCTTTGGCCGGCTCCTGACTGAGTACAATGAAGCCCAGATGCAGCTCAAGCAGCGCATCACTGCTCTGGAGTCCAAGATGAGGCAGGAGGAACTGGAGGATTTCTTCTCTGATAGCTCAGACAGTCTGTTTGAGGATGAGGAGAAAGCTTCACCTGGTGGGATGCAGTGAGGGGGCACAGAGTCAGCTGGATGATGTCTGCCCTTGTGCCGAGGCAGTGTTTGCTGTTTCACAAGGCAGACCCTGTGGCGGCCTTGCCAGGGCCTTTTCTCAGGTCCTTAGCACTGCTGCTGGCACTGCCTTGATGGCAGCCCCTGAGGTGGCTCCAAATCAGGGGATTGTCCTAACTTCTCCTCTGACCTGTCACTTTTTTCATTGCCTTTTGGGTTCAGCCTTTATAACTCACTCCAGGTAATCAGTCCTCAGTGAGTGTCTGCAAACACTGCCCAGTCTGCGCCCAGAAACTCTTTACCCACAAGATGCCCAAACTTAGCCAAGACAGGCCAAACTGTGCCTCTGACTTCCGCAAATGGAGAGGCTTGTCTGGGTCACTGTCACTGCCCTGGGCACCGCCCTTGCTGAGGCTGGGCACTGAGCCGGCAGCTGCTGCCTCCTGCCTGCCTCTCTTCTGTTACCTGGGGCTGTCAGGGGCCACCTGGGGCAGGTGGTTTGGTGCCCTGAGCACTGCACCTTCCTGGGGACAGCGTTCCCAAGCCCTCCTCCTGGGGAAGCAGTGTGATTCCCGTTTGGGCTCTGCGTGTCTTGGGGGACAAATGCAATGCAGAGGGGGTGTGGGCAGTGCTCCGAGCAGGAGTCAGGCTGAGACTCTCTCTCTCCTCTAACTACAGCCAGATGTGCCAGGAGAGGTTTGACTGAAATGACGAGTTTTTAAGGAACAAAGCCATGGTGGGAGCCAACTGTGCCCATATTTGCTTTGCTGTGGGTAGCTCAGAGAGAGTGCAGAACACATTTATTTTCTTAGGCGGGGGGTTTTCTTGTACTCAGTGGGAGTTTTGGGGCTTTGCAGGCTGCAGAGGCCCGTGCCTTCTGGAGGAGAGATGAGTGGCAGAGCTGCAGGGACACATATGAGGGTGGAAACGTGCCAGCAAAGCTCTGCCAGACTGTGCTGCAGCCCCGGGGCCTCCACAGTGTGAGCAGCTTGGTGGAGAAGGGGACGGTGCAGGAACAGCCCCCAAACCCCTGCAAGCAGCAGCAGCAGCAGTGCATCAGCAGCGTCACCCTGTCAGGTACAGGGCAGGGGCTGGGACTGGAGGATGACACTTCATTTCTTGGTTCTGGGCTCATCCTGGACCCATGGGGTGGGCTTGGTCTGGTTTCCAAGCAGGGGAATATTTGGGGGAGAAGGGAATTCATGTTCTGGGTCAAACTGAGCCAAGAGTTTGGCTGAAATGGTGGGAGGACACATGGGGAAATATCAAGCCAGAGGGGTTCATAGTGGAAAACTGAGGATATTTCCTTTGTTCTTTCTTTCCCTTCAATCTAAAACTGCCTCTCTACATTTCATATGAATGTTTTCCATTTAAAAATAATGGCCTTGCTTTTTGGGATTGTGGGGGTAGAAACCGTTACATTACCAAAATTAAAAGTTGGGGTAAGAATAAAAGCTTTTTTGTTATCTCTGAATTAAACTGTAGCTCTTCTGGGTTTGTTTGGTGTTTTTTTTCTCCCTTTTATGATCAAGATGCTCTTGGCTGAAGTCAGCATAGTTGCAGTTCTTCTCCTCCTTATAATGCCCCGAGCTGTGGCTCCCAGATTCGCCCTTTCCTGCGAGTATCGGCCGTGGATCTGCAGCTGGCTCTTTGCAGAGGCCGCCCTTTCCCCTACACCTCCCGCACCTTTCCCCTACACCTCCCGCACCTTTCCCCTACACCTCCCGCACCTTTCCCCTACACCTCCCGNNNNGGGCGGGAGGGGGAGGGGACCCTCAGTGTGACACCCCCGGGCAGGAGGGGGGGGGACCCTCAGTGTGACACCCCCGGGCAGGAGGGGGAGGGGACCCTCAGTGTGACACCTCCGGGCGAGGGGGGACCCTCAGTGTGACACCCCCGGGCGGGGGGCGGACCCTCAGTGTGACATCCCGGGGTGGGCGATGGGGGGACTCTGTGCGGTCCCTCCTTGCGGGCGGGACACTCCGTGGATACCCGGGCCGACCCTCTGTGCGGTCCCTCCTTGCGGGCGGGACACTCCATGGATACCTGGGTGGTCCCTCCTTGCGGGCGGGGGGCCCCTGCATGCGGGCCCCGGGGTGCGGGAGAGCCGAGCCTTTGGCAGCGGCACCGCGAGTGTTCCCGACGCCCCTTCCACCGCCCGGCCCCGTGGGCTCCGCTTCCCCCGCGCCCCTGCCCGGCGCCGCCCGGGGCAGCTCCTGCCGCGGGGTGGGCGATGCTGGCGGCTGAGGGAGGTCTGCCTCGCTCCCGCGGATGGGGAGGAAAAACCCAACCGAGCCCCCTCCCTCCTCCAGTTTTAATCCCAGATAATAATGCACTCGGGAAATTTTAAGCCTTCAGACAAATGACCCCAAGGGATGGCTTTGTGCATTCAGAGCAGATCCCGCTTGTTTCCTCAAGGCGGCAAGCCAGGAAACCATGGATTGATGAACCGCTTGACGGGCCTGCTAATGAAATTAGCAGCAGCTCCATGATTTTTTTTTTTTCAGTGAGCAGGACAGGCAGATGTTGGAGAGAAGCACACAATGGCACAGCTGCGCTCGCAGGCTGCCGAACTTCCCGGCAGAGCGGACATGGGGCTCAGCAGATCCAGCTTTGGCTGCTGCCCATTTTACAGGTGGTTTCCCTAAGGCTCTCCAGGAGATGGGGAGCAGAGAGATGCCGAAGGCATCCAGGAGGAAACCTCCACAGTGAGGGTCTGCTCAGTGCCCTGCAGAGACGTGCCCATGTGCCACAATGCACTGAGCTGCCTTGTCCATATTTTATTAATCATTTCCTTCTTCTAGCTCTCTCCAAAGATAGCTTCTGTTGTACAGGGAGTTTTCTCAGCTGTGTGTTGTGGATGGGAGACATCAAATATGGAGCAAATATATTGACTTTGGGAGAGGTCGTGCCAGGGGGAAACCTGTACTTCACCAGGCAGGCACCCATCAGAGCAGGGAAGGCCCCTGACATCTGCTGCAGATGTTTTCTGCTAGCAAAGATGCACCTTCAGACCTGGCCTGCCTGTAAGAGAGCTGCAGGAAAAGGCCTGGGATGCTCAGGTGAGTCAACCATAGCTGTGCTGTGCCATTCTGGGTTTCCCTCCCCTGTGAGCATCGCTTCCAGGAATGAAATGATCGTCACTGTGTGATACCCAGAAAAAGCTCTCATCGACCTCTGGGAAGTGCAAGTACCCATTTCACAGCTGGGGAAAATGGAGAGAGCCTGCCAGGGCACAACGGTGATAACTGCTGCCTCCAGCTGCCTGCTTTTTGTTTTTCTTAAGGTCTTCGTGAGAGGCCATTTTGGTGGTAGTGAGTGAGCCCAAAATAACCTCTGCTTAGGCTGTGGCCAGCAGGGCTGCAGCACAGGAGGCCGTCTGGCTTTGCCCATTCTCCAGAGCAAGCTGCAAACAAGGTTTGTGTGAGTTTGGACCAGTGGATTTAGGGATTGCAGAGAGGGTCTGGCTCTGAGCCCAGGGTCTGGCATGAGGCCTGAGGCACAGCAGGCTCCACCTGGTGAGAAGGTCTGTGAGCCAGGGGAATGGTGTGAAGTGCAGGGGCCAGCTCCAATCTTGCTCTGTCGTCCTGACCACACCGTGTCTCTCCTATGGGAAGGTTGGACCCAAATCTCTTGAAAAGCAGGAAAGTTTGAAGGCAACTCCAAACCCTCCAGCACGGGCCTCTTTTAGAGCTCCCTAGAGAGCTTTTCTTCCCCCAGCTCCTGCCTCCCCTGCACCCAGGGGAACCAAGACTGCTGCTGGTGCTGGTGCTGCTATCTCAGGAGTGAGGCACTGAATGCAGAGGGCTGCTGCAAGCGAGATTCCACCCGTTCTCAAGGGGCTGGCATGTGGAGATGGTGTAGAAGGTCACCAGCCCCCCATGCAGCTCTTTCCCGGAGGGGGGAATAGCTCGCTCAGGCTCCTTTGGATTCAGGAGTTCTAAAATCAAAGCATTGCCTGCTTCTCCTGCAGGTAGGAGTGAGGTTCCAAAGGAGAGGCTCTGCACCCAGCGCGTTCTCATTTTCCACAGGTGATGCTGCATGTGCCCTGTGCTGGGGCTGCTCTTGGGAGGTGGCTGGAGAAGGCAGGAGCTGCTGCCAGAGCACCGCAGGTGCTGGGCAATCTGTGTTTTCTTTGCAGCCCCTGGTGAGCACCAGAGGATCTTTCTGAGGTGGGGACTCCCCTTTGGAGGGCAAGGCTGGTGCTGAGTGCCCAGCACGTCCCAGTTTTGTCCTGTGCAGCTGAAGCCCTTCATCACCCCATCTTCATGTGGGGTCCCCGAGTGGTGTGGGGACTGTCACCATCCCCACGAGCACACCTCTCTGCCGTGAGCAGCAGAACCAAAGTGGGTGAGGGCTGCTGTAGCCTTGAATTTATGCCTGAAATGTTTTGGTTTTTCGGAAATTCTTTTCCCAAGCAATTTTCTGTAAACAAGAGCCATGTTTTTGTAACGGTACCTATGTTATTAATTCCTTTCTCATAGGATAGACTTCTTGCTCTCCCTCTCATTTGGCCAGTGTGATTGAAGAAATTTACCTTTGTTTCACCAATCAAATTAGTCTGTGTAAAATAGTATAAAAAGGAGATCATCCCAAAATAAAGTAAACATTATAACCTTCTAAACTCTAAAATCTGTGTCGTTTTTAGTATAAACAACAGGCTGCATCCCTCCTGTGGGTGGCAGGAGGCTGCAGAGCTGCACACCATGCAGGTCCAGGTCAGCCTGTCCGTGCTGACTGCTGGCTCGCTCCCTCCTTCTCTCCTGTTCAAAATACCAGGATGCTGCCTCTTTCTTGGGTAAGCAAGCACAAGTACCTGCTCCTTCCTGAATCCAAGCGTGTGTTGCCATGACAGCAGCTCAGGGCGATGGGTGAGCAGGAGGTGAAGCCATCTCAACCAGCTCCCTTGGAGGGATGGAATGGAAGGTCCTGGGATGCCTTCCCAACAGCCCTTCTCCCCCTGACCCACCACTCTGGGGCTCCTGAGGGTGCCCCATCATGGGCCTCTCCCTGGTGCTCTCCTCAGCCCAGCCCTGCGTGCTCCTAAACGTTGCCTTTTGGTCATGGCCACATGTCACATTACATCTTCTGGACTGGAGAGTGGAAGGAAAATACAGGAGAGGATTTAGGTTTATCCTTCTTGGAGCCAGATAAAGTCTGTCACAGAGGTTCACAGAGAGTGAATCCCTCTGCCTGCTTACCGGGATGGATTACCTGCAGTTTTAGCAGGATCTTTGATCTCCAGCACCACGATCCTCAGGTGTGGTGTGGGATGGGGACAGGGGTGCTGTGACATGGCCAGTGTCCCTCTCTGTGTCTGGCTGGGCTCTGGGAAGAGCTGCCTGGGTGCTTGGCAAGGCAGGATGGGCTGCAATGGCTTGAGTGGCACAGAGGAGAGGAAGCAGAGCAGAAGGAGCCTGAGCTGTGCCTGCGGTCCCCACAGAGCTCAGAGGAAGCACTGCAAACACCACAGGCAGAGGATGGAGATCCCCCCAGGGCCCATGCCCACCATGCAAACCTTGCTGAGGAGGCTGCCAGGGCAGTTTTAAAAATGAGAATGTACTTTGTTACTTCTCTGAGAAGCTTTTGGAGCATATTCAGAGCAGAAGTCCTTTCCTGCAGGTTCCTCTTTGTTTCTAAGTTCTTGGATGGGGATGATGCACTTGGGGACTCTGCTCCCTTTGTACTCCAGGCCATGGTGGCATCTGCGTGCTGTGTGAGGTGAGAAGGACAGGGAGCAAGCTTTCAGTCAGAGCTTCTGGCTCTTTTATGATCCCCTGAGGACAGCCATGCAACACAGAGGGATGGGGAGACGATGGGATGGGTACTGAAGAGCAAGTAGAGACTAATAGTTTCTTACCTCATGAGTGGCTGTGGATGCTTCTGAGTCTGTTCCCAGCTCTGTCTCTGGCACAGCACTGTCTGGATGCTCCTCACTTGGCTTGTCTCTTGAGACGCAAACTTTTACCCTTGTGGGAAGTGAGGATTCAGCAGCCACCTTCCCCTCCAGACAGACCCACATGGGCCAGGCATAGGCACTCCCAGCTCCTGTCTTGGCATGAGCATTTTCCTCTTCATAAAATTGTAGAATGGCCTGGGTTGACCTGAAAGATTACCCAGTTCCAACGCTGCTGTTGTATACAGGGACACCTTCTCCTAGACCAGGTTGCTCAGAGCTCCACCAGCCTGAACGTGAGCACTTCCAGGATTGGGGCATCCACAGCTTCTCTGGTGCCAGTGCCTCACCACCCTCACAGAAAAAAAATCTTGCTAATAGCTAATCTAAACCTACTCTCAGTTTGAATCCATTCCCATCAGCTGCCTGCTAAGAGACACCTGAGACCCTGCTGATGGCCCCCACCTTTCCCAGTCCCATTCCCTTTTGAGTGACAGACACGAACTTTGGTTTTAAAAACCATCTTCTGTGATGGTGTGCAGAGCAGGTGAGCTGGAAGTTGTCCGGATTTTCTGGCCCCGGGCACCCTGCACAGAGACAAACAAACAACTCCCGTGCGCTGCTCTGCTGATGTGAAGGTCAGAGGGCTCTGCAAGCAGTGACCTTTGAGAGCCTCACTGCAGAAACACAGCCTGACTGTGTTTCCCCCCCATTTCTGGGCGGTTGTCTGCCTGCTGTCAGCCAGCCTCAAAAATACGTGGGGCACGTCAGAGGATTCACATGGAGCTGAGGGAATGGGAACCTTGGAGACTTCTCTGCTAAAGAAAAGACCCAATGTCTTAGGGGCTGTGCCTTGTCTGAGAGGAGTTAGAGCAGAGAAGTCTTCCCCATGTGGGGAATCACAGGGAACAAGGATACACTCACTGCAGCACTGCAGTCTTCCTGTCCCCTGTTCTCTTCCAGGCTTTCCCTCCCTCCTTCCCTGCCCTGGCCTGGTCTGGGTAGTTTTGAATGCCACATGAATCGATACTTTTAATTAGCTGCCATTCCTCATTTCTGCTTTATTGCTTGGATAAACAAATTAAAATGAGCATGCTGTGGTGAACTGCTACCTTGGTGGGCTGTGAGCACAGGCTGTTTCTTGCCCCTGGAAGCCTTGAGACGCTGCCAGTCACTGTGACAGGGGGTCAGAGGAGCTGCAAGGGAGGGCATGCAGAGGAGATGGAGAAATGCCGGGCTTATTTGGGCTGCTGGGGGAAGCTGGACAAAGTTTCTACTCGAGATGAGGGACCTGGGGCTAACCAGCTCTGTGCTGGTTGGCCAATCTCCTCTGTGTTTTCATGGTGGGAAAAGCCTCTGGACTGAGAAGGTAAAGCTGCCATGGGCACACAGAGGAGCTTTGCCAGGGCTGAGCAGCCCCACACTGGAGCAGAATTCGGAGGCTGTCAGGCTTGTGCCAGTCTTCAGGATGCTACCTGTCACATCTGTCCCCAGAAGCAGCCTGGGGAAGGCTGCAGGACATGAAGCAGACAGGGATGGACCCTGCATCAGGGTGGTGTGGGGCTGAGCTTTTCCTTGCAGTCAGACACCCTGAACTCATCCCCCTGGGAGGCAGGGCAGGACAGAGATGTGCTAGCCCAGCTGGGGGGTGTTATCTACCAAAAGCCAAATAACACTATTTTATGCCAAGCTCAAAATTTATTGTTCGCCTAATTCAAAGTTTTAACAATATAACCAAAAATGCGATGAACAGTTGTTGTTATTATTAGTCCAGTTAAAATGCTACTAACACCGACAGCCTATTGATTGTGCAATCAATACCTAACAAATGCCATCAGCAGCGCTGCAGTTAGGGCTGCTGTGCAAGCCAGAGCCAGAATTTCCCCTGTGGCCTGGCACTGGGCTCCCCCAGGTACTTTGGGGTCCAGAAGGGACAGGAAGCCATCACCCTTCTCAACTCTGGTAGGAGCACTTTGCCATTCACCATGGGGGCTTATTTTCCCTCTTGGAATCCACTTGGGACAGGATTTATGTATTTTTCAATGGGCTTTGTGCTCCACTCACTCTTCGCTGCTCTGCAAGTTCGGGTGGCATCTGACTTGACCAAATCTGTTCCCTTGCACATCCATGGGACAGCTCCTGTCCCATGCTCCTGTCACCCCTGAGGGGAATTCTGCTCAGCTCACGAGTTTGCATTGCCATCCCTGAGATGTGGGATGTGGGATCCCTGAGAGGTCCCACACCATCTCTGCTCACATCTTCAAGACTCAGGCTTGTAGTGCTGCCTCTGCAGCTTATTCTGGGGCCTTAGGGGGTTCACCCTACCTCAGCTTTCTAAATTATTTATTGATATCATGATTTGGAACAACTTTATGGTGCTGAACTCTACGGTGAGACCACTGTCCCTTCCACCCTGTGTCTGGTCCCCAGGTCCAGGTCTCTGTCCTGAGGTACCCCAAAGCCACTTTTCACAACCCCAGTGAAATAAATCTGTGCTGCCATGAGCCCGGGCATGGCTCATGCCTGCCTAGCAGCACCTCAACAAAAGGAAGTGTAAATGATTACCCTTAATGCTGCGTGCTGGCACAGCTCTTCTTGGAACTGATGCTGCCGTGTGCAGGAGTTTTGGTCACCCAGCTGCAGTCCCTGCTTGGTGCTGCCCTCCAGAAGAACTGGCAGGAGCAGAACAAGTTTCTTGTGGAGTTTCTTCACCATTCTCAGGGCTGGAGGAAGACCCCACACCCCATGAGCAGGGTGTCCTGCCAGCTCTGCAGCCAGCAGGTGACACAGAGACATGTCCTGCTCCAGACAAGGCTTTGCCACCTCCTCATGCATTCCCCTGCCTGCTCACCTGGGACACAGAGAGTCTGACTCCTCTTCGGGCTGCTGTGATCCCTGGGTATCTCACCTGTATCTGGATGCTCTTAATTTTTTTTTCTTTCCTCTTACTTAAAGTCTGCCTTGAGCTTTCCTGCTGCAGCTACCTGCATTTCCCTGGCTGTAACAGGGATTGTAAGACTTCCTCTGTGCCAAGTTCAGCCTTGCGCTGGTGCTCTCTGGTTTCTGACAGTGTGCTAGCCTTGAAGGGAAAACTCCATTAGGGGAATTAAAAATGTTGAGTGTAAAGCCTTGGATGTAGCTGGGAGGCAAGATGTGGTCTGACAGAGCCTCTGGCTTGTCAGAGCCTCTGACTGATGGGCACCAGTGGGCTGCTGTCTGTAAGAATGACCTTTAGGGAAAGACAAATTGAGACAAAATGTCTCATGAAAAAAACAACCAAAGCAGCAGTTTATGGAAATCTTTCTACTGCAAAGCAATGGCAAAGGTTCCCTGTAAGCTGGCCTTGGCTTGATTGCTTTCTGTCAGACACAGAGAGCTCGTGCTTCCAGGGAGAGCTGACTGACAGACCTGCTTGCATGGAGGCTGTTATTCCTCTCCCCTTCTCCAGCCTCAGTCTGCACCTGGAGGATGGTGAGGCTCTGCTGCTGGCAGACCTCAGGCTGAGATGCTTCCTACCTGCTCACCAGCACAGGTCGTGTTGTCTCCTGAGCCCAGAAAACTTCTCAGCTGCCACCTCCAAAGCCAGCTCTGGCCTGGCCTGGCCTGGGGAGCACTCCAGGGACCCCCAGCTGCTGATGGAGTTCTGTGTTCTGACCCACTGGACCCATCCTCTGGCTCCAGTACAGGATGTTCTGCACTGCTTTCTGCCAGGCCAGCTCATGGCTTCTCTGTGCTGAAAATGAGTTGTATTGATGCTGCTAATGTTCTCTGTAAATTCAGAGGAATTATCGATGAATATTTGATGAGACTAATTAAGGCTGAGCACCTTCCCTTCCCTCCCCTTCCCTTC
>WBMY01018035.1:117645-210278 GCA_013397315.1 Donacobius atricapilla | reverse complement strand
TTCCCTTCCCTTCCCTTCCCTTCCCCATCCTGTCCCCCAGGACTGTCCCCATGTCTCCTGGTGATCACAAACCAGCTGTGGCCCACCTTGGAACAGCTTTTCAGCCAAACAAGTCAGCCTGAGAAATCCCAGCAAGCACAATGTGCTGGAGGGGGTGTCCATGCCCCCTTCCTCTCTTCCAGCTGTTCTCATTCCAGCTTTCTCCTGGGGCCTGTTATAAAGCCACGGATTTCTCTGTTCCTGGTTCTGCCCAGGTGAGGTTGGAGGTTATTTCAGCTGCTGGCTGCTCCAGCAGTTGGGTCAGACAAGGGCTGGCACTTTTGGGGAATCCTGGAAGGATTTCCCCACCCTGTGGGAGCTGCACTTGTACAGGGAAGCTGGAGGTGACTTATGACAACATTTAACACAGCCTGAGCTCGGACAGAAGGAGAGGGAAGAGCTGCTGGGACCAGTTCTCCGAAGGTGAGATGCGTCTGGAAAAGTGAGACTCGTGTCCTGAGGCTGTGGAGCTCTTCCACTCCAGCGCATGGCAACACTGGAGGTGCCAACAGGCTTAGAAAGGGGAAAGTGCAAGGATGAGCTGTATGCTGGCTGCTGAGGGAGGAGGAGAGTCAGCACAGAGTCAGGCAGGGTCTGGCTCCTCTCCCCTGGGCTGCTGCTGGAGATGGGACATGAAGGGAGGGGTCTGGTGAGGGCTGTGCAGCCTGCTGCAGCCTGGCTGGAGCATCCCTGCGGGACAGGCACTGAGCCCAGGCACCATTTCCCACCCTGGCCTCAGGTTTTTGTGCCCGGGAGCCAGTCAGAGAGCACCAAGCAGGGCGGTGGGGAATTTCCTGCTTGGAAAGTGCAAGCGTGCACCTTCAAATGCCACCAGCTCGCAAAGAGCATGGGAGTAATTTGAACTATTGGTTTTGAAGCTCTGGGCTGTGGTTTTACACTGGAGTACCCAGAGCCAGAGCATCCCATCCCTTTTTCCTTTTCCTCCCAAGAACCCAACAGGACTTGCAGCCTCTCTGTTATTGTCCTTTTTCTGTAAAAACAATTTCCATTTGAATTGCCAGGACTACAGTGTTGAAACAGTTTTTACTGGGGGCATGAATCTTCTTCAGTCTCTGTCTGCCATGAATGGCTGCGTCCTCATCTCTCTCTTTTGTGGCTTTGTCAGAAGGACAAAAAATGGGTTTTGCATCAGTGTCTTTGCGTGTTGCTTGCCCAAGCAGGGGCAGTGTGGTGGTTCAGGCAGAGAAGTGGACAGAGCAGATTTTCTGCCCCTCAGCTGCTTTGGGCCATGAGGTTCAGCCCTGAGATTTCTTCTGCATGAGGCTTTTGTGACTCAGGACACAGCTGCGGTGCTGTTCCCTCCTGGATAACATCCTGCAGGACAGTCTGCAGTGCAAACCCCATAGCTTTTCTAGAAATGGTTGTGCCCTGAGGTGTATCTGCTCCCACGGAGAGGGGTGTCAGGTTTGGCAGCTCCCTCGGGCAGATTTTCATGGAGCTGCATGTTCCCCTCTCAGCCTTTATCGCTGCTCCACGCTGTACTCTTGGTGAGTTCAGGATCTGGGCATTCCCTGGGATTTTCTGAGGCCTCAGTCCCATCCAGGCTGAGGCACTGGTCTCTCAGCTGGTTTTCCAGGTGGTTCCACACTCTGTGTGTGCTCCTGCTCAGCTCTGCCGGGAGGGCAGGGTGCTTTGCAGTCACAAACCATCCTTAGGGGAGCTGGGTTTCCCTTTCTGAGGGTCTCAGCCCTGCCAAGCCCTGGGGAGGGGTGTCTGGACAGTCTGGGAATCTGTCAGCTTAAACCCTCTGAAAAGTGGCTGTCTGCTGAGGAGGGAGGGACTTTATTTCCCTGTTCTGAGAGAGAAAATCCTTCTCCTTCACCTTGTTCTGCTCACCACAGCATGGCACACATTAAGGATAATGAGTTAACCAGCCAGGGTAAGTGACAGAGCTTTGTTCCTGGCCTCTCTTTTCCCCAGTTCACCTTTGGAGACATGAAAGGTGAAAACAAAACCGGAGCAGGTCGGAGGGCACACCTTCATCCTCCCCCTTTTCTCAGTCTTTTTTTCCCCCTCCATTCATCTTCCTTTCCTTGTTCCTCGCTCTGCCGTGGTCCCGCAGCCGGTGCGGAGCGCTGGGGCCACTGACACGGATGCCCTTATCTCCAGGGGTATGGCTGGTGTCTGGGATCCACAGGCAGCTTCGGCACAGAGCTCTGACTAATCTCCTCAGATAAGGTGTGTCGCAGCAGGAGCTGCAGGGCAGAAACTCTGACACCACGACAGCGGTGCCTGGTTTATATTTAACTCCCATTTAACCAGCCGGTGCCTGGTTTATGTTTAACTCCCTCCCAGGAGCGGCCCAGAGGATGTTCCAGCCCTGCCAAAGGGGTTTGCTTCTGGACAGAAAGCAGCTCTGTCTGCCAGGCTGCTCATCTGCCAGCTGGGTGGGCACTGCAGGCTGCCCAGCAGTTCCCTGCCGCATGTCCCCCTCACCAGGGAAGGGGAAATGTGGAGAAAAGAGGGCTGAAATGAGCTGCACATTGTAAACCAGGACAGGTGTCCTGCAGCAAATCGAGTGGCAGGCAGGAATAAGCACAAAAGAATGAGATGGATAGATAGGAATGAGGGATCAATAAACTGAGCCTAAAGATAGCAAGAGAGATGCATTGAGGGCTGTTGACAGAGAAATAGGTGTTGGAGCCAGAAAGATCCTCGAATAAGAGAAACAGCAAGTGAGAGAAGGGTCATTTTAAGTGAACGTCACTGCTGGGCCAGGATTAGCTCACACAATAAGTTTTAATGCTTCTTTTTTTTCCTCTCCTTCTTTTAAACCCCCTGAGTGGTGGGATGGGAGCAGCTCCACTCATGCCAATGGGTTCAGAGCTCCATGGCAGAGTCAGTTCCTTGCATGTTTTGGAATAATCCTTTCTCAGGCACCACTGTAGCCAGGGAAAGGCTGATTGGAGCAATTTCATGGAGCCATGCTGCAAAACTGCTGCTCGTACAGCCTCCTGATCAAATGTATGTGCTCTGTGCTCATATATTGAATTTAAATCAGCTTAGCTGTAATTGAGACCAGCTTTTCTCTGGACCCTGCCACTGTCATCTATAAGGAGTGGCGGTTTTCAAAAAGGCGTAAAAAAAACAGCACTGGGGTGCTGAGGTCCGGAGTGTTGTGCAGGATCCAGCCTGGCAGAGGCAAGATAATGGGAGGGGATTGTTGGTGGGGTGAGGAGTAACAGCATCCACGTGTTGATCCATGGCAGCTTGACTGGTTGCGCTAGGCCTGGATTTGGTTTGTTTTTCACCATTCTGAGGACCAGTGAGTTTGTTACAGAGTCCCTGTGGTGTCCTGAGTTTGTTACAGAGTCCCTGTGGTGTCCTCTCCTTATGGGATCCTGCTCCCCAGGATCCCAGCTCTCTGCCTAAAAGCCTGCTGAGTTTGAGAAAGCCTCATACTCTGGAAATACTTTACTTCTTAAGGGCTGGTCTGAGCAATGAGCAATAGAGTTCAGCAGCTTCATAGCAGCTGTTGATTTCCTCTTGTTTTACTAATTAGGCAAGCGACTCTCCATCTCCCTCCTTCTTTGCAGGCATTGGATTAAAACCTGTGGAGCCACTCCAGGCAGAGGAACCCACCCCTTCTCTTCATGGTCCTGGGAGGCCCAGGCAGGGTGGGCATCTCCCTCTGGGGTCAGGCTCCCCAGAGCCCTGCAGCCCAGCGGGCATCTCTGAAAAGCAAGGAGGACTTGGAGGGGTTCATCCTCCCCAAACCTGACCTGAAAACAGAGTGGGCCAGACATGAACCCAGAGCCCGAGGGGAGTGATTTGCCTGAGGATGGCTCAGATACCACCCCCAGGGAGGTGTCTCTGCTCTGTGGCAAGAGCAGGGCGCGGGAAGAGCTGCAAGGGGGGATGAGCCTGTGCTCCCCGGGAGCTGCCTACCTCCCCTGCAACCTCCAGTTTATCCCAGCACAGCCCTTCCCGAGGGAAGTGTCCATGCCCAGGGCACTTTGTTGGACAGCCTGGCAGTGCTCAGCGCGCTGGAGCCATTCATCAGCCCCCATGCATATTTAATGCCCGAGTGGTGAGCAGGGCTGCTGTGGTGTTTGCTGACAGGCGGGCTGGGGAGCTCTGCCCCGGCCCTTAACGGTCCTGCATTAATTATGACAGGATAAATAATTCACAGGGCTAATAACAAAGGCTTGTTTTTAATGGTTATGGAAATCTCAGCTTGCTCCTAGAAGCAGGGGTGAGAAATCAATGTCTGGCTCCGCTTCTGAGCCAAGAGCGCAGCAGAGCACGGGGGTGTGCTGGTGACATTTTGAGGGGGTCTGTGCCCCTTGCTGTCCTGTGCACAGCCCAGGGACGTAAGGACTCCTGCCAAGCGTGTGTGGAAAGCCTGGGGGATGAGAGGATGAAGCATCAGCTTCTCCTGTGGGCCCAGGCAGTGGTTTTCCTGTTTTCCTCACGTTGAGGAGCAGTTTGGCAGTCAGCTCCTTCCCCAGTGCTCCCTGAACACCCTGCTCAGGCCGGGACTGAGCTTCTCTTCCTCCTCCATAACCCTGCTCCTGCTTCCCCTCCCTGCTCCCACCTGGTGCCAAAGCTGGTCTAATCCTGCGGGAAGCGTGAGGACCCTCAGCTCTGCAGGGCCATGGATCCTTCAGGAATCCTTCTCTGGGAGAGGCAGCTCCTGCTTTGGCCCCTGCCTGGATCTCCTCTGCCTACCCTTCAGGCCATTCATTTCTCCGTTCCCTCTCCCCATAACTTGCTCTTTCACTTCCTCAGACATAAATATGGATGTTTTCAGGTGCCACTATCGTCCTTCAGCTTAAATAGCTTCCCCCCTCCCGGTGTTTGGCCTCCAGGTGTATTTATAGAGGAAAAAAAAAATCACATCACTGCCTGTTTGCTTTATCAAGGCTGAGCAAGCTCTGTTCTTCCACAACGTTTTTATACCATGTGTCCTCCATTCACCAGCTCATTCAGGTGCCCTTCTCTGCTCCTTTTGAACCCTCCTGAATGTGCAGAGCCTTCTGATGAGTGATCCTGGGCAAATAATCTTGCTTTTCTTGCCTTGGCTTCCCTACTGATAGAGAGAAGACAGTGCCCCATCCTGTGGCATGGGGTGAGTTAGGCGCTATAGGAGGTACAGGAGATTTCTCCTCCCCAGCCCAGTTCTTGAAGTGGGCTCACTTCAGTATTCTGTGCATTTCTATCTCAACAGAAACACCATCAGCAGAGATATGGGACCATCAGTCCTGTCCCAGACCACTGCAGGCAGCTCAGAATAGCTGAGCAATCCAAATGAGCATCCAGAGTGGGCTGGATGGTGATAACTCACCCACACATCACCTAACATGCCCTGACAGGAGCCTAAAACCAGGGGCAAAAGTCAAGACAAAATTGTTTTCCAGTGAAAACAACAGCAGCTGGGGCTTGTATGGTGAAGGGGTTTCCTAAGAAGACATTTAGACCCCACAGACATTTTTTCTCCTCAGGGCTTCTGTCATACTCAGACTTTACCAAAGCTTTCCTGGACTCACTGACTTCGATAGTTTTCTTCCTTGGCCCTTCCCTATGGGTGAGCCCTTGCTGGGCAGCTCCTGACCCCAAGCTCCTGAGCCTGAGCCCTGCACGTTGTGCTCCTCATCCCGCTCTCAATGGGCTCCAAGCTGTCCCAGGCTGGCTGCTGGGCTCTGCAGCTGCATCTGCTCCTCCTGGCCCCAGGCCAGCTCCAAAGCCACCAGCATGAGGTCACAAATCAGACCCTGGGATGGGTCACAAACCTGCCCTGCAGGGAGCTCTGCTGGCGCCTTCCATCCAGCCTCTTTCTTCCCATTCCAGGACTCACTTTTGGCTGGTTTTGGGTCCTCCCACTCCCCACACGTTCCTGCTTTGGTGACCATCCCCCGAGGAGCACCAGTGCTAAGACCAGAGAGGGGAAACTACTTTAATCCCTTTGCCTTTCTCTTTCAAGACAGGTACCACATTAGCCTGGGAGGATAAACCCAGTGTGTTTTAGCCCTTTTTCCTCTGTGTCTATGCTGCTGATCATCCCTTCTTCCTGCTCCTGCCTTGCAGACCCATCTACTGAGATGGCACAAGGAGCAGAGTGCATCTAAAAATAGATAAATAAACATCCTTGCACTGTTCCATCCAAGACAAGAGACATTTCAGAGGAGCCCAGGACAGCCTCCAGCACTGCCTCTGTTGACACAGGATGCAGCAGATTTCGCGTGGAAAGTGGCTGTTTCAAGAGAGGAGTGCAGCACGGCTCAGAAGTGCTTATGTCTGAGGGGTTGATGTTTACACAGGGGAATAGCACGCTCACCTTGCTGTTAGAGCACTAAACAAATGTTTGCCCAGGTAAGTGCAGAGCCCAAGCTCAGGTTTCACTTCGGGTGTGTAGCTGTGGAGCACACACACAGGGAGGCACTGTCTGAGCAAGTATTGCAGGTTAATTGTCCTGCTCTGGATGTCTGGGAGCAAACAGCAGCTTGAGAGCTGCTCCCAGTCTCTCCCTGGGCACCTGCAGTGCCAGCGGAGCAGGGAGAGGGACTGGACCTGGCCAGCTGCATTCACAACCAAAGCTGGGCTGGGGGAGGCAGGACTTAAACTCATTTCTCGAGAATTAAAAGCCATAGAGTGTACACTGGTGAAAAACTGCTTTTAAGACTCTTATTTGACAAATTGTCTTTCTCTCCCTTATTCTTGTTCCAAGAGGACTGGGTGAAAAGAGGCCCTGATAGATTTCCTCTCCATTCCTGTTTAATCAAATGAATGCGTTTTCACACCACCAAATTCCCATTGTATTTTTCCAAGCCTTTGGAGAAACTTTTGGGGCCATCACCTGGATTTAATCACTGTTGTTCTGTGGGAATGTGGCAGGTCGGTCCTCTTGGTTTTCAGCACTGGTGAGACATGGCCACAGGTGCTCTGAGGGTTAAAAAAAGATACATCCCTGTTTTCCCTACCTGCTGCTACATATTGCCGTTCAGATCCTGCTCTTGCCATGGCAGAGAGCAGCTCTGTGTCTGAGAGCTTCTCCCATGGTCCTGGGGGCAGAAGAGAGGAAGAGACTGGAAAGTGGGGTGGGCTGGTGGATATGTGGGGTAAGGACAGGACCCACAGCAGTAGGGATGTGTCCTGGGGAGGTGCTCCACTGCTGAGGAAAGGGCTCACGTTGGGAGTGAGCAGATTCCCCAGTGCATTACAGCCACTGTTTGAATTTCAGAGCAAGCATTTCTAGAGATCAAGTACTAGGAAATGTTGTTCCCTGCGAGGGTGGGGAGGCCCTGGCACAAGGTGCCCAGAGAAGCTGTGGCTGCCCCAGCCCTGGAAGTGTCCAAGGACAGCTTGGACATAGCTTTGAAGCAACTTAGGATAGTGGAAAGTGTCCCTGCCCATGGTAGGGGATGAAATGAGATGACCTTTAGGGTCCCTTCCAGCCCAAACCATTCCATGATTCTCTGATTTTAGGCTGCTAACAGGAAAGGAATCAGCTCTTTTCTGTCCTGGAAGACAACAGGAACAAAAGGTGCCAAGCAGCTCCATGAGAACTGGATGGTGTCACCAGGCCTCTCCTTGGACCTCAATGTGGCAATCTCTGAGGTCCTTTGGGGAGCAGCACCTTCCAGGGACTGAAAGCCTGGCTGCACTCTGCCAGAAGCCTCTCTGCCTCGAGGCAATGCCTGGGAGGCATGTGGGCAGCCTGGGAGGCATGTGGGTCAGCGCGTGTGGGCTTTTGTTGCAGCACACATTGGTAGCTGTGGGGATCAGCCTCTTGCCAGACGGCTCTGAGGAGGGCTGCTGCTGTGCTTCCTGTGCTGGAGCCCGTGGGCTGGCGAGGAGGAGGCAAACCAAAATATTTATACCACAAAATGTGCACTTTTTTTTGAGCTGAAGCTTGGGCAGCATCCCAGCCCGTCCATATGGGCTCGTCGACATTGCTTACCTGATTTCTTTCCCTCTTGGGGACGGATGATGAGGCTGCCTGGTTGCAGAGGGGGAGGCAGGCAGCTCCCATGGCCTCCGTCTGTGGGTGCAGGGGCTTCAGTGCCTGTGATTGCTCTTCCCATGTCCCCTGTGCCCCTGTGTCCCTGGCTGGAGCCTTCCTTGCCCATGGGACGTGGCAGTGACCCATCTCCCAGGCTCGGGGAGAGACCCCTGGGTTTGCTGTGCTGCTGGCTGAGTTCACACTCCCCAAGCCCTCGCTGTGAGAGCTCAGCCCCCTGGGCATATCTGCTGGTCTGTGAGCTGTGCAGGGCCCCGAGGGCTGGGCTGGAGAGCAGGCAGAGCAGCGTGTGTGTGCCCCCAGCACGGGCTCTGAGCAGTGGCACCAGGCACAGAGGAGCAGCTCTGAGAGGTTTTGTACACCTGGTGCTGGGAAGGAAAGCACCTTCTGTCGCCCTGATTTTTCAGCCTTCTCTTCTGTTTCACAGTTTTCATAGTTAGGTTGTTTCTCACACACGGGTGTTGTAAACAGAGGCAATGTTTTCATTAAATCAACGAAAAGTTTACATTCCTGTTCTTAGAGCGATGGACAGCTGATGGACAGGTGTCTTGACCAATGGGATGGGGAGAGGTGTCAGACTTCTCCCCCAATCCCTGGCCTTTGTAAAAATATTACAAAATAGAGTCAGATCTTTGTAATAAACAGTTCATGCCTTCTCACCAAAGTGTGTGTGTGTGTGATGAACAACGTCACCTTCCCATCTCTGGGCTGCTGCCGTGGGGCTGTGGGCTCTGCTGGGGAGTGCCATGGGCAGGGACAGTGCCATTCCCCAGGAACCTGAGCCTTTCCAAGCATCCTGCGCCTGGGCCGCAGCAGGCTGGCAGCATCCTCACCCTCCTTGGGCTTTGGGAGAGGCGCTGAGCCTCTTTGCAATGCCTCTGGCATTGTTTAACCTCCCTCCCTCCTCTCTGAGGCCTGGCTCAGCCCTGTCCAGCCCTGGAAGCAGAGGCAGGAGGCATTCTGCTTCCCTCGGAGCGGCCGCCAGTGCTGGGGGCCCATTTTGTGATTATGCTGTGGAACGATGGTGTTAAATCTTCCAACCTGTCCACCGGAGACGGTCCCTCTCATCCTCTCTCTGACAAGATTTAGGGTGGTCACGGTTAACTGGCTCTCATTATGGCTGTGCTCATAAATCCTTCTGTTATCCCCTATCCCGCTGGCCCCCACGCAGCGGCCACTCTCCGGCTCCAGCACTGGGTGATGCCCCCTGCTCCCCTCGTCCCGCGCTCCCTGCACATCCCTGCTGCCCCACTTCCACGTGCATTGACTGTTGTGCCCTTGGTCCCTCCTGTTTCTCCTGCAGCAGGGTCAAGCTCCTCGTGCTGGCTGGGCAATTCTCCCTCTTGTTGCTCCTGCCCGTCCTCCTGATGTCCAAAGCTGGAGAATTCCCTGGTCTCACAGCTCCCATCCTGCCGGGGCTGCTCAGCCAGGCAGGGCATGATTCAGCCCTTTGTCATGCCTTGGGCTTTTGAATGACATCTGTTACTTTCTCTTAATTCCCATCTGACTTTTGACATGTTTTTGGCCCTGGCTGCCCAGCGGTATTGATTAGACTTTTTATGGAGTGAGGGTTCTTTCTGTCTGCAGTTCTGTCATGCAAGACACATTTCTGTGGTAGAAGAGGTATGCAATTAAAACAAACTGAAGAAGAAAGGAAGAAAGGAAGAAAGGAAGGAAGAAAGGAAGAAAGGAAGGAAGAAAGGAAGAAAGGAAGGAAGAAAGGGCCTCCACATAAAACTAGACCTCATGTTCTGCTCCTCTAATTGCCTGTGACCAGAGATAGCAAATAAAAATTCTTCAAGGCTTCTTATATAATTTTAAAGAGCTCGGCTTTTTGCAGACCTCTGGCCTGAAACACAGGCTGATACAGGTGTTTTCTTGGTATATAAAGAGGACCACAATGGTTTCATCATCCCTTGAGAGCACGGTAACCCCACTCCTTTCTTTTCTCTAGGAAGGGAGTGGTATGGATTAGTGCTGGGAGTTTTACTGCCACAGGCACTGGCTGTGTGCAAAGAATGTTACAGATTTGTGTAGGGGAAGACTGGTTTCAGTTCCTGGGCCTTGGGAATTCAAGGTAGCACTAAAACCCCTGCAGCCCTTCCAAGCCCTCCATGCGCTCCTCCATCCACGGACTGACCACGTGTAAAAGAGGGTGTGAAGGAGGCAGTGAATGGGTAGAATTGAGAGACATCACTGTAGAAAACATCAGAAAATACCCAGAGCTTTATGAAAGCAGCCCCTGGCACTGGCTGCTCCCTACAGACCACAGCAGGGCCCTGGAGCTCAGGGGTCACTGCAGGAGCAGCTGAGGTGAAACAGCCACAGATCAAAGAGAATGGTTTCAAAGGGAGACCAGTAGGGGAAATGTAGATTTCTACAACCAATACTTTGGGATTCTGCCAGCCCTGGCAGAAAGTGTGGATGCCCAAAATGCAGCTGAGGAGGAGCCTGTGAAGGCTCCTGAGCATCAGATTTGGCGTCTCTAGGTGAGGAAATCCCAGGAGCTGCTGTGGGGCAGACCTCCCTCCCTGGCCTCAGAGGGAAACAGTCTCATCCACTGGGCTCACAGCCACTCCTGCCCAAATATTTGCATTTGGGGTAGGGACACCTGCCAGCCAAATGTGGGTTGGCCTGAGCAGCTCTCTGTAGTGGCCAAAGAGCCCCAGGAGATGGAGAGGGAGCTGGGCTGGCTCACCATCTGTCTGAGCTGGTGGCGGGGCTGTGACAGCAGTGCCAAAGGGAGCTGAGCTTTGTGCCTGCACTGGGGCACCGGGGCTGTGTCCCCCCCAGGCAGCTGTGCCAGCCCAGAGGGCAGCAGGGACAGCCCATGGCGCTGCCTGCAGCACGGGCAGAGGGGCAGCAGCCCCTGGCAGTGCTGCTGTCCCTGCCATGGCTGGCTGGGCAGGGGGCTGGCGGGGATGCCAGGCTGAAAACGGAGAGGAGTCCTGCATTACGGGCGTGCCAGTTTGGAAGGAAAGCACTGATCCTGGGCCAGTTTTCCACTCCATTTGGTTTCTCTGTGGCTTGATGGGGGCATTGAATGGCAGGCATCATGTGCTAAGCTTGGGCATCTCGTGCCTGTGTGGAGAGGCAGGTGATGAGCAATTCGCAGGCATGGACACAGAATTTGGTATTTTATGTGGATTTGGCAGATAAAAAGATGGCAGATAATTGAAGATGCACACTAACTCCCAGTCAGTCCTCACCTTCAGTGGGCTTCCATCACCACCAAAATAGAAACCTCTCACCTAGACACGCTGCACTCTCCCTCCCAACCTTCCTCTGCTGTGCTTGCTTAGCAGAGAGACTCTTCAGGAAAGCCTGAAGTACAAGTTTTGACCCTTTCCAGTAGTTTCTTGTCTGTCTCAAACTGAGCAGCTCCTTAGCAAGATCAAGGAGAAAAAAAAAAAAACCAAGGGTCAATTGAAAGTGGAAGAAATAAATGAAAAGGAGGCTAGGCCCACTAATATTAATAAAAAATATAAATATTTAGGCCATTAAAAGTAAAAGCAGTCAGGGATGACCATTAGCAGACCTGACTGTGGCTATAGAGAGGAGTCTCTCTCCCTGCAGGACAAACAGGGCCGCTGCTCCCTGCAGGAGCTCGTGCTCCAGTCCTTCCCCAGCCCCGGGCTCGAGACAGAGTATTTGATTTGTGGGCTGCAGCAGTCAGGGAATAAAATGCTCTGCAGCCAGGCTGTGCCTTGCTGAGCTCCATCCCCTGTGGCTGCACATCCTCAGGGTGCTGGGGAGCATCCCGGGGACAGCAGAGCAAGGACTGCACGTCTCTGCTCTGCCCCGGTCCAGCCCCAGGATCTGTCTCCTCCCAGCAATTGAACTTTAAACAAGGTTTGTTTTTCTCCTACACTTGCCTGTTCATTGACTAGATTTCAAATAAGATCACCCCGGGTCTTAAGCAGAGTTTCCTAATTTAATCTCCTGAACATAATCATCAGAGAAAGCCTTGTTTCTGCAAGGCTGTACCTTCCACTCGTTAGGAGGTGAGTGGCAGCAGCTGTCACTGAATAATCGTTCTCATTAACTCATCTTTGTACCTTTCCTTTGCCTGACAAACCCTCTCTCCAAAACACAGCCTTGAGGGCTCCTCAAAAACAAAGCAGACAAACAGGGAGAGACAGGGCCAGGGAAGCTGGAAACTCATCCACCTCCTCCTCCCATAGAGAGAATTTGAGGGAGAGCATTCCCCAGTTCCTGTCCCCTGCTGGGCCTGGGAGGAGGGACCGTGCCAGCTCCACCAATTCCATGGTCACTGTATTCCCCATCCCTTCCCCCTGCTGCCAGTGGCTCCAGCAGGGACCTCAGGAGCACTGCCCTGCACTGGCCTCGCTTCCAATCCCTGGTGAAAAACTGCCTGCATCACCTGGGGTTGCTGTCTTAAGAAATCTCTTGTAAATCTAATATGAGCTTCCTTTGCAGGATATGCTGTTTTGTGATAATTCTTGCAATCCCAGGGCCCAAAGCCACTGGAAGGGCACTCAGACTCCGGTCGCAGCTTTGGGTCAGCAGGTCAGGCTTGTAGCCTTGTCTCTGGTGCTGGTTTCAGTGGTATCAATGATGTGGGATCCCAAGGTCCCGACTGCAGAGACCATGATTAGAGATGCCACCAAGTGAGCAACCATGAGAAAACAACTGTAAGTCAAGGGTTTCAGGCTCAGATCTCAAAGTTATTGCCTGAATCCAGGATTTAGCATACTCCATGAGGCACTGGGGTCTGTCAGGCATCTGGGACCTCTCCCTGCCCCTGTGCCCCCACTTCAGAACAGCCCTTCTTTGCCTCCTGCCATCCCCAAACCCTGAGTTCAGTGTGCAAAGGAGGGAATTGCATTGATGCCTTAAAGAATCAAGAGATAAAGCAACACACTTTCAAGGTAATATTAGTATAGGAGGTAATATAAAGGATGGTCTTTATTGGAGGCCTGCAGGAACAGATAAGGAAAATGTCCACAAAATGCTCACATCCCCCACGGGGTGAATACAATTTTATAAGTTGAGCAAATTAACATAATTGACCAAAATCACCAATTAAGAGCACAAGTGGTGATGCAATTCTCTCCCTCCCCACCCCTTCCCCAGTTCAAGTCCCTTCTAAATCCTCCCCCTTCAGATGGGACTAAACTTTGTTGGTGAAAATGTGTCTCAAAGAGCTGCTTTTCATCCTTGGTTCCCAGAAAGAACCAGGACAGGGTAGGGGCTCTGGAATGTGTTTTGCCTTTCTGCTTGGGAAAAAGGTAGGGAAAAGTACTGGGAAAACTAGCCACAGATACAACAGTGGGTTAAAGAGCTGAAAATATATGTGTAAAGAATACAGAGATTATATAAAAGAAAAAAGGCAAAAAATCATTCAGCATCAGCACATGGTCTACATCCATCTCTGCCTGCAAACAGAGAAATACTCAAAAAAAAAGGTGCAGAGAGAGACCAGGGCAGGAAGGAGGAGTCCTTCCCCTGAGGAAGGCACCAGGGCTCCAGGCAGGGCAGGGAAGGTGAGCAACTGATGAAGGAGATGTGGTCACAGGACAGCGATGGAGAGAGCAGAGGGCTCTGGGTGGGGACAGCGCTGGGACAGAAGTGTGAGGTGCTGGTGGCTCTCCCTCTCTGCCAGCCCTCAGCTTTTCAGAGAAGCAAGATCCCTGGGAGCCCTTCATGACCCGAGGAGCTCTCTGCCTCCTGCTCTTGGCACAGCACTTCTCCAGGACACTGACCAGTTGTGACTTTTATTTGACCAATGGTCTGGTGCTGACAAGGAGCATACGGCCGGGGCCGGAGCAGCAGCAGGAGCCATAGATTATCCCTAATTGCCTGCAACAGATGAAGCTGACCTCCAGAGAACACAGCCATGAATCATCACACAACGCAGTGAGTGCCACAGGGATTTACTGTCCGCTGGCTTTAAAGCTCCACCAACCCTCTGCTGCTGTTGCAAGAGAAGAAGAAGGGCCAGAAGGGCCTGCTGTGCAGAGCCCTGATTTACAGGTGTCTCCCAGCCACAGGTCAGGAGCACCCCTGAGCTTTCAGGCATGTTTTCCCTTGCAAGCTGTTCACAGCTAATGGACAAGAGGGGGAGCAGACAGATGGACGTGGAACAGCAATGTTTTCTTCAGCCTTCTCTGGAGAAAGTAAATCTTCTCTTTTAGACCAGGAACACCATTAAAGAGTGCTATAGGAACCTGTTGGTTTTTTTTTTTTGGTGGCGTTGGTGCCTTTATAACTCAGCTTGGGTGAAGGTGGAACAGCTTCCAGAAGGCATGAGAAGCTGGACAGGAAGATCGGGGTTGTTAAGGGGAAAGTGCCCTACAAACCTTGCAGTGCTCCATCTCTGAGGCAGCAGGGACCAGCTGAGCTGGAAACAAACACCACTTCCAGAGTGGTGTTGGCCTTGTGCAAGAGAGACGGGACCACCAAGAGATGTTTAAAACATGATTTATTGCCTCAGCCTCATGAAGTGGTGAGAATGTCTTCACTGCATGGGTCAGAGGTCAGGTGTCTGTGGTCAGTGGTCACAAGACCACAGGTTACAGGGGCTTTTAAAGGTTTACTAGCCAATAAACTACTGCCACACAGATGGTTTCTACTTTCACACCAATAGCTAATTAATTTGTCTGATATGTTTTTGCTGCAGTGCGGACTTTCTTAACCAATCGTATAATGACACACAAAACTACTTGCTACACTTAAAACTTTTATGATTACTATAACAACTTCTATATCCAAATTTTAAAACCTTAAAACTTTCCACTACCAAGCTTAATATGTCTCTATCTATATTAAAACCCCACATTCTTGCTTGTGGTCTCTAAAGCTGGAAGACTTTCCCAAGGCCTCAAGTCAAACCCTGTATTCATTTTGATATTTGGGCCTGCATGCACAGGGTTTTGAGAATTTTCTGTGCCTGGAATTCCCACACAGAGTGACCTGAAGGACTCCAAAGCTCTTGCTGTCTTTGAAACAGGGTACTGTGCTCCTGCAAGGACAGAGGGAGATGGCACAGCTTCTGCTTTTCCCTAACTCACCCTCAATGTGGCTGGGAGTGCTGTGGCTGACTGCCCCTGGGGCTCCAGGGCTCAAGCTGTAGGGAGAGGGATGAGAAATCAGATCTGTAGGGTCTTTCTGTGTTTTTTCCACTTCTGCAGTGCCAGTAGTGACTGAGCACACGTTCCTGATTTGGGAGGATTCCTATCAGATGCTCGGTAACTCTGAATCAGCAAGGCTGTGTTGGTATGCACCCACTGCAGCCCCGCCACTCCTGGAGACGCTTGGTTTTGCTCAGAACCAGCTAAGAACCAAGATACAAATGAAAAAGAGAAGGAAAAACCAACCAAACAAAACAAGCTTTGCTGCCTGAGAGCAGCTCTGTGAGTATCAGCCAGTTTCTTTGTGGGCAAAGCCAGAAGCCCAGCCAGGGTTTGTTTGACAAGCTCCGCATTTCCGGAGAGGAGCCAGGGTGTTTGTGCCACCTAGAACCTGGGAGAGGCATCCCACAGGGCTGCCAGGGCCAGGACAGGGGGTGACAAGAGGGGACGGTGTGTTGATAAGGGGACAAAGCAGAATCTTAGCTGCAGTTTGAGCACGACAGTCTCTCTGGGAGCTGTGTGTGCAAGTGGCTCCCTCACTCCTGCACTGCTGTGTCTTGACGTTCATCTCTCCTCTCTGCCCTTTCTTGGGGCAGGAGCAGATCCCGTGGAATAGGAGAGAGAAGCTCTGGCCCCGCTGTGTCAGTGCGCTGCCAAAACACATCTCCTGAGGAGGGGAGGCAAGGGTTCCAGAGCACTGCTGGCTTTGCTCGTGGGCAGAGCCAGCTTGTGCCTGGCAGCTCCATCGTGTGCCAGCTGCAGAGGGCTGGGGAGGGAGAGGAGATGAAGAGTGACAGGTCGACCCTCTGGGTGCTATCTGCAGAAAGAAGGCAACCACAGACAGCCAAGGAAACCTTGGGGTGATCTGCAGTGCTCGAGGGTCTTCTTATGGCAGGAGGTCACCTCCCCAGTCTCTCCCACCTTGGGCTGCCCCACAAGTTGCCTCAAGACGCATGTGGAAATCTTAGGGGGTGATTTTAATGGCCACTGAAGCAGCGTTTCATCTGAAGTGCCCCGATGTGCCCTGTGGGCCTGCCTGCTCCCTCCTGCGTGCCCAGGGTGCCCATTTCCACTGCAGCTCGGCAGGGCCCAGAGCTGCCCCATCTCCGTGCTCCCTGCTGCAGCAGGCTCACTGCCGGGCTGCCTTCCTGCCCCTCCTGAGCTGATCCTCCTCCCTGAGCAGCATTCCTCATGGCCCTTCCCATCCTGAGCCAGGCTGGTGCAGCTCAGCACAGTCAGGGATGCAGGATCTGCAGGATCCAAGGGCTAAATTCTCCCTGGCTTTTGAAATCCAGCTCCGTGTCACCACAGCCCTTCCCCACCATCCCTGCTGTGTTGCACAGTGAATTGTGCACGGAGGAAGATCATAATCCTCTTTGAGAGGAGGGGGACTGTCACCTTCAAAAGGCCTGTCCACATCTTGGGTTCTTCTGCAAACTACCCCACTCCAGAAGTTTCAGCAGTAGCTGCTTATTATGTATTTTATTTTTTTTTCCCAGGCTTTGCATGGTTTATACAAACTTCCTATTATAAATATGAGTTCAGCTGGGGACTTCTGGGTTACATCCTTGAAGTGGTTGTTATTTTATTTCTTCCACTTGGGATTTCTGGAAGAATGCAGTACTTAGCACACGTTTAAATTACAAGGAAATGCAGGAAACATTGCAATCTTTTCTCCCTCTATTTCATTAACCTCTTTGCTCTCTGAAGGACTGACAGCCTCATAAGAGAGCAGATTTTTCCAATACAGAGTCCTGTTGTCATTCCTGTCAGGAAGCCCCACCAAAATTCAGAGGCTGACTGCTTTTACATTTATTGGCCTAAATATATTTTTATTCATAGAAATATCTTTATAAAAATATGTATTTTTATTAATTTTGGTGGGCCTAGCCACCTTTTCATTTATTTCTTCCACTTTCAATTGACCCTTGTTTTTTTTTCTCCTTGATCTTGCTAAGGAGCTGCTCAGTTTGAGACAGACAAGAAACTACTGGAAAGGGTCAAAACTTGTACTTCAGGCTTTCCTGAAGAGTCTCTCTGCTAAGCAAGCACAGCAGAGGAAGGTTGGGAGGGAGGGTGCAGCGTGTCTAGGTGAGAGGTTTCTGTTTTGGTGGTGATGGAAGCCCACTGAAGGTGAGGACTGACTGGGAGTTAGTGTGCATCTTCAATTATCTGCCACCTTTTTATCTGCCAAACCCATATAGAATACCAACCTCAGCAGTCTTGGCTGAAACAATTGGTCCTGGAAAGCAATTATTAATTCTTAATCACCTGCAGCATGTCAGGAGCCTCAGGACTGCTTCCATTATTGCAGGGGGATGAGCCAGCCCCAAGCACAGCTGCTGTGCCCTGATGGATTTGGGAAATTCAGGCTTCACAGCAGAGCTAAAAGGAAAATATCGATAACCCAAACTATTATGGGAGAAGCAAAATGGGTGCAGCTGCTCCCTCCTCGTGCTGTGGGTTGGCAAGGGGGGTGAAGCCCAGGCTCTGAGATCACTCTGGGCTGGGAAAGTGCAAAGTTTGGCTTCTTCTGCTTGTGCCCACTGCTCTGTTCTCCTCACACATGTGGGATGGCTCTGCTGCAGCCTCTCCCAGGGGCTCACCCACGCACAGCTTGGCACGTACTCTCCGAGACAGAGGAAAGGATCGAGGAGCAGGGGAGGTGAGAGGAGGGGAGGTTGAGAAGTTTTCCAATTCGGAAAATTATTCTAAAGCTAAAAAATGGAAAGCTAAAATCCCCCACTGGGAAAACCCCTTGGAGGATATCAGAAAACGAGGCTGAGTAGTTTCTTTGGATCCCATGGAATTTAACACAGATTTGTCATCTAGCTGTCAAACCCACTAGAAATGTCTCACTCTCTATTAATAGTTTCATAGATTTTAGAGACTTTCCAGCTCAAAAGACCATTCTGTTCATCTCTTCTCTCATAAAATTTGCTATTCCTGTATTAAGCCCTTCTGCCCTGGTCAATCATAAGCTTATCTTTCCAAAAGATCTCCACTGAGATTTCAACACTTCCAGGCACAGAGAATTCATCGTGTACCTGGTGAATTCTTGCAGAGGCTAATTGCTCCCACAATTAACCATGTCTTTCTGAACACATCCTGCCTTCCAGCTGCTGCCTTTGATCCTGCGGGGGTTCAGTCGGGTTAAAGAGCTCTTAATCATGAGGTTCCCCCTCCGGGGACTTGTTCACCTCAGCAGCTCTCAGTCTGTTGCCTGCTGACCTGTGGGACTTTCCTCGAGGTTGCAGCAAGGAACCTGGGAGCAGCTGGCGTGTCAGGAGGCTTCAATCAATTGTGCATGGGTCACCAACAGAAAAATAGCAGAGGAAAGAGCTGGAACTGTTGATTTCTGGGTGTTTGGAGAATTAGAAGTGGGCTGCAGTTGTTGCAGTGTCTGCACCCATGTGTGGCAAGGTGTGGGGAGCTGCTGGAGGAGGTGACACAGTGCTGGGGTGCTCCTCCTTGCTGTTTTCCTGAGAACAAGATGCAGAGAGCTGTGCCAAAGCTCATAACTAAGGGCCAATAAAACCTTCCCTGTGCTGCCACAGCTTCTCCAGGGGGCTTGTTACAGCTGCATCCCAGGAAGCTGATTTAGAAGTGTTATTGGGACTGGGACGTTTTTATGAGGCGCTGCTTTCACACACCCCCCGCTGCTTGGGAAGCCCAAGCTGCCTCAGCTGAAGGCCTGGAGGGACACAGCTACAGGCACTGGGCTAACCAGCATCCATGGGCCAGCTCCCACAGGGGGATGGATGCCGGTCTGGGAGCCCCTGTGTGCCCAGCTCTGCCCTGAGGGGCCCAAGGGCAGGGCTGGTGCCTGTGGAGGGGAAGAAGAACATGTTTGTAGCACAGAATTATTTTTCAGGCCCCATCTTCTCCAAGGCCCTGGAGCGTTGTGCTGGTTCTCCCTGGGGATAATCTGTCAGGAGGCAAATCTCTGTCTTGCACTGGCCTGTGTTGCACAGCAATTGTCCTTGGAGAAAAAGTGGTTTGGGTGGATGACTCCAGCAAAAGTGAGACCCAACAGTAGAGGAATTCAGCATGGGCTGGAGTGGAGCTGCTCAGCCTTTTGGTTTGGTGTAGCAGCTGTATTTCCTCCAGATTAAAACATATTCCACTCTCTGCCATACCTCTACCTGTTTTGCCAGTGGAAAGCTGGAACTCACAGAAATCCAAGCATGGCCTGTAATTATTACATGATAACTAAATCTAACTAAATTTAATTAAATTTCTTGAGACAAGCAGCCCAGACAGGCATGTCCCGTGAACAGCCAATGACAGAAATTTGTATTTTTCAAAAGGAGAAGCAAGCCTAATCTGTCCTTTCTGGCGGAGGATTTACACAATTTCCAAATGCTTTTTAGTCATTAACCCTAATTACTGGATCTAAGTACACAGAATTTACATTTGCAACAGGGGGAGCAGGAAATCTCGATATTTAAATAAATATATAGATATGCCAATTCTACCAGCTCGTCTCCTCCCCACTGAAAGCTGTGTGATCTGAAAGGCACAAAGTCCAAGAGGGTTGATGTATGTGACACGACGGTTTCTAACTGCCAAGCAGGTGTGAGCTGCAGAGCTTGGCTTCAGTAATGAAGCATCTTCTTTGAGTTTATTAGGAGCAGGTTAGAGGTGATGTGGTAATGGTCTGGAAGTGCCTGCATCCAGGGGCAGCTTCAGAGAGGCTCTTTAATCTCTCAGGCAAGAGCACCGTGAGAGTCAGCCAGGAAGAAAGGTTAAAGGTTAAAGGCACTCAGTGTGAGTTTAATTACCCGGGGGAGCAGTTCCCCAAGGGTGGTGAGTGCTGCTTTCAGCCAGACTTGTTTGGGAGGAGTGATGCTGAGCCAAGGCTGGGATCCTGCGGGGAGCCCCAGGAAGCAGCTCTGGGTGCCTGTGAGCCATCAGGGCAGAGCAGCATGTTTATCTGGGAGCTCATCTCCATTCCCAGGCTTCCAGGTGGCACTGGCACGCTGGATATTTGCCCCAGGGTTCTGGACAGCGTCTTTATTCTCAGCTTACCAGGTGATGTGTGGTTCACAGCGGCTCCTGGGAATTTATGATAGCCTGGGAAGAGCTGGTGAGTCAGGAGACAGGCAGTCATTAATTCCCAGTAATGCCTCAGTCTGAGTTCATTACTGTTATCAGAAGATGAAATGATGTGAAAAGTAGATTTATTTATTTTTCTGAGGCTGATGCAGTTTGCTTTTGGAAGACGCTGTGCTCTGGGGAAAAGCAGCTCCAGTGCATTGGCAGGAGAGGAGCCTGAATCCTCTTGCAGCAGTTTGTTCAACACAGGAATGTTTGCTGTGTGTTTGAAACAAGAGGTTGTATCAAGGTCACTCCACTGAGACTCGGCATTGCAATCCCTGCGAAAGGCGAGCTCTTGCTCTGCTGTCCTCAGAGATCTTTTTTTACTCCTCTTATGGAAAGGGCAAGGCTCGCGAGCTCTGACAGGAGGAATAAAAGGTTTTCAAATGGGCACTCCTACAAAGTGTCCTGCTATAAAGAACTGCTATAAAGAAACTGAATCTGTTCCAGAAAGTCTCTCTCTCTTTCTCACAGGCTCCCTCCGGGTCCAGCCCTTGCCTCTGCTTTGTTGCCAGGAGGGGACTTTGTGGCTGCAGAGGTGATTCAGGTCTGTTCCTCCAGCACCAGACCCTCAGGGTGCTGAGGAGGAAATGGAGAACTAATCCATTTGAAAATCTTTTAGCAGCTTACATTAACATTAATCTGGCAGTTGCCATAAAACCTTCAGGAGCTGTCCTCACTGAGCGCTTCCCTTCTCTTTTTTAACCTCACAGTGAGGATGCATGGACAGTGAGACCAGCGCTGTGTCCCACTGCCCTCCCAGCCCAAGCAGGACTGGCAGCAGTTTAATCCCTCTGCTTCCTGTGCTGTCCCACTGGGCTCAGGAAGTCAATCTTGGATGGAATTTCATTCCATTCCAGCAACCTAAGAGTATGTCATGGTCACCCTACATTTCCTAATTAGTGCTCTGTTGATGCCACAAGCAGCCTGGGATGGACTGAGCTCAGGATAGCAGTGGTGTTGCTCTTATGGTGGCAAGGGCCCTGGATTAATTCAAACACTGCCAGCTCTGAAGGAGACACAAAAGCACCCATCCATGCTGCAGGCTGAGCAAATAAAGAAACTGATTGCTGGAAAGTTTTATGCGGATAATAAACAACATCATAATAAATGGCCATGAATATTTCATGGCGGGTGTAGTGCTGATATGATGTGCCATAGAGGAGTGATGGGGGTTTTCAACATTCGGATGCAAATGGGGAATGTGTTCTATATTTTGCAGGTTTCTCCCCAGACACGCTGTGTTTTCTAAAAATCAGATTGACTGGGAGCGTTTGATATGAGAAACAACTTCAGGGCTCTCGTTAGAGTCAAAGAAAAGCACAGGCAGTATCAGAGGATTGTCGGTGCTAAAGATGAAAAAATCCCACGCAGATCAAGCAGCCCCTAAACATCGGGGGAAGGTAGGTAGGAGTTACCAAAGGCAAATCACACTCTGTGCTATCCTTGGAGCTGGGAGCTGAGCTCCCCACCCAGTAACAGCAGCCCCTCTGCGCTGGGGACAGCGCAGCCCCTGGGAGAGGAGATCAAAGGGAGGGGCAGGTCCTCCTTCCTCACTCACTGCTGGGGGGCAGAGGTTTGAGATTGCCAGGGACAAAGAATCCCCTTTCTGGAGGGGACCAGGCATTTTTGAGCTCCACCCAAACTTGCATCCGAGGATTTTTTTTTTTTCCTCCTAGAATCCTTTGTTCAAAGGCATGGCCAGGTACCTGGACTGACACCTCCAGCTGAACAGGTTCCTCTGCAGGCGCACTCAGCCCAAGGGCACTGGGCAGGACCGGCTGTGCCAGCCCCACACTTGGTCCCTCAGCCAGAGGAACCTGGGCTCCTTGGGGTTTGTTTCCTGCTCTCTGCTGGTGTGCTTGTGCCTGAGCAGGTCCAGGGCGCAGCTCTGACTCTCGCTAGCCAAACATCTGTGTGCCATCACACACAGGAAAGTGCTGGCAGCTGCCACAGCCAAGCACCAGGCTGTGCCTGGATAAGACAGCAGTGGGAGCACTGAGAGCCCCGTCTTCTTCCTGCATCCCCCTCAACCTTTGCCGATACACCCTGGCCTGCTGCTCTCTACGAACATCTTTCATGCTTGTCCTGCCTCCTTCTCTTTTAATTAATTCTGTCGCGTCCCCAGACATCTGTTAGAATGCAATGCGCGTTGCACATTCACAAGTTTGGATGGTGCAGGGACGGTTTCTAACAAGCCACCTGCCTCCTGTCCTGTTTGGCACAGGTGGCAAAGCCAGGGTGTGAAAGGAGAGGTGGCACTAGAGGAAAGCAGCCTTTGCAGGTGCCTGGCTGGGCAGAGGAGCAGGTATGGAGCTGGAGGAGACAGCCTGCAGGCTTGGGCTTGGATCCATCGGCCATGGGATAAACTTGGCTGTTTTCACCCATTGCTGCAGCTCTCTGCTTGTTTCCCCATTTCCAAGGCAGAGTGAGGAGCACACCCATCCTCCTGTGAGAAACATTGCTGAGGAGGACCTGCACCTCAAAACAAACCCACAAATTACCAGTTACTGCCACTTCCAGAGCTGGTTTGCCCCCAGCGTGGGCTGGGAGCCATCCCTCCTGACACCTGTCCTGGGGACATCAGTACAGCCCAGCAGGGACATTTCTCCTGTCTGCTTCACAAGTTGCCAGTGAACCCAGAGCGTTTCCTTTGGATTCCTCACTTTGTTGCTCCTCGTGGTGCTGCTGAACTGGTGGCACCAGTGGCTCTTGCCCTGGTTCCTGGTTCCCAGAATGGCTGCTCTGTGGTTTTGCCCTCCATGCTGCATTGCTGGGCCCGCATGACCCAGAGCCTTGTTACTGCCAGGCTTTTCAAGGGCTTGTCCCAATTTCCTGACCCCTGCAACCGAGATCAGTCCCAACCACCCTGGTCAGGACTCCGCACCCACACACAGGTGTGGAAGCTGCTCTGCGGAGCTCTGTTTTCACCAACACATCGACGAATAAACAGGCCACAGCCCCCAGATGTGTTTGGCCAGCTGGCATCTCAGCGAGGTGGGCACATCAAATGGAAAATGCCTTTTCAAAATAGAAAAAGAAAAAAGGAAAATAAAAAAAAGGAAAAAAATAGAAAATGGGAAAAAAAAGCCCTTGTTTTAAAGTCTGCACCTGAGTGATGCTGTGAGCTAATTTTTCCCAAAATGTGTGTTGTCAGTTGATGAAAACTCTTCCACAAAGATGTTAAGCTCACTTTCTGGATCAGAAGTATTTCTTCTTGGAGAGTGCTGATGAGATTGTGCCTTGATCAGCCAAAGTGGGGCTGATTTGAATGTGCTTTACTACAAAGCAGTCATTACATTTCTCCTTAGGATTCAAACAAACATTTCCTCCATATTTCAGCTGTGCTGAACTGGCTTTGCAAGGACCCCTCCAGGCATTTGCTTAGGAACTGGTGAAATTACCCTGCCTAATGGCCTCCAGAAGTTGAGTTACCCAAGCATAAACGGTACCACGGAGATCCCAGGAGCTGTGAGAAGCAAATGGCACATTGGCTTCTGTCAGTCTCAAGGTAGCAGCTGAAGCATAAACCGGGGATGGAAAAAGAACTTAATATGCTCAAATACACCTTGTTGTTTTGTTTGGGGCTCTTTCTGCCCATTAGTTTGACACTGCTTCTCCCGGGAGGTGTGTGGATGGGAGAAGCAGCGTTTGCCCATTTGTTCCATCTGCTCTGCGGACACCTCGGGGCAGGAGGGCTGGGGCTGCCTTCAGCCAGGGCCATCCTGAGTGACCGAGGGCAGTGGACAGGGGTCAGCAATGTGTGCAGCCATGGAGACCCTCCTGGTACCTCCTGGCAGCACCCTGCAGCAGAAGAGCCTCAAGCTCCTTGCTTGCTGCAGACAGGAGCAGGAACCAGCGCTGCAGCCAGGAGGGATGAATCCCACTTAACTGCTCTGTGAGGTGTTTCCTTCTTGTGAAAACTGGTGGGATTAAACCCACAGCTACTGCCCACACAAATGCCTGCCTTTGGATTCCTCACTTCGTTGCTCCTCGTGGTGCTGCTGAACTGGTGGCACCAGTGGCTCTTGCCCTGGTTCCTGGTTCCCAGAATGGCTGCTCTGTGGTTTTGCCCTCCATGCTGCATTGCTGGGCCCGCATGACCCAGAGCCTTGTTACTGCCAGGCTTTTCAAGGGCTTGTCCCAATTTCCTGACCCCTGCAACCGAGATCAGTCCCAACCACCCTGGTCAGGACTCAGCACTGGACTAACAGTGTCTGTCTGTGACTCTCCCCCAAGCAGGGGGAAGAGCTGCCTGGGGGTTGGGAGTGTGCTCAGGTTTCCTCTGTCAAGGTTGAGTTTAGCTGCCATGAAGTGTTGTGGTGATGTCAGTGGGCAACGTCAGCGCTCTCGGGGAGGAGGTGTGTATCAGTCTCACTGCTGAGAGCTTTTATTTGTCACACTGTCAGTTACCTGAGTAGATCTGGCACGTGCTGCCAACGCACGTGAAGGAGGAAGCGTGATGAAGTGTCATTAGAACAAGGTCTGGCTGATTGGGAGCTCCATCACCTAACATCTGGATCTTGCTGCTGCACTGGGTTACTCCAATCACCCTGAGTTATTGCAGACCCCTGAGATTTACCCTCCGTATGTTTACTGTGGCCAGCTGTAAAAGCACATTTTTTACTTGTCCTGTGTTGAGCACGAATAAAGTTCTTCTCTTCTAAAAGCATCTTAAAAAAAAATAATTAGCAGGCAGGGAAACTACCACCAGTGTGGAACCTTGTGGAGCTGCTTCCTCTTCCCCTGGACCCTTCCTCTCCCTCATCCCATTTCTCCTGCTTTCCTTGCAGTTTATGAGCTGGTAAATCACATTCCAGTCCCTGCTTTGCTCGGCACATAAGCAGTGGTGTGATCCTGTGGAATAAATGTGTGTGATGAGAATGCCTTTGGCAAAGCACACCCTGTGTCCCCCCAGCCTTGAGATCACTCAGCTCTTGGGTTTATTATTTATCCTGGTGAGCTGCCCTCAAAGCTGAGAACCTGGCTTCATGCATGTCCCTGAATTACTGCACCAAAGCTGTGAAAGGACCCGAGTTTCAGCACTGACTGATATGAATAGGTCTGCCTGCAGCTAAAAATAGAAAGCACGGGGCGGGCTTCCAGGCAGAGCTGTAGTAAATTCTAATACAAGGTGGCTCAGCAGCAGGTCCTGTGGCAAAGCCTCCTCCCAGGCAGCGGGGAAAGCTGTGGCATGTGCTCCAGCCAATATTAGATGACGGAGTTTCCTTATGGGAACCAACTAGTGAGCTGCAAAGACCAACACTGAGTTTCAAAGCTTTCTTTTCCCTAGTGTGGGGGTGCCCAGCCCTGCAGGAATGACTCCTTGGCTCGGTGCCTCAGTTTCCCCCCTGCAGGGTATTCCGCGTGCTGCAGGAGATGCATTTCAGCTGCACGGTTTTCTGCCTGCCAGCTGCAGCACCAGGGCAGATGTGCAGCCCCATGAGCCTGTTCTGATCCAGTGCCACCCCTTGAGCTCTTGTTCCTCCTCCTGAAGTGTTGGCTCATTCCCCTGCTCTCCAGGCCAGAGGGAAGATGCACTTCCTCAGCTCCGCTGCCCGGCTACTGCTCCGGGGCTTTGCTGGCAATCAGATGTTCCCTTTTGGAACTCTGCACATCTCCCTCATTACGGGAAGTTATTTCTCTGTTCATTAGGGCTTATCCGCTGTGAAAATCTGCCCCCCGGCGTCCCGGTGCCATCAGTCACGGCCACGGCTCATCCCCGCCGCGCTGGCTCCGTGCGTGGCTCATGGTCCCCGCGCTGGAGCATATGGTCTCCTGCCCTGCTGCCGCCCCGCACACGGGCTCCTGCGCCGGGAGCAGCTGTGGAGAGGCTCGGCGGAGCTCTCGAGGCTCAGCCAAGTGTAATCCCCGCAAGGAAGAGCGCTCGGCTCCGGCGGGGCGAGAGGAGGCAGCGGCAGCGCCGGGCCGGCTCTCCGCAGCATCGCCCCGGAGCAGCGGGGCAGAAACGCCCCTGGGCCGGAGGGCAGCAGGACAGGGCCCAGGGAGGGCTCGGCTCCTGCCGGGCTCAGCTGTGTTCGTGCACAAGGAAAGGGCTGCGAGCATTTCATCCCGGGCAGAGCGCTGCTCCCGCATCACCCGAGTGAGCCCGTGGCTCGGGGCTGGGCGGCTCCGGAGCTGGGGGCGCCTTTCGGGGGGGAAGAGCTCTTGGGGCTGTTGCACTGACCACGGAGCGACCCACAGGGCCGGGACCTTCACCTGCAAAGCTGCTGAGCTGTGCAAGGTGCTGAGAAATCCACACTGGAGAGGGAAAGCTGTGCGAGGCTCTTTGGGATCCCGGATCCTTCCATCTGGAATAGCGTGAACAGGGCTTGGGGAGCAGGCACCCATCCCTGGAGACCTAGGTCCCACAGAGGTTGGGTAGATCAAATTCTGAATTTCCAGAGCCATTCCTGGTGTTGGGATGAGGAATGGGGCTGTGGGAAGCAGGAACATCCCCTCCCATCCCTCTGGATCCTTCTGGATGCACAAACATCCCCTTCCATCCCCATGGATCCTTCTGGATACACGAACATCCCCTCCCATCCCTCTGGATCCCTCTGGATCTCTCCGGATGCACAAACATCCCCTTCTATCCCCATGGATCCTTCTGGATGCAGGAACATCCCATCCCTCCCATCCCTCTGGATCCCTCTGGATCTCTCCGGATGCACAAACATCCCCTTCTATCCCCATGGATCCTTCTGGATACACGAACATCCCATCCCCTCCCATCCCTCTGGATCCCTCTGGAGCCCCCCCCAGCACCCCATCCCCCTGAATAAAATATTCCAGGAAGCTTCTGGATGAGCCGGGCTGGGACCTACCCCATTCCTGCAGAATTCATGGAGAAGCAGGAGAGGTTTTCTGTGTCCCATCCTTTATTCATCATCCCTAAAAACACCCGAGACAATGCCGGAGGGGGATGTGGGAATGACATTATGGATGGTACAGGGGACAGCAGGACCTGACGTGAGAATTTCCACCAGCAATTCGGGCTAGGTCAGAGCTTGGCTCATCCCCTACAAGCGACCGGAGTGGGTTCCCTCATCCCAAACACATCCCACAGATCCTGGAAGACAGAGGTGAATGCTCCAGCCCCGTTTTCCAGTAAAAAACAAAAACAAAACCAAAAACCACTAGGAATAAATCCCGAGGCCAAAATCCCTCCCAGCTCTCCCATTCCTACGGATGAGGGGTGGAAATTCTCCGGGAATGCCCTCAGGGCACGGGGACGCCCTGGCCGGGGTATACAACTCCCCTGAGTGTCCCCAGCCCCTCCTGCAGCTGCGCAGGGCCATTGTCACCCCCCTGTGCCAACCAGCGGCCGTGCCAATCAGCGTAATTAACACCCGCAGGCTAATTAATCTCTGGATTCTGCCTGCCGGCCCCTGACCGGCTCTGCCCCTCTCTGCTTTCCATGCAAATGAACTCGTTATGGTGCCCTCATTAGCCAGGCGCAATTCCAGGGAAATCGGGCACGGGGGGATCCCAAAGCACCCGGATGGAGTTGGCACATCCTGAGTTCTGAACGCACCGCCTGGATCTTGGGGAATTCCCGGGAAGATCGGGGGGAGATGCCCGGGAGAGCCTCGCTGGCCAAAATCTGCTCCGGCTCAGGGAGCGAGGGGGACACGGGTGACATTGGTGCCACCGCAGCCGAGCAGGACATGGGACAGAGGGGACAATTCCCGGCTGCGGGGGGAGGGAATCACCCTCGGGAGGGATGGGCTCAGCTGGATCCCGTTATCCCGAGTGGGATCCCCACCTGGATCCCGTTATCCCGAGTGGGATCCCCACCTGGATCCCGTTATCCCGGGCGGCATCCCCACCTGGATCCCGTTATCCCGGCGGGAGATTCCCCCGGGATGCTCCCATAAAAAGCTCCCGAGCAGCCCCTTCTCCATGCGCTGCTTTTCCTGGGGTCAGGATGGGCTTTAGGAGCCGCTTCGGGTTTGCTCTGCTTTGCTGGGTGTTGGCTTCGGCCGCATCCTCTGATCCCTGGGGATTCCCCCTGAGGAATTCGGGGACGTGGCGGCCGCGGGGTGACTCGTCCCGGAGCCGCGTCCCCGCCGTGCCGCAGCCCTGGGCGCGGGTGGATCTGTCGCAGCTGCGGGCGCTGTCCCCGCGCCCCGCGGTGACCGTGCGCTGCCAGGAGGGGCAGCTGGCGCTCACCGTGCGCAGGGACCTCTTCGGCACCGGGCGCCCGGTGCGGGCAGCGGAGCTGAGCCTGGGCACGGCCTCCTGCCCGCCGCTGTCCCCCAACCCCGCGCAGGCCTTTGTCACCTTCGTGGCCGCGCTGCACGAGTGTGGCAGCACGCTGCAGGTGAGCGGCGCGGCGGGGGGAAGGTGTCACCCCTAGATGTGCCCCAGTGCAGGTGCTGGGGGGTTTGGGGTGAGGAGTGCCCGGAGCAGGGATGGATGCCCTGGGTGAGGCACACACTCAGCAGTGGGTTTGGGATTGGATGTAGGAATTTATGGGCTAATGGGTCCTGAGGGGCCGTGCCCAAGTCCTGCAGGCTCTGTGACTTCATTCAAGCTGGCGCCTTGTTGGGCTGCCAGCACAAAGCTCCGTGGTGTCCTGTAGGATTGGGAACGTGGCCTCTGCATCCTGGCATGATTCCTGCTGGTGCTGAGTTCGTTTTCCTGATTTTTCTCCTCTCCCACATCCTCCTTCCAGGTGACCCCGGACTCCCTGATCTATAGAACCACCCTGTTCTACAAACCCACCCGTTCTGGCAACCCCCTTATCGTGAGGGCCACACCAGCTGAGGTCCCCATTGAGTGTCACTACCCCAGGTGAGTGGTGGGGGCTGTCCCCGTGCTGCAGTGGCCCTGAGGTGCCGGTGCCACCCCGGACAATTCCCACTGCTTCCCTTTAGGAGGAGCAACGTGAGCAGCGGTGCCGTGCACCCCACGTGGGCCCCGTTCCACGCCACCGTGGCGGCAGAGGAGCGGCTCTGGTTCTCCCTGCGCCTCATGGACGGTGGGTGAAGCCCTGGTGGCCTCAGCTCCCCATTCCTGGTGGCTCCTGGGGATAGCCTGGGAGCCCCAGTGGAGCCAAACCCACCCCATGGCCCCAAACTCCTGGGAAGTCCCCAGAGTGACCCCATTCCCTGGGATCTGCATTCCAGACGACTGGAGCAGGGAGAGGCTCTCCAACGGCTTCCAGCTCGGGGACAGCCTCCGCTTCCAGGCCGATGTCACCTCGGAGGGCCACGTGCCCCTGCGGCTCTTCGTGGATCAGTGCGTGGCCACCACCACCCCTGACCGGAGCTCGTCCCCCCGCTACGCCTTCATCGACCTGGGAGGGTAAGGCCGGGCTCCGGGGCTGCCCGGGGGATCCCAGATTCTTATGGAGACTCCTGACTGATTCCTGGCCCTTCTGCAGGTGCCTGGTGGACAGCAGGTCAGAGGACACCGGCTCAACCTTCGTGTCCCCACGGCCCCGGCCGGAGTCGCTGCGGTTCCTGGTGGACGCCTTCAAATTCGCCGGAGATGCTGGGAATTTGGTGAGCTGTTGTTTCCACCCTTGCTCAGTTTCTCCATGGAAAAAAAGCCCTAAAATCTCCAAGATTAACGGATTTTCCTTGGCTTCCCCTGCCAGCTCTATATCAGCTGCCACCTGCGGGTCTCCCCGGCGGCTCAAGCCCCGAATCCCTGGAATAAAGCCTGCTCCTTCAGCAAAGCCAGCGGCCTGTGAGTGTCCCAGGTGCGGGGAGGGGACCCGCCCTGCCCGCAGCAGGGGGGTCACAGGTGACTCTGTTCCAGGTGGGCACCTTTGGAGGGCACCGCGGCCATCTGCAGCTGCTGTGACACCGGCAGCTGTCCCTCTCCTGGAGGAGATTCCCGGCAATTCCGCGCTCCGGCCGCACGGATGGGCAGGCGTGTGAGGAGGGACGGCCCCGGCCAGAGAGGTGTGTCCCAAAGGTGTCCCCAGGGGCCCTCGGGCAGGGACAGCAGGGTTTTGGCACCATTTAAGGACAGTCCTGGCTCCTCTCTGGTGTCCTTAGGGAAGGGATTTTTCAAGGAAAGAGGGGAACATTGGGGGAAAATAATTCTGTGTGGGTGGGGGAGGTCTTGGCACAGCTGTTCATCCCTGGAAGTGTCCCAGGCCAGGCTGGAGCCACCTGGGATAGTGGGAGCTGTCCCTGCCATGGCACTGGATGGGCTTTGAGGTCTCTTCTATCCCAAACCATTCCATGATTCTGTCCTGTGTCCTTGCATTTAAAACCACTGGGACTCTGCTCTTCCAGTGTCCATCTTCCTGTAATTCCCTAATTCCAGCCCAAGCAGGAATTCCCTGTCCTGGGTACTCATTCCCACCTTTTTCCAGGTGTGCCCTCAGGGCTGACTGAGGCCGATGTCTCTGTGGGACCCCTGATAATCCTGGAGCCAGCTCAGGGATTAATGAGCCCCTCTGGAAGTCCAGGATCAGCTGGGAGCGCCCCTCAAGGTAGGGGTTGTTTTGGGGTCTTTGTGGGGTTGATCCCACTGTGAATTCCCAGTGATTTCACAAAGGGACTTTCTGGAACAATCCCCCATAGCTGCCCTACAGGCTCTTTCCCAAGGGCTGGATGGAGCCTGGGAAGCCAATAAATGAGTGCTGAGTGGGTTTTGTCCTTTCCAGGTGCTGCTGGTGGAATTCCTGTGGTGATCCAGGGGCTCCTGCTGACAGCAGCCACTCTGCTGAGCCTGACTGCCCTGGGAATGCTCCTGGGAATATACCGGAAAAGGCTCTGTCCTCTGGGAATGGCCCAGTGATCCCAATCCCAATAAAGAGAGAAGCATTTCTGTCACCTCCTGGTGTTCTTGTGGGATGGTGGGGCGGGCCAGGCAGCTTTGGATGGGAATCCCTCCTCTGGGAAAGGGGTGGGATTTGGGAGGTGGAGCTGCTGCCACCTGGAAGCCAATTTCCAAACCTCCCAGCACTCGGATTTGGGAGGTAGAGGGGGATTTCTGAAGGCTGTATCCATTGAAAGAAATCCTAAACAAGCAAGATGTGGCTCCTTTTCAGGTAATTATTAGTGTTCTGAGGTTCTAAATGAATTTTTTGATCCCGGAACTCCTGTTTTCACTTCTGTATCTGGTGGAATGCAGGAATTATGCTCCACAATCCCTTGTAAAATGCAAGGGCAGCTGGAATTATGGGATTTTGGTTGGTTTAGGGCTGAGTTTGGCTTCTCTGCAGGGGAAAACCTTGGGGATGGGAAAGGGCTGGAGGTGCTTCTGTTTTACAAGGGCTGGATGGGAATGAATTCCATTGTTTTTATGGAACGTGAGAGTCTCTTCTATCCCATAGCAATGAGATTGCATTCCTTGGGCCATGGTTGGAGCTGCGATCCAGATGAGCATCATCATTCCTGGGATAATCCTGAACCTAGGTATCCCATTGCAGGGCAGCTGCTGTGGGCTCTGGGGATATGTGGGGGAAGGAAAGGGCTGCCTTACCTGGGATGGATGCCCTCCACACCTCTGTATTCCTGTTCCCCTGGCTTGTTTTGTCTCCAGAGAGCTTCTGGGGGCATCCTGGACTGCTGCTGTCCCAGTGCAAAGAGAAGCCTGGTTGGGTAAGCACCAAGTTCTCCTGTCACTTGGTGGTGTGCTCGTGGTCCACGCTCTGAGGCTGCCTCTGCTGCATGTGGGTGGAAGGCAGGACTGAGGTTTGCACACTTAAATCTGCTGATTAGAGCTCCATAAACCAACCACTGAGTGAGCTCAGCCTCTTCTCCTGTGGAAAAAAAATTGGCACAGTCAGTAGGTTGGCAGATTCAATTACCAGCATGGAATAAGATCTTCTCCAAGACGTTTTTGAGGGCTGAGTGTTCAAGAATTGGTGTAATTGGAGTAAAGATAGAGGAATGGTTAAACTGCATGAGAGGAAAACTGTAAAATGACAAAGAAAAGGGAATAATATGCAAGATGTTGTAAATGTGTTTGGAAGCAGTGCATCATTATGAGGAATACAAAGAAAAGGAAATGAGAATGTAACAAGATGAATTTGAACAAAGAAAGTGACAAAACCAGCTGTTATTTCTGTGAATAGAACAATTGCAGAAACAACTGGGGTTGGGGGAAGGAAAAAGAGTAGAGGACACACCAGGATTTGTGATCTATTAGGTCCCATAAAGCCCCAGTAGTTAATTGCATCCCTAGTAGATTGGGATGGAGATATATGGAGGGACCCTGGCTGGGAATTTAGGGATGAGGGTGAATTGTAGTTTAAGGTGGCCCCTCTTATTAAAATTGAAGTGTTCCTTGGGCTGCCAAGGGGATAAACAAAGAAATACTCCTAGAATTGTTCTGTGGGACCCTCTTCAACTGGATAACTTGCAAGAAAAGTATGGCCGGAAGCCTGGCAAGAGTGGAACTGGGTCTCTGTGGTGTGTCTCTTTGAGCTGGGGAGATCATACGAAACCCATGGTGAAGCAGAGGTGGCATTTGGGGACCAAGGGTGTCTTTAAAAAGGGAACCAGATTCTAACAACAAATCACATGCCACCTGAGTGATTCCCACAGCTCTGCCAGGGAATAGACCCTTGGGAATGAGACAATCCCCTGCTTTCCCTGCTATATATTCATTAAGCAGCTTTTAACCCTGTCTCAGCTCCCCTAGGCTGTGAAGGTGGAACCCCTGCTCTTTTAAAACTCTATCCCGTTATGAAAAGAGACCAACTAACAGACAGCATTGGCGCTGTCATCACATTAGTGTTGGGTGGATACATGGAGCCACTCACTAGAGGGGGTAACCAGTTTGGAGTCTCCCCACTGAGACTTGTCCTATTTCCCTTTCCAGGACCCACAGTGGGTTATACCAAAATCCCAAAACCCAGCCATTTGCCCCAGGTGTAGTTTATCCATCCACAAACCTGATGCATGGGTTGAAAACCCCCAGGTCTTTTATTTGTACAAATCAATACGGTAATGGTTGTAATCATGTTTAAGCCTGGGTGTATTGCAGTGACAATCACTAAAGAGCAAGCTATAATTGTGAAAATTTAGGAGTCCAACCCATTAATGTGGATTTTGCAGAGGGAAATTAAACACAATATGTGAAAGACAACCCCTCAAAAATGAAGTGGAAATTTACTTGCTTAGTTTGCAATGTGCTTCCTTTGAAAAGGGGTAGAGATCTAACCAGGTTTGTTGCTGTTCAGTGAGTGTTACATCAGAAGAGTACATGGAAAGAGAAATGGTATCGGACATAATTTATCTATCTTGGCGATATAGTTTAATTTAAACTAGGGTTGTTTATATTGGCACTGCAAAAATTACCTTAACCCCTACAGCGTATCCTGCTACCTTTTGGACCAGTTGGAATTTTAACTCCAAAGATTTCTGAAATTGAGCCCAATAGTATTAAAGACAGGCCAGCAACAAGTGCTCCTTAATCTACTGTGGAGCCTCAGGCCTGTGGAGCTGCCAGTGCAGGTTAATATCTCAGCATTTAAACCTACCTGCTTATCATTCCTAAATGCAGCTGCACAGGGCTGCTCCCAGGGTTGCACAGGTGAACTCTCACCTCTCCAAAACAAGCCAGGTGAGCTGTGACTGGCATCCCAGGAACAGGATTAGGAGTGTTAAATAAACAGCACAGATGCTGATGTTTTGGCAAATAAATCAAGCTTGTGACAAGTGATTTGTATGAGCAAGTACACCTGTTAAGATCTTCTTTGTTGGCATTAGGAGCTAGTCAATGGCTCTTGGCTGATATATTGTCTAAATGGCAAAGAATTAAGAAGAAGGACCTCCACCTAATTGTAAATGCACTTGGCATCACCCAGAATAATGTTTGCATAGCTCTTGGCTGTATCCAAACTCAGTTGCAGGTGCAATTTACTAAAGCAAAAAAGCAAGGTGAGGAGGCCACCTTACCCACTGAGTCAAAAGGTAATTTGGGTAAATGATTTCAACTCAAAAAGTATTTCAAAAATATTTATTTTAATTCAAGAAGTATTTCCGATCTTGGTGCTACTATTAAACTTTACTTATGACCCCACTAGCAGCAGGGCCACAGCTTTTCTCTTAACTCTAGGCAATATTTAATGGTTGGACTTGATGATTTTAGAGGTGTTTTCCAACCTAAATTATTGTATAAACCCAGTCAGTGCATTGGGATTAAATCAGCATGGAATTGTACTCTGTTAGAACCTGGAGTCTGGGCCCAGTGAAATGGGAACAAATGGTGACCTGTCACTGCTGCCACATGTGTTGTGCAGAAACAACAAGGATTTATTTGTGAATGTAATACTGTTAAGGCCCAAGACATTTGTTTTGACACTGAACAAAATGTTTGTCATTTTGAAATACATCAGAGAGACCTCAGAGACTATACTTGGATGTGTTTGCATGACAGCCCTTTGTGACTCTCTCTGTATAGAGAATATGCACAATCCCTCAAATATCTGTATCAGTAATTTTATTAAAATCTGCATTAGCTATGCAGTCACAACCCACGGTGTCACAGCAAGAGTGCAGAAAGATGGAAAACATCACTGGTGAGAAAATCTGCTCAGGTGGTCACCAGCAACCACTGGGGCTATGAATTAGATGTTCCACCTGATTGTAATCTTGTTAATAATTGTAGTTTTGTGTTCATTGTTATACTTTTGTTTATATGTCAAATCACCGCTTATATCAAAGTATAATAGCTATGAGTGGGGTATTAAGGGATCAGCAAATCTGACATATTATCTTATTTACCAGCCTATTACCCACTCAGTAAATTAACTTCTAGCTCAGATCTGCCTGAATGAACCCTGACTCTTCTCCTGCAACATGGGGGGTGACACTCATTGAGTTGAAGGTGCACTGTGGAATTTTAAGTCATCTTTTCTCCTATTCTGCTCCATTTTCCCCTCCCTTGCTGAGAATCTCTATCCTCTGTTGGTTCATCTCACTTTTCAGCTTGCCATAAGTGGGCTGAGAGGTTTTGCTGAGAAGTTTCACATCCAGCTGAGAGGGGACACTGAGAGGTTTCCAACACTAAACCCTTGCAGGAGTTGGCACAACACTTGTTTTACCTGGTGATTTCCATGTCTGTAATGGGGGGAATAGGAGGAATGGGCTGTGAGGTGGAGCCACTTGCAGGTGTGCTGGAGGTAGAGATGCTGTGGTTATTGTGGCTTGCAGCTGGGTTAGGACATGCACCGGCAGTGCACAGACAAAAAAGGACCCAGACCCACCGGGGTGTCCAGACTGGGTGTGCTGCAGGAGGTGCTGCGCCTTTAATGTGTTTGTATCCAAACTTCCAGGAACTCTTTACAGAAGAACAACCCAAAAATTAATGGACTTTAAGTCGCTCAGTCCTTCTGGTGGCATTGAAGACTTCTGCCTGTGTTGGAAGTTCAAAGAAGAGCTGCCATTCTGGGGCTTAAGAGTGGCATCTAAGGGACGGCCATGAGGCACTTAGGGAGAAAACCAAGCTTTAAACAGCTGCAAAGATTTAAGATTTAGAGAAAACCAAGCCTTAAACAGCTGCAAATGCAGCCAAGGGCTGGGAGCTTAGTCCTGCTGCCTGTGTGTGCAGATCAGCATTGGATTAGACGGTGCCTGGCTTGTTTGCCTCTCTGATGATACCAGATGACTTCTTGGCCCACTGCATCATCTGGAGAAAAACAGCTGAGCAAATGGAGATATGCAGGTGATCTGCAGTCCACAGACTTGTTTTCTGTCTTGTGGGCTTTGGCTTGTTTTGTTTTGTTTTTCACTGCTGAGCTCAGAGAGGATTTGGATATTTGACTCTCCCCAGCCTGCTGGCCTTGGCAGGAAGGTTTTAACTTCTCAGCACTGAATAAGGTAACTGAGAGAGTGTGAATGCTTCAGCCAGCTCTGGCGAGGAGCTGATTTATTACTCAGTAGAGCCATTGAGGAGCTGGAAATGGGATGTGATTTGTACTCGAGGCCAGTACTGGCTTGCTGGGATGAATTCTGTTCAAGCCATCACCTGTGAGTGCAGACTTCCCTCCCCTTTGCATCCACTGGGATCCCCACTGCTGCTCCCCCCATTTTCTTCTCCCTGCCCACACAAGATTAGCCAGCCCAGATATAATCTCTTCATCCCTACTGAACCGCTGAGAAATCCTGTGCCAGCTGTTTTTGAGAGGAGGAAAAAAAAAAAAAACCAAACCAAAAAACCAAACAACTCTTTTCTAATTTACAAAACTTAGAGAGGGGGAAGGAGGAAACGTGGGGTGTGGAGGAACTGGGGAGAATAATTGGGCAATTCCCAGCATCCTCGATGGCAGCTCTTAAGCAATTACGGGGACTCAGCAGCACCCTTATCACAGCACGTTCTGGGAGATTAACCGTCTGCTCAGCTGGCAATTAGAGCTGGGGAAATGGGAAGCTGCCACTTAGCTCTGACTTTGTAGCGGCTGTTTGCACTTCTCCAAGCCAGGCCCCAGGCACTGCAGGGAGGGGTGTGAGGATGTGCGGGGAGGATTAAGTGTGAGCTGCCTTTCCCATGCTGGGAGGGAGGCTTGTGGACAGGGTGGCTGGAAGGGAATAAAGGCTCTGCTGTTTTCTCGCATAGTTTTTCTGTCAAACTGGAAAGCATAAGCTGCTCCCTGCTCCCATGTTTCATCCTGTTCTGACTTTCTCTCCGCCTTTGTTTGCATCCTTGGGAAACTTTGCTCGCTGATTCCATCTGTGAACGCACCAGTGCTGTGTGTTTATGTGCTAGCTTCATTTGAACGGGAAAAATGCTTAGCTGGGAGAGAGATTTGTCTCTGCCTGAGCCACAGACCTTCTGTGGATCCTGCTCAGGTCAGCAGGATGCATTTTTTTTTGTGTCTTTGCTACAATGAACCTTCCGACATCTTGTGCTGTGGTGCACCACAGAACTTGAATGACAAAATACCCTTTAGGCTCACTTTGGTGACTGCTGGTGCTTTGTGTAGACACACTGGCCCAACTGGGAGGGGGGCAAGCCCTCACCTCTGGCCTCCAGAGCTCTGTGGGCTTTAGTGCTGCACCGGGGCAGTACAGGGACACTTGCCCTGCTGCTCTGTTGGGGTTTGGAGTCTCAAATAATGACAACGTAAGGAGAGGACTGGAATAGGGAGGCGAAGACCGGTCCCTGCTGGCCCCTTCAGCCCTCCTTGGACTTGGCAGGGGCCAGGTTGATGGGTCTGTGCTGTGGGCTGAGCAGCCACCCCTGTCCGCCGAGCAGGTCCCCTGCTCCTGGGGACAGCCACCTGCTTTTCCATGGCTTTAACCCCGCTGCTGTGAAGGGCTGCGGCAGCTGCCTGGCCACGGGAATGCTCGGCACCACGGAGCCACAGATGAAGTGGGTGTTACCAGGTGCCTCTCTCCTGCGGGCTCAGCAGCAACCTCACGCTTAGGAATTANGAGCCTCGGAGAGCGCCCGGGGCCGCTGGGCCGGGCCGCCCGCGGGGAGCGCTCGGTGCCGGCCCCTCCGCCTGCCCGCGCTCGGGACAGCTCGTCCTGTGCTGGCCTTTGGCACGAACGGGACAGGAGACCTTCCTCTGAGCCGTCATTGCGACATCAGCCTCATGACAGGGTTTGAGACAATTGGAGGATGGCAGCAGCTCACGCCTGCCAGCAGCAGCCAGAGATTTCTTTGTTAGGGGACAATTTAAAAACTTTCTAGCCAATAGCACATGGCTAAAGCTTACAGACAATTGTTCTAGCCAGTCACTAAAAGCTCACCTGCACCTGCTTCAAGCAATGCTTGCTGTATGCTTTCTATTAACAATAAACAATATTCCATTATTAAGCTTAAAACCTTCTNTTTTTTTTTTCCCCCTTGCCGATTTATCTCTTGAGTTTTCTAGGCCAGCTGTCCTCCTTTATTATCCTCACGCTACCTATTTATCTCGCCTGTCCCCTCTCCTCCCTGCTTCCCTCCCGTCGCTTTGCCTGGCCGTGGCTGAGCTCCTGCCCGCCAGCAAAAACAAGCCAGGGCGGCGGAGTGTGACAGCTCCCGCTGCATCCGCCTCACCGCGACAGCCGGGGCCGCCTCAGCAGCGGCTGGGCCCGCTCGCAGCGGCAGAAGGGGCCTGGGGCCGCGGACAGCGCCTGNATGCTTTCTATTAACAATAAACAATATTCCATTATTAAGCTTAAAACCTTCTGCTATCTTGTTAAACATATTTTTCTGCGATCTTAAGGTCTATCCTAGCCAAGCCTAAAAACCCAAGCTATTGTTTCATGTCCTTGCTTGCTGTATTACTGTAGCTTTTCCTACTCTCCAGCTTTGCAGCTGCAGCCAGTTCTAAGTTCTCTGCTCTCTCTGTTTCTGGGGCCTGCTTTCGCAGCTTTCTGAAAGTTGTCTTACCTTTAGTATTTCCCACAGTCCCCACCCCTGCTGTCCCCCACGCTCCTCGGACAACCCCAGGGGCAGAGCCAGGGCAGTGCTGGCCTCAACGGACTCTGCAGAGCATCCTGCCTGAAAATCCCTGGTTTCGGTCACTGCACCTCTACTTGCAGCCATGGCAGTGATGGGACAACCTGTTTGTTCCAAACATTAATAATAATAACAAAAACTACAGTAATAACATTTTGCAGCTTTGTCTTCTGTTCTGGGCATTGTCTCTTCAGAGAGATGGGTGGGAGGGGTNAAAAAAAAAAACACAACCAAAACCACCCCAAAAATCCCACCCCAAAACAAACCAAACAAAAAATCACCAAAACCCCAAAAAGCCAAACCAACCAACTAACAACCCTCCCCAAAAACCCAACAACAAAAAACCCAAACCCAGACAAAAATAATAATAATAATTAAAAAAAAAATCCAAACCACCAAAAAGTCAGTCTCTTGTAGCTGCAGGTATTATACACACAGCCTTTGCAGCACCCTGCTTTAACCCTTGCTTCCCCTTCTGCTGCCCAGCCACGCACAAACCAGGTGGAGCCTTCAGTCAGAGGATGACAATGGAAGTAGGTGTAGGAAATATGCGCCAAAATATCCTGTGTATAATTTTATTCCCTCTTATCCCACATGCCAGCTCTATCCCACAGCAAAGCTCTCATCTGAAATCAGACATGCCGAGCAGAAATAGCCTGATGCTTCAGAGATGTGCCTTCAGAGCCTGGAGAGAAACTAACCCTTCATTGCCCACAGCTGTAGGACACAGATGTGCCTCAGCCTGGCCTTTTCCAGATCCGTGTTGTGCTTGTTTTAGAGCTTCTGGGGAGCTTCAGGCTTGCATGTGTGTTGTGTGCCAAGACAGCAGCACATGCAGGATGCCAGGAAAGGGCCAGAGGGCTGATGGAGGTGAGATGTTGTAGTACAGCTGAGTTACAAGCTCCAGGCCTCTGGGGCAGGGCTGTGCAAAGCTACAGCTCTGCCTCCAGATGTGCAGAGCATCACCAACCCCTCTGGCAAGGGGAGCAGGAAGGAAATTGAGATTGAACTGTGCTTTCCCAGTCACACTGACTCCTTCTCCATCATGCTGGCACTGTCAAACCGTGTCATGATCCTTCTGACAAGCTTTTGGAGTAAAGACAAGGAAAAAACAAGCACTCAAATTTCTTTCAACTTCTGGAAGCAACAGGAAGGTGGCAGAGCCTTTGGTGCCTTGTTCAGCTTAGCAGGCAGAGATGTTCCAAATGGCTGTGACTCAGCAGAGCTGGAGAGCTTTGTGAGCCACATGTGGAGTGTTCAGTGAGGCCCTCAGTGGAGAGCACAAAGGGCTGTGGGCAGTGTCCCACCTGCTTGGAGACTTAGAGAGCCACAGGAGGATATCAGTGTGAATCCCACTGGAAAAAAATATACAAATCCAACAAAAGCTGTTTGGCAAGGGCCCTACCTGGTGCTTTGAAAATGTGGATGCCTGCCTTGGATGGGCAGGGAAGGTGTGGGAACTCCTGAAACATTTGGAGATATGAATTGTCCATCAGGAAAAGGACAGTCCAAGGCAAAAAGGTCTGGAGGGGAGGGTGACCTTCTGCTGGGCTTAAATCTGCAGGGCTGGTAGAAGCAGAGGGTAACTGTGCTTCTACCTCCCAAAATAGAAGTAAATTTGGGGTCTGGGGGGAGAGAGAAAGAGAGCTGGAAAGGGTTTTTTGAGAAGGAATAACCTTAAGCTGAAGGAGGGTAGATTTGGATCAGATACTGGGAAGAAATTCTTCCCTGTGAGGGTGGGGAGGCCCTGGCACAGGCTGCCCAGAGAAGCTGTGGCTGCCCCATCCCTGGAAGTGTCCAAGGCCAGGCTGGATGGGGCTTGGAGCAACCTGGGACAGTGGAAGGTGTCCCTGCCCATGGCAGGAGACCTGGACCAGATGGTCTTTAAGGTTCCTTCCAACCCAAACCATTCTGTGATGCCCTAAATCCTCACGTTAGGCTGTGCAAATGCAGTGAATCATTCCAGTAAGCAAATTTACCCAGTGTTCTTATGGAATCTGATCTTATCTGGGATGCTGCACAGGAGAGACAAAAGCTTGGGAATAAAAAGACAACGGAAAGTTTCCATGCAATGCAGAAAGCAGAACCTGCATCTTTTTGTTGATGGAAGAAGGTGCCTCCATCTCTGTCCTCAGGGCCTAATTCCATCTCCAGAAAACAGGTTGAGTGCACCAACGAAGACATAATTTTTCAGGTACCTTGCACATGATGGCCTGGTAAAATTGTTATTTTTAAGACAGCCAAACTTTGGGAGAGAGAGATAACAAATTTTACGTTAGCAAGGGACTGCAGAGGCTGTGGGTGACTGCACTGTTTGGTGCTATTGAGCTGGGCTTGGGGCTGAAAGGGGCGGGTAACCTCTAGAAGGATTAGAGGGAACATGGAAAGGAAAACCCTGAATTTGGATTAAAGATGTTTAAAAGTCTCTTGTATCAGCAAGCTCTTTTCTCCGGGAGAGATTAGGAGTGCAGCTTCTCTTGACAGTTCTGTTAATCTGGTCTCCATGGAAACAGGATGATGTTAGTGGTGACACACTCCCCCAAATGGCTTCTCAGCAGCTGTGTTAAGGGGGGACACTGGCTTTGGTTTGTCACTCACATCTGGTTAGTTTGTCCCCTGTCAGTCCCCGCCAGCTGCTGCTGGGGGATATTTTGCTGCTGGTTTTGTGCTGGTGGGACCTGCACCAGTGCCCCCACGCTGCAGAGATTTTGCTGGAGGATTCACAGGCTTAAACCTCCACACCAAACCCAAGCAGCCCAGAAAAAACCACAGGCTTTCACACAATCATGTTTTTGCTGGTGCTCCTGAATGGGGCAGCCTGTGGCTGCTTTGCAAATGTCTCCCACCCTCCTACACCGCCCAGGGTGACCGAGTGACCTCCTCATTGTGACACCACGTGCAGGAGGCCTCTGGGGTCTGCTGCAGTGGCCACTCTTGGAGCGATACATGGACAAGGCATTGAGCAAGAAGTTGGGAAATTTGCCATGTCTTAAAGCAAACGCAGCCTTGCAATGCCCAGCCAGCAGTGAACACTGAGGCAGAGCTGGTGCAGCTTTGCTCTGTGCCTGACTGTGCAGGGGACAGGGGAAAAGCCTGTCCCAGGGATTTGCCTCAAAATGCAGCCTGGACGTGCTCATGTGGCCATCCAGGCTGGGGGTGAAATGGTGGGTGGCTTGTAAACGTTCCCTGCATCTTTCTAAATCCCTTTTCATCCTGAGTCACACGCAGAAGAGCGTGGGTGAGTGCGAGTAGGCAGAGGGAGAGGGGTGGTGGGGCTGCATGAATTTGGATATGCACATCAGCTATCAAACACAGTGCAAAATTGCTGTGAAAGCAATGAAAAAAGATAAATTTCGTGTCACAGTCTTCAGATGATGAGCTACTGCTGTTACTGCTTTCTGTGTTAGTGGAGTTAGAGTGGGACTTGCTAGTTGAGATTAGCAAGGAATCTTCTGCACCTCTTCTCTCCTCTTCCTAACTCTTCCCTCTTTCTCTCCCCACTGCTCCATAGTTGCATTTCCCAGTGGATCTCTGCCAGGTGTGTGGGACTGCTGCTGCCTCTAGTTCTTTCAGATCAGTCATGGGTTTGGCTAAAGAAAGTTGAAAGAAAGAAAACAAAATGTAGATGACCTTTATGTCTGTCTGACTCCAGCTCATGCTTCAAAAACATTTTATGCCACCAGCTAATTCCACCTAGACCTGCAACAGTGTCCTTAAAAACATCATAGAACTGAAGAGTCGAGGGAGAGACTTTATCAGTGGTCCTGTTGGCCTCACTGTGAGCCCAGCCCTAAATCAGACCTCAGGGATTTTCATCCCAGAAACTCCACAGCAGTCCCAGCTTCCCTCGCAGAGCAGCTCACTGGCTTTCCTGGGGCCACCTGGAATTGCACCAGAGCAAGTTCCTGGGTGTTCCCTGTAAATCCCAGTGCTTTTTCAGCCTATGTGACAGTTTTCACAGAAAACAAGTCTAGTCCAAACAGTCACTTCAGATTTAATCTATGAATGACGACTTGAAATAAAACCCAGCTACAGCAGCCCAGTGCAAGTAACAGCAGGAAGCCTATGGAAGCCCTGCTGTGGCTGTGAGTGACAGGGCTCTGCACACCTGCCCAGGGGGCCCTTTCCCAGCTAGAGAGCCCTGGGGAGGAGTCCTGCAGCCTCATGGATGATTTAAAAGGTCATTCAATTCCAGAAAACAGGCAGCAGCTCCCGTGTGGGCTATACCTCAGCAGCTGTAATTCGTCCCAGTTTATAAATGAGATGCTTTTCCTGGACTGCCAGGTCTCAGTGACATCTACAAGGCAAGCTGTGATCTCTGTGGCCTGTGAATCATCTCTGGTAATGGAGGTCCTGATGCCTGACTCCTGCTTTTGTGAGCTGTACCTCACCGGAGTTTGTGGATGCACCCAGAGAGAGCTCCCCCGCACTGTGGCAAAGGAAATTATTTCTTCCTTCTGGAGCAGAGCCCTGGTGGACATCACCTGGGAGGGATGTTCTCAAGGGCAGAACAGGGTGGTACTGTTCGCCTTTGCTTTCCCTGAGAGGTATTCCTACCTCTCTGACCCAGCCTGGGGAAGATTCAGCCTTTTCCTTCCTCTCACCTCACGTTCATGCCTTTTCCTAGCGCCAAGGCCTAATTAAGTCTGAATTTTCCCCTCTCTTGCCCTTGGAACTGTTCAATGCCTGGCCCATGTGCAGTAGCCTCCAGCAATGAGGGGAAAACTTTGGGTCTCAGCATCTACCTCTGCTTCTCCCTCTGGAGCATCAGCATCCTGGCCTCCGTCCCTGGAATCGCTTCAGAACCCAGATAAATCTGCTCTGTGCAGCAGTGTCCTCTTTACTGTGGTCACAGGAGTGTTGCCCTTTGTCAAAGTGAAGATGGCATCAAAACCCCTGGGAATTAGTGATGGACATGAGCTACACCTCGGAGGGTGAGAGCCTTTGCTGGGAGCAGCGCTCAGGTGACGATGCTGGGGGCGCTGGCTGGTGGGTGAAGTGTCTTGGGTGCTCTGCCTGCCTCCACTCCAGCCGTCTGGCACAGCCGGCAGGTGCTGTCTCCTCGCTCTGCACCTCCTTTGCAGCCAGGGTAACAACACCCTGTGGGGGTGAGGGTGGATGTTCTGTGGCATTTGTCATCGGCTCGCCTGCGAGCACCCTGGGGAGGCCTATAAATAAGTGAGGGGCTGTGATTCAGCAGCCACTGGAGGAGAAGCAGCTGCCACCGTGTCCGTTTCATGATCACTTCAAAAGCCTCGAGTCCTTATCTGATTTGTGGGTTTTTTTGCATTAAATTAGCAAGAGCCCCCTCCACAAGTGGAGCAGGGGAAGGCGACCTGCTGTGCCTCTGGGAGGGTGGGAACGATGGCGTGGAGGGAACCACTGTGGTAACAGTGCAGCCCCTGGGAGTGACTGCAGGCTGCACCACAGCACCCTCCCTCCTTATTGATGTGCACCTGCTTTTATGTTTCTCTCCCCTTCTGTGCGTTCTGGTGGGTTTTCCTGATACCTGTCATTGCTGGGCAGAGAGAGGCAGTAAAAGAAATCGTTCAGGCCAGGCTTGCGGAGAAGCACGAGGCTGTGTTATCACTGCATCCCTGTGATGGGACTGATAGGAGACTGAGTGATCAGAGCAAAAGGCACAACTGTGTTCACCTCGAGACTCTGAGCAGCAAAACTGCAGCTTGGATTTAGGTTCAGGTTGCTGAGCTTAACTTTACTCATTGAATTCACCCAGTGCTTTGGGACTTTATTGGCAGTTGTGGTTTTGTAGGGCTGGGACATGCTGAGGTGAAGGTCCTTTCCTGTGTGTCTGTGAACTTCTGGATGAAACTACAGAACTGAAGCAGCTCCATTTTCTGTAGGATTTCTGTGGTCTGCCCTCTGCTAGAACAGCCTTGTTGAAGGCCTTGGCTTTGTCTCTTTGGGAGGGAGGCTGTTTGTCTGTCCCCTGTGTCAGGGTGGGTTAGAATGTGCTGAGCAGGGTTGTCCATTCCCACACTGATGCTTTGTGGGAAGGGGAATCAGCTGGCCCACAGAGGGGTGAACAGTAACCACAGGAGCATATCTGCCCTGGGAGATCCTAGTGACCCCATGTGGACCCCGCAGCAGCAGCACTGAGCTCCACTGCTGGCTCAACGCCACCTGAATGTCAATTCTGTGATGTCTCTGCAGCTTGGAGAGTGACAATCCCCTCTGTGCCCTGGATGTGACTGTGGAAACAGCCACAGAGGCACCACAGGCTTCTTCTGGAGCACAGCCAGGGTGGAGGGAAGATCCCTCAGCCAGGTCACCCTGCAGCTCTCCCTGTTTCTAATGAAGCCTTGTTCCTGATGGCCTCTCATCCCCTTCTGCTTTCAAGTCAACAAATTACATAAAAAAAAAAAGTAAAAAGCAAAGAGGAGGAGAAAAAGACAGAATGATATATTTTTGTTCACTCTCCCTCTCCTTCTTCATTCCTTTGAGCCATTTTTAACCCAAGCTAATTCAGCTGGAAATATTAATAACCCTATAAGGACGCCACCTCCTTGTAATGAAGTGTAAAGGTCACTTCTGCTCAAATCACACAACTCTTTCATTTTGTTCTCTGCAAGGAACAGCTCCTCTCTTTAATTATTCAGTTTGCTTTTATATTGCAGCCGCTGCTCTCTTGTCTCTAATCCCTGGCACTTCCCCACTGCGCAAGTCCCCAGGAGCCCGGGCGGTGTCACCTGCTGGGTCACCACCAGGGCCTGGGTGCTGTGAGCAGCAGTTGGGATCTGCCTGGTGGGGTGGAAGGAGAGGCTGGATGTGGAGAAGGAGAGCTGATTCTTGGCTTTCAGTGGTGTTTCTTTGATGGTGTGAGCTGGCTGGTGTTTCTTCAGGGTGCGGGCATTGCAAAACGTTAATTTTTGTTGGGTTGAATCCTCATGCATGAGGTGGCGGTTGATGAGATGGATAGGAGAGGGGCTGGAGGGGATTGGGGCATTCCTGTCCTCCTGATTTACCTGAGGGGTGGATGGAAGTGTGAGGCTGTGGGATGGGAAGTGACCTGTGCGTGGCCACTCCTCACTGAGGAAGGTAACTGCTTGTGAAACCCTGAGATGAAGCAAAACCTCTCAGATCAGTGCAATGTCCTCCATTCTCAGGTGTCTCTTGGGCCATGGTGTTCACAGCCAGGGAAAAGAGAGGGAGAAATCACAGCATCCTGTTGTAAATGTGAGCACTGCTGGGACAGCCCATGGGAGACACCAGCACAGAAATAGGCAATGGATTTGGGGAAAGCCGTTCTCTGGGGATGAATTTGGGGTCAGATGGAAGTTCTCCCCGGACAGATGCCCGAGAGAGGGCTGAGGAACAGGGCAGAAGGACCATGCTGGTCAGCCTGGAGAAGGGAAGGCTCAAGGGAGACTAAAGGGGCTCCAAAAGAGCTTGAGAGGGATTTTGGACAAGGCTTTTTAGTGATGGGACAAGGGGCAATGGCTTTAATCTGACAGAGGGCAGGTTTAGATTAGATTTTAGGAAGAACTTCTTCCCTGTGAGGGTGGGGAGGCCCTGGCACAGGTTTTTCAGAGAAGCTGTGCCTGGCCCATCCCTGGAAGTGTTCAAGGCCAGGTTGGACGGGGTTTGGAGCAACCTGGTCTGGTGAAAAATGTCCCTGCCCATGCCAGAGGGGTTGGACTGGATCATCTTTAAGGTCCCTCCCAACCCAAATAATTCTGTCATTCAACAATTTCGGTGACTGAGGTGATTACTGCATTAATTATTACTGTAGCATCCTAAATAATTAATAACTGTAATTAATTGTCTGGACCCAGGGGAGCAGAAACAACTTTTGTGGTGGCTGTAACCCTTCCCTCCCTCAAGCACTGCTCCCTCCAGAACCTCTCTGCAGTGTTTTATCTCCCTGAATGTTTAAATGACTTGAGCAATTTGGGGTTTCCTCTGCTTCCCCATGGGACTCCTCACTCTCTACTCTAATTATAACACCACAGCAGCTGTTAATGCCCACAAACAAACACGGGTCCTGGGTAGCTGCAGTGAGTTAAGGTTTATATAATCATGTGAAGATTTGAGAGCTGAAAAGCCTTTCTCTGTGCACTGCATTAATCATTTAAAAGGAGCCTGACTGATGATTTTTGCATGTGTGTGTGGTTGTTTCCCTTTTTTCCCCTGTGGAGTCCAGCTGTTGCTGGCTATACGTGGTGTGCTCAGCACCAACCAAACCATTGCCAAAGCCACAATGGCTGCTGAAAACTCCTGTTCACATTCATCTGGTGGTTCATTCATGCAGGGCATGGCCCGTGCTGGTAGTGAAGAAACATATCTGGCCCTCTGAGGAGGATGTGGAGAAGTTTTGCTTGTAAATGGTGAGACGTGTTCCGTGCTAGAAGAAGTCTCACACTGAAGGGACAGAACTGACACGGTCATTTCCAAATCATAGCTGGCAAATGAGGCACAGAGCCATGGGAAGTCTAATCTAGAGCATAGCACTGATCAGCTCTTTGGCCAAGCATGGAGACATCCTTTTCCAAGCTGTGCTCCTGCCAGGGGTTTTCCCTCTCATTGCCCCTCTTGGACATGCTCTGGGAGCAATGGCATCATGGTTAAATCAAGCTACCAATTTAAGCTTTGAAGCTGTTTTCTCTTGATGTTGCCTGAACGCTGGACAGCCATCCCTCACACAGCTGACACCAGAAGGGAACTGCTGTCCACAATCTTTGTACCAGCATCATCCCCCACTCCCTTCCCTCGTGTGGCCACTCCAGTGGATCATTGACAGCAGTGCAATATGCAGGGGCACAGACCAGACTGGGGCACAGTTTGCTCTGTGTGCAGCCACCATTGCAGCTTGGTTCCAGCTGACAGGTTGATATGACCTCTTATCTATAAAACCTGATCTTAAACATTCATTTGAAAACCTCACATGGACGTAAAACCCAGAGTTCAAAAGATGCCACATTTCAGACACAGGGGAGGGAAAAAATAGCTGTGAGGTTTTAGGTTAAAATGCAGAAACATTGGGCTGTGGTTTTGCAGATGCAATTTCCATGCTGCCCTCATCAGTGGCAGGGACAGTTCAGCATCTCTACTGCCACCATCCTCCTTCCAAGCCCCTAAGCATGGCTCAAAGTAATGAGATTTAAGGATGTGAAAAAGATCTGGAAGAGCTAAGGAAAGATAATCAGGGCTAGTGTGCTGACAATGAGGGAAGAGGCTGAAAGTGGCAGGGGGCTATGGGCTGGGTGGTTGAAATTCCACTTTCCAGAGTCAACATTAAAGCAAATCAAGTCTTCTAGCTGAAGATGTGGCTGTTTTAATAATTCAGACATTGGAATTAAAAAGAGGAGCTAAGACAATGGGACTTGCTGGGGTCTGTAAGTAGCAATGCTGTGGGTGATTGCTGTCCCAGACCCGTTTATTTGAAAGCATCTCTGCAGATACCAGCAGGAATTCATCGGTAACTGCGTGTTCTGGAGCCTGCTGGGCCCAGCCAACGGCGCTGCAATCAAGGAAAAAAATGCCAACTTTTTCTCCTGGCCTTCCTTCATCCTCGGGGTGCCAGGCGCAGCGCTGTCCTGCCCTGTGGTGGATGTTCTGGGCTGCACAGGGACAGCCCTCACCTGGGTGCGAGCCCTGAGCTCTGGCTTGGCTGGCTGTAACCCGGGGAACAGATGGCATCTCCTGACAAATGCACCCATTCCCGCACTTCCCTGCTCCTTTCCGCTGCAAATTGGGGCCTTAAAAAGGATTGATGCTGCTAACAACAACCTCATCTAGGAGGACTTTTGGAGGGATTAATGGCTAGTCGCTGGGGAAAGGCTTAATGGTCCGAAGAGATCAGCAGTCTCAAGGCAGTTTATTCATCAGCTGGGGCTAAGGCCATTACCACTTAAAGGCTCAGCCCGGGAGGGGGAAGAGGAGGCCAGGGGTGGCAGTGATCCATCTCTGCAGAGAAACAGGTCCCTGGAACCCAGGACACAGACTCACTGGTCTTCATTTGCTCTGGACTAGGACTTAGCAAGGAAATGTGCAGGGAAAAGGGAGTGATGGCCTCGCTTCATTTACTTCTGATACACTGCAACCCATCTCATGCTCTCGTGGCTGCAGCAGCTCCTGAGCAAGCCCACGGGCTTCCAGCCAGCTGTGTCTCCAGCAGTGGCTACTACACATCCCCAAACCCTGTGCTGTGGCCTGGGCAGTTGAGGACTACTGTTGTGAGAGGAAATTTATTTCTAACACCTTGTTCAGAGATCATTTTTTTGCCCTGGAGCGTGAAAACTGAGGTTCTTATTATTTTTATCGCAGCAAGTCAAAGTGCAGGAGCTATTCTTACTCATATAAATGTCTAATCCTACTCTGATTCCTTCTGAGCTGTTGCATTTGCTTTGATTAGTTTTTCCAGTTAGAGCTAAAATAAAATTTGCAGTACAATAATCTGCCTGTACAATAAGCAGTCCCTGAGATGAGGAGATGAGGGTCCTGCCAGGGACCCTCTCCCATTTCAGGGTGCAGGAAAAGCTTGGCTGTGTCCTGGCTGCCCTGGATTGTATGGAGGAAAAGCAAAGTGCCTCAGTCTATTTATTTCCTCTTCACCTGAGACCCCTTAGGGGTCATCTGCAGCAGGATGTCTGAAGGCAGCACCAGTATAATGTCATTTCCTGGGGCCCACCGTGGCAGAGCAGTAGGATTTCTGGTGAAAGAGACCTGCTCCCAGGTGCTGGAGGTTTCTGGAGCAATTTTCAATTGCCCCCATGCAGAGAGACTGCGTAGGGCCAGGCCTGGGTCTGGGAAATGTTACAGCCAGCTTGGGGTGGCTTGGGGTCAGGAGGCATTCTAATTGCTTGAAAGTGAGGTCCTTGTGCTTTATCCTCACAGAGGTTGTTTTGGGCCGCCAACAAAGAATCTGATCTTCTGAGGACAGCTATGGCTTTGCTCTAGAATCTGATCACAGTGAGACCTTGTTTCTGTTCCGATACATTTTTAGATGGCCGAAAATCTATATTATTTTTGGATTTTTTTTTCCTTTCTTTTTTTTTTTTATTTTCCCCTTTGTTCTTGTTCCATCCAAAGTCATGAACTACATGTGAGGTCAGGTGAGTAACCTGCATTCATCAGCTGCCTTTTGGAGTATAACCTCTACTAAAGTCACATCCTGCTTTTCTTCCTTCTTCCTGCAAACTCATGTGTCAGCCAAATGAATTTTTGCTCCTGGAGAGCCTGGACTTCTGGCTGGCCCAAGATGGTAAAAGCCAGCATGGTCCATATACTCCAGAGCTCCAGCACTCCAGGTCTCTCCTCCTGACTTGGCATTTTCCAGAGTCAAGAAGACAAACCAACCCCCCTGGAGAGCAGCTGGGACAAGCAGCCGGTGAAAGCTGTCACTGCAAGAGGTACTTGGTGTCAAAAAGTGTTTTTGTGTGTGTATGCGGCTTAGGGCACAAACAGGGCCAGCAGCCTCCTGTGTCTTTGGATGGTTTCTGCACATCACTTAATACAGATTTTCCAGTCTGCAGGGGCAGCAGCCTCAGTGTAAGGAGGCACAGGGCAGAAGGGAGGTGGGAGACACCAGGGATGAGCTGAGCTTGTGGCATTCCCTTCCCAGAGTGCCAGGCCAAGACCTCACTGCTTCTCATCCCTCTTTTCACTAGAGGGATGGTGCATGTGGGCTCAGTTTTCTACACTTTTGGATTCCGAGGGTTCCAAACGAGATATTTCTATAGCTTTAACTCATGAAAACGGGGATGGTTTCAGCCTGGCAAGTTTTTCCCTAATATATACATATACACTGGTAGTGAATTTGAATTCAGGTCCTAAACACTGTAGGAATGTTGCCCACCTATAGGTCCACATGGAATGGTGACCCTATAACCCCCAAACCCAGCAACATTTATTAATGGCTTATCTGAAGTCTCTGTAGCAAACATTTCAGTCCCTTCAGCCAGGGAGAAGTGGGTTACTTTGTGAATATCAATGCAGATCAAATAAAACATATCTCAAGGACAAATGTATTTCTTCTGAAAATTTGGCCAAAGAAATCAGAAATGGTTCTTTAAAATACAGCAGCCTAGAGCAAATTTTTATCTTCCTTTTTGAGGAGTGAAAGTTGATGATCAAGCTATAATTTGAAATATGTGGTAGGATTCAGCAAAACCAATGCCACTGAAATTACCTTGCAGTTTGAACACACGGATCTGAAGATTTGACAAAAACATTTTCTTTGTTCTACAGACATGAGACCGTTTTCCTTCCTTTTATGTGTAGCACCCCTGGATTGTTTGGCACTGATCACAGCTTCTCTTTGATGAATCCACTTGTTTGGTTTATTTTGTTAGGGACTTTTTTTGGTTGGTTTGGTGTTCCTTTTTTGGGGACGGTGGGTGGGTAAGATCTTATTTGGCATGATGGGAAAGGGACAGCCAATTTATGTCATGGGTTTGGCATAACTGGGCCATCAATCTCAGCAGAGCATGTACGAGGTGTCTGAAGTAGAGAGACACGAAGATCCAGTTGCTGCTTTCTTCCTTTTCTTATGTGAAATGAAAGCCAAAAAAAGCAGGAATAGGTACCTGCTGGTTCCAGGCTTCATGGAGCAATCCTGGGGCTATCAGCAATACTGCAAAGGGAGAGGGGAAGGAGGGAAGATGATGACTCACGAGAAGTTTCCCTGTCTGTTATGATTTTGCTTCATCGTTTTGTGTTCTCTGGATGACTTAGGGAGAGACGCTTTTCCCTCATCTCTAATTTGCTGCCAGATGAATATATTGAGTAGCAGGATATTGAGAAGTCATGGGAAACTAATGAGAAATGCCTGAATGAACCCAGCATGTTCCTCCACTCGGCTGTTAGGCTTTAATATCCCGGTGGCGCTGGGCAGAGGGGGCACGGGGGCTGTGCAGTTCCTTTTGCTCTTTGGTTTAGTGCCAAAATGGGACAAGGAGTAAAGGATTTAAACTAAAAGATGGTAAGCTCAGACTAGACACAAGGACATTTCTTTTTTATGAGAGTGGTGAAAACCTGGCATAGGTTGCTGAGGTAGAAGCCCCATCTCTGAGAACATCCAAGGTCAGGTTCTGAGGCTCTGAGCAACCTGGTCTAGATGAACATTTCCCTGCTCATTGCAGGGAGGTTGGACTAGATTGAATTTAAAGATTCCTCCTAACCCAAACTATTCTTCAATTCTACGTTTCTACCTGTTTGGCCAATGTGTGGTCTTCCTCAGAAATTCAGTCACCTAGAACGGTTATTGTACCTGTTATTTTGAGGTGTGACAGTTCTGGCTGACTAAAAATCCTTACTACAGCCTTTCCCTCTCACGACTTGTCTTGACTTCCTTCCCTGAGCTCCTGATCCCTGTTGGATGCTGGGGGAGCCTGGCTGTGACAGAAGGGGTGGTCGGTGGAGGATGTTCCTCATGGAACATCCTCATGGCAAGGGCCACAACAGATACTGAGCATTTTCAAGATGCTGGCTGTAAACTCTTGGGCAGGGATTCCCTGTCTTTCTGGCCTGGTGAGTTCCTGCTGCTATATACACACTCTTTGAGGTTACTGGGAGTTTCTGTGGCTAAAACGGGAGGAGACCATAGGCCCCTTTCTGACTTAAAATGTGTTTCAGAGCTGCCTGAACCTGGTCCAGCAGTCAATATGACAAAGGACTTTTTCCTTTGTGATGGGCACAGCTGAGAGCATGGCTGCCAGCAGCCCTGGACTGCATGATCTTGAAAAACAGATTGCAGTGTGAAGGACTAAATTGCTGCCACGGGTATTTTTTGACCAGACCTGAAGTTATTTCTCCAGGAGGAGTGATGCATAGCAGGAATCTGGTACTCCAGTCCCAGATGGGCAGCTCTGCCTTCAGCTCTGATTCAGGTAGTGTTTTACCCTGAGGAGATGAAACCACCCAGAGAAGCAGAATAATGTGAGGGAGACATCTGTGTTTCACCACACATTTGGCAAGGGGAGGTGGCAGCAAAAGTTCCTGAGGAGGTTTGTCAGGGTCAGTAACACTCCAGAGATGCAAATCAGCCCAATGGCAGCCTGGCAGTGACTCAACCTTTCCCTATAGCCTGTTTTTGCCCATGTGTGTGATACAGGCTGCTGCAAAGATGGGTTTCATTTTCACAGACTTATCACCTTCCTTGGGCCTTTCATGCAGCAGAATGATGAAAGGCAGGAACCTTATGGCAGCTGAATAAAACTCATATCCCAGCAGCTGTGAAAATGTCCCTGCCTTGCTCTTCCAAGGAGTCCATGAAAGAGCATGGTGACACCCCTGGCTGCCACATCCTGTCCACAGTGGCTGCTTTCTCCTGGGGCTCTTCTGACATCCATGGCACGTGCTTCATCCCAAAACCTCACCCAGGGGCACCCAGCACACGCCCTGTGGGTTTCACCCCACGTGCAGCCTGTGTTGCTAAGCTGGGTCTGTGCCTTTGAGCCCAGCAAAGGGTGGTGTGAGCGCAGGGGCTGCAGAGCCGTTCAGCAGCCAGGGCAGGGCCCTTCCCTCAGAGGTGGCTCTGCCATCTGATTTCAGGGCTGGCTGCCGTGACACCTGGTATCCTGTGCCTTGTGAGGGAAGCAGTCAAGAGCCTTGAGTTCTCTCAGATAAATGGCTCAGCTCAGAGCACTGTGGCTTGATGCTCCTGAAGCTGCTAATCCTAATTAGCAGGCTTTTTTTCTGAGTTTTTTTATACCACTCCAGCAGCTCAAGTGGGCTTTAGAGTGAATGGAAATTACCCCATGGGATGCTCTCCCTGGAGATGTTGCTATGCTGACCTGCTCAGAGCAACTGTTGAAGCTCCCTAGCTCTCCTCCACCCTGCATTGTTCTTACTGTCATAGAGACTCAGGTGGTGCCAGAAGGGTGGCTGGGACAGAGAGGGCCCAGGCTCTATTATTTACTTTTTCTGGAAGGTATGGGTACAAGGGGAAAAAACAGGCAGAGAGGGGAAAAATTGTGTCAAGCATCAACAACAACAACAACAAACCAACCTGAAAGACCTGAGAGTCTTTCTGACAGAAAATTGAGTCAATTTTCTTGCGCACGATCCTTTAAAAAATAAAAAATGGGGGAAATCAATTTTTTTTCCTTTTTTTTTTCTTTTTGACATCTCCTCTGGGTACCTGGGTTTCCTTACCCACTCTGATGGGAGCACTGGGAGGCAAGGTGTGTTCTACCCCAGCCCTTCACAGCAGGTGCCTCCTGCCCTCCGCGGGCCGCCAGAGGTTGTGTGGTGCTGTTGGGTGATGGAATCATTTCTCCATGAGGGGAGGCAGCTGGATCCCATGCAGGCAGGGGTGTTCGTCTCTCCCCCCTCACCCTGAGGCACACAGCTTGGAACATTCTCTCATTCTCTTTAAATTCAATCCTCCCAAGGACTACAAATCCGAGGCATTGAGAGGAAGACAAATTATAATGAATGTGTATTAGGAATATAAAAAGTAACGACTTATTATAACTTTCTCTTCTCTCCTTCCCTCCCCCTTCATGACCTCATGTTTTTAACATTTTGGGAACTGCTAAATCTTGGAGGGATACACAGTGTGCCAGGGAGAGGTGGAGGTGCTCCATTTGTGGGCTGCTGCCAAGCCAGGGGCCTCTGCCCCAGGGCACTCAGAAAGCAGCACCTTCCCTCCCTGTGCCTCAGTGACAGAAAACAGCACCTCCACTGGCACTCAAAAGTGGGGCAAGAAAGGGGGATAAAAGGATTTAAACGTTAAAGTTTAAACAAGAGCCCAGGGTGGCTCTTGAGTGAGGCTTCTACAGAGCCGGCGTTGCCCTTTGGTTTATGATCACTCCAGAAGTTGCCAGCGGGAATGGGGATATAGAAAAGCTGAAATAAAGTCCACCAAATATTACTGCCAAGCCCCCTCCCCGCCAGGACACTTGGGGAAACATCAGTTATTTTCTTTACAGTGGCAGCAGGCTGGGGGGAACAAGCCAGGCCTTCTCCTGCTTTACAAATAATGACTTTAAATGGCAGAGGCTGCTCCTGAGCAGCGCTGACTTGAAGCAACTTCTGCCTTTCTTAGAGAAAAACAGCAGACCCAAAAATATCCACCACCCATCAAAAACATCAGTGACATTTTCCCCTGCCTTCCAACAAGACGGTTTTCTCTGGGGAAATAAATAAATTAACCAGCTCCAGGAACCCCACCAGGAGGGGGATAGGGGACAATTTTTACCGTTCTTACAAGGTGCAGACAGACAGTGGTGAGGATGGGCAGTGTATAATGTTGTTTATTATGTATAATAAGAAGCATCCAGAAATCTCAGTTAAGGACCAAGCTCCAGAGTGCCAGGCCCTGTACAAACACACAGTAACAGAATCCCCCTCCTGAAGAGCACACAGGCTAAAAATGGTTCCTTATGTGGCATAATTTGGAGGGGAAGAATAGGAATTGGAGGCAGAGAAATGAAAAATCAACCTTTTTCCTGATTTCCTTTTATATTCCAAACAAAGGCCACAAGACATAAATGCTGAGATCATAATTTCCAGTCCCCATCTTTAGATACTAGGATAGCAGAGTGATAGAATCATCAAATCATTTAGGTCGGAAAAGACCTTTTATGATTATTGTGTCCAAATGTAAATCTAACACTGCCAAGAACTCCATTAAACCATCTCCCCAGGTGCCACATCTCCACATCTATTAAACACCTCCAGGGATGGTGACTCCACCACTTCTCTGGGCAGCCTGTTCCACAGCCTGACCACCCTTCCAATGAAGAAATTTTCCCCAATATCCAGCCTAAACCTGACCTGGCACAACTCGAGCATATTTTCTCTTATCCTATTTCTGGTTATCTGGGAGAAGAGACCGACCCATCTATTTATCACATCCTCCTGTCAGGGAGTTGTGGAGAGCAAAAGGGTCCCCCCTGAGCCTCCTTTTCTCCAGGCTGAGCCCCCCTAGCTCCCTCAGCTTGTGCTCCAGACCCTTCCCCAGCTTTGTTCCAAAACTGACCTCAAGGGGTTGAGGTGTGGTCCCAGCTGAGGGACAGAGGGACAGGTCACTGCCCTGGTCCTGCTGGCCCGGGGTGTGTTTGTCTCCACCATGGCAGGGAGATGTGCAGGGCTGGGAATGTGACCTGCCGGTCCCCGGGAAGGGGAGGCAGGAGGGGAGGGAAGCCCAGTGCCCCCTTGGCTGGTGAGGCTGACAGCATGAAGCTCCTCCGCCACATTCCCAGGGGAGAATGCTGAAAGCTCCATGAGAGGAGGAGGCAGCACAGCCACCCAGGTGTTTGGAGCAGCCCAAGTGCTTTGCAGCAGCCCTGGTGCCTCTGTCCTCTCTGCCTGGAGCAGCACAGCTCAGCCCCACACCATTTCTGTGTCTAATGCCAGCCTAGGAGGGCACAGAGGGGCTTGACTCCCAGGGCCACGCTGAGCTGGGCAACTCACAGCTAATGGGTGTCTCTGTGCCCTGGGCTCCCTTCTGATAACTGGAAAACCATTTTGTAAGGAAACTGGAGCCTTGCAAAGTAATTCCAAAAGAATGGCAGATTTTTCTTTTTTGGCTTTTCTTAGCTTTCCTTTTTTTTTTTTTTTTTTTTTTTGAGATACTATAGAAAATTAAAAACATGATTGAATTTGTGCATGCCTTTATTTATTGTGCTGTGGATGATGGGCACAGATTTCCCTAAGCCAAAAAACCCCCTCCCTCCTCCTTCCCCAGCCTTAGTAATCAGCTTCCTTGTGCTCCAGCCCACGCTAGACTATTTTCCTCAGTCAAATCCTCCATCATTGGTTAAATTACCTAGGTGTGTGTTGGCTTTATCTTTTTTTGGTGAAATCGTACAATCTTTCAAGTCTACTTTGTCCGAGTCCCTGTCATCCTCTTACGTTTTTTACACCCTGTTTCTCTCCTGGCTGATTTTGTAAAAGGTCTAATTTCAACAAGTTGCTGCTCTCAGGGCTGAAGTCTGTTCTCCAGTGCCCATGATAATCATATGTGTTCACCAAGAGCTTCGAAGCTCCAGCAAATCGCAGCCGTTTGGGCCCCATTGCGCAGGGTTGCTAATTTTCCCCTTCCACCCTCCCTTTCTCAGCTGCTGCCCTTCCACGTTTTGCTCCCTGCGCTCAGTGCAGCCTCCACTGCCTGCACACCTTTCAAGCCACCATCCTGTTGGGGAGATATCTGGCACAGACCCTGGTTTGCCACCGGGGCGTTCCCTCCCACACAGCCCCCGACAGCTGCCTTCCCAAATGTGAGGACGTGCTTCACTCGGAGGCTGCGGTGTGAGCCAGGTTTAATCTAGGATGCTCTTTCCTTTTGGCTCCCCACAGAGATCACAGGACCCTGGTTAATCCAGCTCCCTGTCGGTGCAGGGCTGAGTCATAGGAGGTTTTTCTGTTGCTACATCTAATAACGCTTTGCTACTGGGAGCAGAACATCAACCAGCTTGGCTGGGAGTCGGCACTGTCACCCAGCAGCTTCCCTTGTCTGCAAGTTGTTTTGATTCTTTTCTTAGACTTCTCCCTCTCTGTGTCTTTCTCTCTAAAACATTAATTTCCTCTAATTAGAGCTTCCTTAACAATTCTTTTTTCCCCCCCTCTCCTCAGTTAATTTCCTCTAATTAGAACCTCCTTAATAATTCTTTTGCTAAATCAATTTCCTCAGTTAGAACCGCCCGCCACAATTTCTTTCCTCCCTTTCAAGAGCTGTCGGAGTAGCTAAGCAAATTATGCTTCTGAGTAACCTTTATCTCTTACTTGGTATTTTAAAAGAACTGTAACAGGTTAGACAGGCACAATTTCCCCTTTCAAAGCTCTGCTGGTCTGACCCCATTAGGTTATACTTAGCTGAGTGTTGTACTATTGTATACTTAATAAGATGCTCTAGCTGTTCATCTGGAACCCAGGTAAGGCTACATTTGTGAATGAATTAAACATGACACTTCATTATTCAGATCAGATTTAACAGTGTCAGAATCCGTCTTTAAACCAGATCAAATTGCTCTCCAAGAATATGTAAAAAAACTCCTGCCCCTGTTAGCTGTCCTGTGAGCCAGCCTTTCCTAACTTTTCCTCTGCAGCCATGCCAGCTTTCTTCTCCTGACAAGCCTTTAAAGTTCTAATTTTTTTCTAAAACATGCTGGTTTTAAAAAAAGATCTTTTCTGTTTCTAATTTACACAGTAAGTAACTATTAACGGCCCACTGCTTTTCACAATCATGCTGTGGGCCACATCAGCAGCTGGTGAAAATGGGGAGGCAGCCAGTTGACACATTATAGACCTTGGCTCGGAGTTTCCTCTTCTTTATTACGCAGTTTCTCCCCAGCTGAAACTGTGTTACGCATTTCTCCATCTCTTTAAGATGGGACCATCTCACTACGTTTGTCCTTCTTAAAATCCATCAAGGACAACTCACTCCATTTCCTGATTTTATGAGGAAACCGGCCAAGTGATGATGGCAGCTGGGAGGGCTCATCCAGTAAGGGTGAAAACTCTTGTTTTATGCAATTATGAAAGAAATAAGGAAGGGAACACATCTGAGCTGCAGGAGCGCACTGATAGCTGTGTGCTCCCTTTCCTAGACCCCTTCCTCAGGCTGGCACTGACCACCCAGCACAGATCTGATGGCATCAGTGAGTGTCACTGCGTGGGACAGCACTGTCCCTCTGTGATTCACAGCCCAGGTGACACAGGCCAAAGAAAACTACCTCACAACCGGCTCTGGAGGCTTCTTCTGGCCCTCCTCACAAGGACTTCATCCCTCTTTTGGCTACGGCCAACCTCGGAACCTGCTCCGGGTCCTGGTCACACAGCAGAAATGTCACCGTGGGCCCTGAGGAGTCTGCTCCAGTAAGGCAGGTGGGCCCTCGCAGCCTGTGAAGTGCTTTTCATCCCCGTCTGATGGCAGTCAGCAGTGCCTCGGTGGGTGGGTGTCCTGGAGTGATCCGTGAGGAATGCTTCATAGATACTCTGCGGGGAGCTGGGGGAGGCTTGCAGCAGCTCCATCCTCATCAGTGCTACCAGCAGATATCTGGGCAGGCCCAAAACATTTTAGCCAAGCCCAGCTTCTGTGGGAAAACTGCACTGCTTTTCCTTTTCCATGCTATTTCCTTCTGACCTTTCCGAGCTTCCATCACCCCACAAAGCCTGTTCTGGTGCAGAAGTCATAAGATGTATTTTATTTCCTTTGCAGTCTTAGTAACTGTGCAGAAAACTCCATTTGCCATCACTTGCCTTGAAATTTCAGAGTAGGGTTGGATGGAAAAATGAAATGCATTATGGTTTTTGTTTTTGACAAAATCCCTAATGCTTGAGATGGGAATAGGATGTTTTGGGGTTATCTTACAAGGAGTTACAATGCTGGTGGTGTTGGAGAGAGGGTTGTCTGGGGAAGGGTAGATTTTCTAAAAAGATATGTTAGAAGGCTAAAAAAAAGCTGTTTGGTTTCTTCTCAGAAGAGATGAGAGAGCAGGAAGAGGGAATCACCAGGTCGGGTTGCTCAGACTGACAGCTGACTACAACAGGAGAGATGCTGTTCTCTACGCTCCTTGAGAAGCCCCTCTTGCTGGTGCCCAGTCCGTCCCAGCTGAGGGCAAAGAAGGGCTAGAGATAGAGATAGGCAATCCAGTAGACGATGTTGAAGAGCAGGAAGGCGGTGGGGAAGAAGACGCGGGAGTAGGAGTCCAGGCGGGATATGTGGATGCGGACCCTCCCCTCCCGCCACATCCCCGTCTGGCAGTCCTCGATGCAGCAAAAGAACCTCTCACACTCCTTCCCCTCCAGGCACGGGGAGCCGGGCTCGTCATCCTCATCCTCCTCCATCTCCGGGGGCCAGTGCATGATGTGGTTGATGTTGATGGTGGTGAAGGTTGGCATCACCTGTGCGCCGGCAGGTGGCTGCGAGGGGGAGAGGTAGGCAGGTTAAAGGGGAGGAAAAGGCAACAAAACATGTTCTGGACTGCAGGTGTGACATTTCTGAGCCTGAATTTCAGCTTGCTAACCATTGCTGGCTCCTTTCCCAAGGGAAAGCTGCCAACAGTTTCTCTTTTCAAAACATCTCTGTCCGTTTCTCAGCACAGGCTCAGCAAACAGTGTTCCCTTTGCCAGAACAACTGTCCCAGGGGTTGTTTCCTATTCCTGACCCAATGGAGAGCAGTGTCAGTGCCATGGAGCAATAACAGACCTTTTTACACAGCATGTTCTAAAAGAAACTGTTGGGATTGTAAATAAAGCCTTCCTTCTCTTCTGACAGCTCTATGGAGTCAATCTATTTCATGTCCTACCGTGACACTGGACACCAACCCCCACCCAACTGGCAAGAGATCAGATCATCACGGGTGCAGTTCAATGGAGAGGGATGACTGATCATCCCCAGTCTCTGCACCTGGCTGTGAATCACCACGTTTGTGTGCTGGGGGAGCTGGCAGCTCCCTGCATGGCTGTGAGTGTTCTTCCTGGCACCCCAGGGCACAGCCCTACTCAGCAAAGGTCTGATTGCACTGATTCCCCATCTGTGCCAATAACAGTCAGTGCAGAAACACGACCTGTTCGATCTGTTCTGGCCTCTTCCCGTATTTCCCTGAGCTCAGCTGTCTCTGAAGACGCAGCACACAGCCCAGATGTGTCTGCTGCTCGCTGCCAGTCACTGGAGAAAAGCTGGGGAAAGGCTGTGTGCCTCTTGGCCCATCATGAGCCTCACGGAAGAGCCCTGTCCACCCTGGGATATGAGGGTGGGGGGATATGGGGGATGTGCTGGGAAATGAGCCTGGCCCAGAAGAGATGTGTCTTTTTCTGTTTCAGTTCTGCCCCAGTTCAGAGGCCTCTTTCAATTCATGTATCAGAAGTACCTGCCATGAGTTCAGGCAGTTCTCATGATAGAGGATGAGGATGAAGAGAATGATGACCACCATGGGTTCACTATCCCCACACTCTTTCTGATGAAAGACCACGAATAAAAGTTGGTTTCTGCATCTCTGTGACTTAAGATACCTCTGTAATCTGGAGATCAAACTGATACAGGTGTCTTAAAGTGGCATTTACATTCAGTCACGTGAGTCATTCTAAACTGTTCTGATAAGCTCTCCAGCAATTCTGAAGAGAGCACGGGGTGCCTGGCTCTGCCAGGGGCTTCCTTGTTTTAAGGGAGCCTCAGCTGCTTTTTCTGGCTGTGTCTCACCTCTCAGACCCCGCACACGGGGTGAGCTGGATGAACTCAGTATGGGTCAGGCGCTAAACCACATCAGCAGTTTCCAATGCAGGCTCAGGAAGGATATTTTTAAACATCTTGGGGTTGTAACAGCATCCACCTCTGCTGGCCCCTGTGACCTACCAGCCGGGCTTTCCTGTGGCTGTGCTCCAGGGGTTTCTTGTTCCCCACCAGGTAGTTGAGCGTGGCGTACTCCATGAGAGCGGCAAAGACGAAGATGAAGCACACGGAGACAAAGAGGTCCATGGCTGTGATGTAGGAAACACGGGGCAGGTGCTTGCGGGAGATGGTGCTCAGGGTGGTCATGGTGAGCACAGTCGTGATACCTAAGAGAGAAAACAGCTGGCTTAAGAACTGACAAGCAGCTCTTCTGTCTTCCATGTCAATTCCTCAAAACAGCCCCTTTCTCCCTCCACTCTGGTTGTCTGGTCCCATTTTTGATCTGCTCAGCCACCCTCTGGTCTTGAGGAACTCACTGACAATGCTCTATGAAAAAGAATGATGTTCAAAACTCAGGTATCACACAGGCCATCAATGTGGACTGGTAAATGAGCTGGAAACTCACTCTGCATGAGGCTGGGTTGGTCATGCAGGGCTTGCCCTCACCTCCTGTCCTCCATGTGCTTCAGCACAGCTTCTAGAAGGATTTGTTCCATGATCTTCCCAGGCGCAGAGGGGATGCTGACAGGTCTGTAGCTCCTGGGGTCCTCCTTTCTACCTTTGAAAAAACGGGTGCAATGTTTCCCCTTTTCTGGTTACTACCATGGCTTTTCAAGTGTCATGGAGAGTGGCTTGGAAACCACATCAGCCATGCTCTGGGATGTATCTTGTCAGGTCCCATAGACTTATGGATGCTCAGGTTCCTCAGGTGGTCTCAAAGCTCATCCTCTCTTGCAGTGAGAGGGACTTTGCTGCTCCAGTCCCTGTCTTGCAGTCCATCCACTGTGGAATGTGGGGACAGAGGCTGCCAGTGAAGACTGAGGCGAAAAAGTACCTCAGCCTCCTTCTCATCCATTTTTACCAGTTTGCCAGTTGTATTCAACTTGCTTTGACCTTCCCTGTCTGGCTGACAAACCCAGAGAAGCTCCTGTTGGTATCCTTTGCACCCCTAATCCCAACTCTACACAACTGGGCAGTGTCCCTGTACTTCTCCCGGGATACCTGATCCTGGTTCCACTGCCTGTGGATTTCCTTCTCGCCCTTTAGTCTGACCAGAAGCTCTTCACACATCCACGCTGGTCTCATGCCTTCCTTTCCTGATTTCTTACACCTGGGGATTGAGAGCCCTTGTGCTCTTTGGAAAACGTCTTGAAAAATCTGCAGTGCTGCTCTGCTCCCTGGTCACCAGGCTGCCCTGCAGCAGGTAACAATCACAAGGTTCTCTTTATTTCCTTGGTCCGATTCCTACCCATAAATTTTCAATCTGCTCCTGGCTATTCTTCAGAGACAGCTCTTCACAATCTATCCATTCCTTGATGCAGAGGCCAAGTGCGTAGGAGGTGATAAGGAATTTCTTTTGACATGAGTGGGGTTGGAACTGTTTTTTCAGAAGCAGCAATGCTCACGTTTCTGCTTCCAGAGATGGAGTGCCAGGAGTCAACAAAAGATCAGCTACAGGAATTGGTACTGTGATCTCATCTACTGATTTTCAGGATGCGGGGAAGAAGCAGGAAGTCCACCTGTTCCTCCGTCTCTACCATCCACCTAAACCCACCTGCCACCCTTTCCTGAGGTCACCTCAGTGGCTCTGGGGATGTGCGTGGCAAAAGATTTTCATGTTTTCCTGCCGTACTTGCATCAGCAGATGTGATGTGACTTCCCATATTTCTGAAGTGCCAGTGGAACTGGTCCAGTTTACATCTCCCTAATGTAGGCTGGCAGGCTCGAAATGTGCTGGGGATCATTTGTAATAAGTACAACAGGGGCTGTGGAGAGAATTCATTATTGTTCATGAGTCCCTTCCCATAGAGGGGGGCCCCTCTCCTGGGGAAACCTGCCTTTGTTTTCTGAGACAGTCACCGGAGCCGTGCACATTTTCCTCTTGCTGTTCATTCCTTTACCAGCAACAGACTATGGCACACCCTCACCTTTATTGGAAATTACACCCTCTCCCTCCTCCTCTCTCCACGAGCACCAAACTAATTAATTTTGAGAGGGAGGTGGGGAGACATGGCCATCATGGATGGGCTCTGAATAGCTGATGGTCCCTCCTCTCCTCTCCATCCCCACAGAGACCTGCAGGCAGGGCTGGGAATGCTACCTCCAATTAAAGGCCAAGTCAGCGGGGCTGATAGGAAGGACAGCCCTGGGAATCACAGCTTGCTGCAAAATGCAGATACAGCCAAAGCCTGTTAAAGCCTGGGGAAGATCTCCCCAGCACCTATCACAGCAGCATTCAATCAGCAGAAGTGTTTCTCCTGCCTCAAGGAGCCACTGCAGTTTGCTGAGAAAATCTAAACAATGGGCAGAGCTGTTGTCACTCTCTGGGTCCTGTGGGGCGACTGACAGAAAAGGTTGTACCTACAGGGCTTCCAGCTCCTGCCAGAGCCTGGGGCTCTGTGCATGCAGCCAGGCAACTTTTCCCATTAACTCCACAACCTTCCTGTCAGCCGCCCTGCACAGAAGCCTTGAAAAGTTGTGAGGAAACGTGGAAAATGTGCATGGGAGAGGAGTCCTCAGGTCAGCACTGCAATGCCACAGCTCAGCCCCTCCCTCTCCCTTTTGGTGCATGAGGATATCCCATTGCCAGCTTGGAAAAGGCTGTGCTTGCATTCCAGATGAAGGCATGACAGTGAGATGCTTTCCTGAGATAATCCAGCAGCACAAGCCAGCACAGCTGGAGATTTGGTTGAGCTGTGGAGTGTTACACACAGGAAGCTGAAGGAGTGGAATATTCTCTGGTAAGCTCAAAAAATGCCAGAAAAAGGCAAAGTGCTTCAGGAGATTTTGTAGTGCAACACTGCCAGTCTGCTTGCCTGGCAGAGTTTGACAAGCATCAGACATGCATCATCCTGTCTCTTACCCAGAGATGTCCTGGCTGGTGTAGAGTCTCTCTTGATCCAGAAGGAAACCCAGGAAAGAACAACAGTCAGGATGCAGGGAATGTAGGTCTGAATGGCAAAGTAACCCATACGTCTGCTCAGGTCAAAAGAAACTGTCATCACCATGTACTCCCCTAGGAAAAAGCAACAGAGACATTGGAATCATAACATGGGGCTTCCTAAAGCATAAAAATCAGCAAATATTCAGAATTTGGAGTTTCTGATGATGTTTTCTTGCTGTTTGAAGTGCCTGTCCATCTGGTCTTGTAGCTGCCCAGACTGTTAACTTCAGGAGGCTGGCTGAGTAGGTTTGGTGACTCACTGGCTTTGTGGCTAGTGGATTCGGTGGCTATCTGGCTGGCTCTGTAGCTGTCCTGCCTGGTGTCTTTGTGACTAATTTAAGAGCTGACTTTGTGGTTGCCCAACTGGCTGTTTGCCTGGCTGTCCATATGGCCACCAGGCTGCATTCGTACCGGCCTGACTAAGGACACTGAAAAGCACATGGTTTGGAAAAGTTTCAGGGAAGGAATTGCAGACAGCATTTATCTTCAGCTGATTGCTGCAAGGGATTCTTTTCTGTAGAAGCTCTTTGGCTGTAACAGGCTGCATGGCCTGGCTTGCTAACGAACTACCTGAGCTGTGACAAAGGAGGTGTCCTTCAATCACTGAGAGTCTGGTTCTGCCTCTGGAAAAGGCATGTGGTGCTGTACATCCTAATTGCTCATTTGGCAACTTACGGTGGCGGTTCTTTCTTTTTTCAGGGGCTCACAGTGAGTGCTGGAAGAAAGCCACCTGACAGCTCTGGGGTTAAGATAGAGCTTGCAAGCAATTACCAAAAAAAGAGAATTACAAACATCAGAGGGCCAGTGGTGCATTCAAGGCACTTTCACTTCTTGTCCCAGTTTGTGCTGCCTTTCTACCCTGGCTGCCACTGCTGAGAGCAGCAGCTTCCTGCAGAGTGGGAGAAGCACTGCTCATTGCTGTTTCAGAGGGCTTAAAAGGATGAGCTCACCCCACCTTCAGGAATCCAGAGGCTTTCCTCAGTTGTCTCTGGGAAGGAAAGGGAATGTGAGCTATTCTGAGGAGGAGCTGAAGGGCTTCCATTATTTAGTTTCTCCACACGTGCAGCCTTGTCCCTCTCTCTTAAAGCACAGTTCATGTGTTCATCAGCCTGACACGAGTTTGCAGAAGGAAAGATTGAGACCTGCAAGTTCTGATTTCTCCATCCCTGTTCCAATCATAAGCATCACCCAGAGATTACACAGCGAGCACACACTGCAACAAGAGGGGATTTGAGTTCCCTCTCCTCTCCCTCCTGACCCTTCAGTTAGGGATAGCTTCATTCACATGAGGATTGTCACCCCACAATTCACAGATGTCAGGAGTTCTGGCCTCTCCTTGCTCCATCTTCCCCTCGCCCTTCATCCCTATCACTTCTGCTCCCTCCAGCCAAGGTCCATCCCTTCATTTTTTAGTTTTTTTCGCCGACCACGCTGTTGTAACCTTCCTTCCCCACTCCTCTGCCTCCCGCCAGATCTCCAGCCCAGTGGTGCTCCTGTGGGCTGCCTCCCCTTGCCTCACCTGCCCCAGTCCTGAGGACTTCCGAGGTGTTCCTCAGCCCTGTGAAGTCGAACTGGTAGAGCCTCCAGGTGCGCTGGTCAGAGACCTCGATGGAGTAGCGTCTCCAGCGATAGACGATCTCCTCCCGAGGGTATCCATCTGGGAAAACCCGGCCAGGGGCATCAGTGGAAGGGCATGCCAGGTACCCCTGCCTCGGGGGTACAGTGCTTCGTGGAATATTGTGTATTGTGAATAGAAAGAGTACAAGCCAGCGTTGTTGGAAGCAGGTGGGCCTGTGCTTTCCGTGATTGGCTAGAAAAATTGTCCGTAAGCTTTAGCAATGTGTTATTGGATGGAAAACCTTTAAAATGCTCTGTAACAAAGAAACCTTTGGCTGCTGCTGGCAGACTTGACCTGTTGCCATCCTTCAATTGTGTAAAACGCTGTTATGAGACTGATGCAGCAATAAAGGTTTGAGGAATGTCTAGCAGTGGCTCCATGCCATTCGTGCCCAAAAACCCAACACAGGGCACCAGCCTTACTGCATCTCACTGGCATCTCACCAGAGCTGTTCTGCAAACATGAACCCTTCAGGCACCTGTTTCTGGTGCCTTTTGTTTAGATTCCTTGAGACATTCCCACACAGAATGGGAGTAGGGGCTGCATCTCCCCTCATGGGCTGCTTCACGTCCTGGGGAAGGCATTGCCAGAAAGAAAGCACTGCCAGAAACAGAGCTCCTCTAAGGACTGCACTGCTGGGAATGAGATGTGGGTTGGTCTAAGAGGACTCTGCTGGTTTGGGGAAAAACTTCTTAGAGGGTGGTAGAGCAATGGAACAGGGAGGTTGTGGAGTCTCCCTCCCATGATTCTGAAGTCAAAACTCTGGATTCAAAACCCCACCTGGCTGCAGTCCTGTGTAACCTGCTCTAGGTGACTCTGCCTGTCAGTGGGACTGCTCTAGATGATGGCCAAAGACCTCTTCCAGCCCTGAACTGTTCTGCGATTCTGTGACTCCACCAGCCTGAAATCTTTAAGGGTTTTAGCTCCCTGGGGTAACTGGCACCTCATGAGTGCCATCCAGGCACGAGTACACCAGGAATACCAAGCTTCCAGCATGGTTCTGTACCTCTTCCCCTGGAAGCTGATCCATGAAAAAGAAGGGGTACACTCTTCATGGAAAAGAAAACCTGGCCCTGCAGGCTGCAGCATAGCTTCTCCCGCCTCTGGCTTTCTTGATAAAGAAACAAGCCTGCTGTAAAGCAGGGACCTTGGAGAAAGTCCCTTGGAGGAGGATGGAGTAAGAGCTTGGCAGCTAACTAACAGTGTGTTTCTAATTATCAAGCGTCTACGGCATGCACCATTAATTAGCAAAGAATGAGGGATGGTGGGAGATGAAGGGATGAGATTTCCTCAGCATGCTGACTCCTTCTGAAGCACCTCAGAGCTCTGAGGAGAACCCAGGCTCAGATGATTAAGTCAGATTTCCCACCCACGCACGAGGACAAGGATCTCTTGGTGCAGAAAGGCTCCCTGCAAAATTACCAGAGGAGATGTGATAACATCAGAAGCCCTCTCTGCTGAAGGGTCTGGATGAGTAGTGACTGAGGGGGGAGGTCTGAGTAACCCTCCTGTGGAGCAGAATGTTTCCAGACCTCACTCAGAGAGTGGGAGGGAGGGGAAGATGCGAGGCAGGACAGGGGCCATTTGTCCACCAGAATATATCCGTGCTCTGTCTGGAGTGACCAGGTGATCAGTGAAATAATCTCCTCCAACCATCCACCCAGGTAAAGGAGAAACTCAGAGATGTTGTGAAACTGTCCCTGATGACCTCTGCTAGCCCAGGATGCCTCAGGCCATGAAGGGTAATGGCTCAGGAAGGGTGCCATAGAAATTAGGTGAAAAAATGGACTTTAAAGGGAGGACGGGTTCCCCAGGAAAGTATTACTCCACTGAGATTTCTCTGCGTGCCTTCTAAAGCTATCTTTAAAATAGGTATACTCACAACTGGAAAAAACCAAAGGGCAGGAGTGAGTGTCCATTGGGAAATTCTGCAGCTGGAGCAGACATTCAGCCTCGATTGTCAGCCTGAGACACACACAGAGAGAAAGAGATTTTGAGCTGGTGAAGTTGGTTTGATTCCAACACCTAAATGTGACAGAGGCATTCTCACTTTCTTGAGAACTAATTTTCTGAAGACCAGTCTGTTTGCAGGAACATTCCAACCAAAAATATATGTTTGGATATTTCCAAGGTGAGGAAAACCATCTAAGTTTCACCTTCAAAAAGCCCTTCTGTTCAGTCAACTTTTCAGATTCGTTTATGGAAGTGAGAAGTTACAGGAGCAAAGAGCCAAATGTTTATTAACAGAATAAAACAGCTAGACTGACCAAGACATTTTAAAGGATTTTAGTTTAGGGAACCACCTGGCCATCTCTGTGTTCCCTCCTCTCAGCAGAGCCTGCTGGATGTACCTGAGAGTGTAGAGCACTTTTCCGTCATTCCAGATGCGGAGGAGCTGGTTGGGAGTGGTTATCCAGTGGGAGTCAGCCCGTTTGGAGTTCCTGAAGAAGGTGTCGGGGATCCAGATGCGGCTCACCATGTTGGTGTTCAGCGTCAGCGCCTTCAAGGTGCTGTTGAACCGCAGGCGCCGGTCGTACCACGTCTGAGCAAAGAAGATGTCAATGGTGTATTCCTGGGAAAGGCAAGGAAGAATGGGATTGTGGAGCCCCTCGAACCCCTCAGGGGAATTCCCAGGGTCCCGCCCTGGAAAGATACACCATGAAGTTTCCACCTAGACTGGAAGAAAAGACTTCCCCCATGGTGCCTTCCAACACTGTGACCCACCCCAGTTTGCTGTCCCCATATGTCCCTAATTGTAGGGGTTTCTCCTTTCCCTGTTTCCCTATTGGTTGTGGCATCCCTGGTGGCCAGCCCTGTCTTCCCTATAGGTCCCTGACCTTTGCCCTGCCCTTTGTACTGTCCCTTTGCCCTCAGACCATTGGTCCCTGACCCTTATTTAGGCCTGGGCAGGCCACATGGCAAGGTCTTTGTTCCTAATTTCCCTTGGCATGTAGAAGTATGTCACGGTAGGACAGGAAATAGATTGACTCCATAGAGTTGTCAGAAGAGAAGGAAGGCTTTATTTATAATTCCAACAGTTTCTTTTAGAACACGCTGTGTAAAAAGGTCTGTTATTGCTCCGTGGCACTGACACTGCTCTCCATTGGTTCAGGAATAGGAAACAACCCCTGGGACAGTTGTTCTGGCAAAGGGAACACTGTTTGCTGAGCCTGTGCTGAGAAACGCAGAGAGATGTTTTGGAAAGAGAAACTGTTGGCAGCTTTCCCTTGGGAAAGGAGCTAGCAATGGTCAGCAAGCTACAATTCTCCTGGGATGAGAAATATTGAACCCACAGGAGTAAACCTTGCTGGAACTGATCATACAAAGGCCCTTCTTGCCTCTCTTTGCTGAGCTAGCTGTGGCATGAGTGATGTGTGGGCTCGGCTGCTTTGCCTAAATTCCCCCCAGGCAGCTTTTCCACGGGAGATGCTTATTGGGAAATAGGCAGCAGCTCCACCATCTAAGAACCACGCTGCTACATGGGATGTTCTGAGAGGGATTCAGGCCAAGCAGAGCATGCTCCTCTGGTCTGCAGGCAGTCATAGCCAGAACATTTATTTTCTTAGTCCAGGAGCAGGTGTTGGTGACCACTGACACCTTTCCAGGCTCACCATCAGCTCACAGCCAGGACATCCACGGAACATTTAGGAAGAACCAAAAAACTCTGTGTTTACTGGTGGGCCGAGCCTGGCCCTTGCCTGGAAAACCAGGACCATGCAAGCAAGACCTTGGGCTGCCTCTTGGCAGACCACTCAATACTCCTTTTAAGCACAGGCAGTGTGGATGTTGGCTGAGTCCAGCCTCAAGTTCTCCCTTTCAGTCACAGGCGGGGAGAGCTGCTCACCAGCTTAGCAGAGAAGGCAAGCAGACAGCTCTTATTTATTGGGGGTACATCCCAGCCCTGTTCCACACACCTAGTTTGTACATAGAGCAATAGCAGTGCTGTGCATGTATCCAGTGGCAATCCACCCCTTGCTACAGGACTTGGGGCTCATATGAAAACTCAGAGCACTCTGGGCCCTTGGGCAGATACCCCTTGCTGGAGATTAGAAAAGAAAGCTGGGGCTGCATGGTCCCAGCTCTGGGTGCAACCACTTAAAAATCCTGAGTCTTTTGCTGACAGAAAAGAGATTTTCCACCATAATAAAGACCTTCAGTTTTGGTAAGAGAGCGTGTCCTAGCTCATGGATAACTGGCAGTTCTGGGAGGCAGCTCCTGCCTGGATTGGACTGGCAGTAGCCCACACCATTAGCCCACCACTCTGCTGCTCGCTGCTGCAAGTCGATTTGCTCCTGAGAAGGTGCTAATTAATGCCATGCAGGAACAAGTCTGGCACTCAGCAGCTGTCTGAACCAGACCCCAGATCCAGTTCCACCAGTGCACGCCACAGTCAGTCACTTGCTCCTGATAGCTGCTGACGTGACCTTTGCTCCCTTTACCTCCTACTGAACCTGCCTGACCCCCGCTGCATCCCTCTCTCTGGTGTGCAGAGATGAAGAAAGTCTGACTTTGCCATCCCTCCCTCTCATTCTCCTCCTCCCTGTATTGATTTATCTCGGTGGAATTTTTATGACTGCAGCACATCCTCCCCGCGCTGCCCTTGCTGCTGGCTCGGAGTGGGCTCCTCCAGCCGTGCTGCTGAAATAGCTGCGCCCTCCCTGGCACAGCCTGTGCTGCCAGGGGCGGGCAGGGCAGGGCAGAGCACCGGCCCCACTTCCTCTGCCTCGCCCCTGCTCCCCTGGCAGCCAACAGAGAGCAGGGACGGGTCCCCAGCACATCCCTTGCATAGGAATGAGGCGGTGAGGGAAGAGCTCAGCCGAGCTGATGCTTCACCCCGGTGAGACACGGGGACGAGCAAAGGTGACAGGGACAGGGTCCTAATGGATGTCTAAGTGGGGAGAATGGGGACAGGCGCAGCACTTTCAGAGGGGTGGCTTTGCCTCTACGGCTCATTCAAAGCAGACACAGGGCCAAGGACAGCAGCAGCCCTCACAGCCAAGTGCACAGGCATGGCCACTGCCCAGACCCAGGGCGTTGGGAGAGCCCATTCCAGCACCTGAATGTGCTGGATCACACTGGGTACTGCTTGGATATAGGGTATGTGGTGATGGAGACATGTAAAAACATGGAATAAAAGCATTGGCACAGCACTGGGGCCAAAATAGCACAATATTTGACATATTCTCCCCCATCACTGCACACCCCATTTGAGTTCATATGAGTTTACTTAGCTCCTCCTAAGTAATATCTCTAGTGTAGGAGAAAGCAACCAAAAATGCAATGATAAATTCATGTTTGATGTCACTATCAGTGTTTAACTCCCAACTGGAGTCGCTGGTGGGACTTCTCACTTCTGGGCTGGCTGCTCAGTTATGTCCTGCTGTAAAGTTCAGCATTCAAGTCTGGGATAATCAATGCTAGCACTCTGGAAGAGTGGAGGGTCAGCTGTCCCAGGAGCTCAGCATTTGTTGTCAAGCCTGGATTTTCATGAGGGATCAGCATTAAAGGGCTCCTCTTGTGCCATTCATAGCCAGCCTTTGCAAAAGGTGTGGTGCACAAGTCATTCAGCTCCTCTGAAAAATGTGAGCTGTTATTGTCACTGTCCTGTGGTTTGATCTAATTTCAGTGGCTATTATTAGCACAGCTATTCACGAGGCAGAACTTCGTAGCTGAGCTGGCTCCCTTGCCTCTCTGTAGGGAGCCCATTGGGAAATTTTGGCATTTACAAATGTATTTTCTTTCAGAATTATCTGAGGCAAGATTTACACAAAAGTGCTCTGGCCTTTGGGAGGACTTTTACCCTGCCCACTTCCTCCCCCATGCTGCTGAGTGAGCGAGCAGCTGTGTGGCTGAGCTGCCAGCTGGGGTTAAACCACAACAGCTCCTGGAGAATTCAGCTCCTGCTCCCATCAGGAATCCCCACTCTGACGCTGAGGAACCTTGCATGGCTGGGGTTCTGCACTGATCAGCTGTGGGACGGTGCTCAGACCCTTCTCTGGGCATTGTTGGGATCCCAATTAGCTGTAGGCATCTGCCAAGGTGACTAAAGCAGGACTTGTTTGACCATGGGTTTCCTACAGGCCTCAGAAGGGGGTAGGGACTTCCAGAGGGAGATCTCCATATGAAGCAGTCCAGGCTGTCTTCTGGAAACACCTCTTACTCTTCCTGACCTTGGAAGGGTGCCCTGATCAAAGCTGAGTAGCTGGAGTTTGGCAGGATGAGCTCAGCCCCTAAAGCTCAGGGCACTGTTCCTCCACCTCCCACACCCCTGTAGTTTTCCTCTGCCCCTGACAGCCATCAGAAAGAGACTCCTCAATGCCTCGATTTCCCCATGTGGAAAAGGGTTATTGTAAAATACGCCTCCACCATTACTGTACCATCTGCTGTGCAGCACATGGAGGTTGTTAACTTCTCTGTGAAAGCACAGGCATTTTTAGTGTTTTTAACAGAAGGAGCTAACGAAGTAAGGAGGAATTGCTTTAACAGTTTGGCCACACCATTTGGATCACACGTGGGGTAGCACACACATGTTGGCATGCATGCAATATCACGTCAAATTTCAGTCATGAAATAATAAACCAAACTCCCCATAAGGCAAACCCTGAGGGCTGCCTACCCTAAATGCTGTCACGTGAGTTTATCCCGTGCTGAGGGATGCCCTGCAGCTCTGCTGCCTGAGTGTGCCCATGTCCAGCCCAGCCTTTCAGCACGTCCCTGCTGGCCCTTGGTCACTGTCACCACCTGGCACTGCAGCACGTCCCTGACCAGCCCTGGTTTTCCTCATGTGGGCAGCACGGATGCTGGTGGAAGCACAGTTCCAGAGGATGGCATAGCCTGAGAACATTTAAATGGAAAGAATGGCGTTCTGTAAAAGAACGTTTGTGAGAAATAAAAGGATGGGGAGCTGACAGCGGTGTTTCATATTGGAAGAAAAAAATAACAACAAAAAGATTTTATTGTGCTCTCAAACCCGTTCATATTTCAAAAGCTACGAGTTTGCTGTGTGAAAAGTCATTTCTTAGAAAACCCCAAACATTTTCAATCCAAAAGAAAAGAGGCTTGTTCAGAAATCACCCTGTCCCCAGCACAGGAGAGCTGGCCTTGTGTGCTACCCTGGGTTATCTCTGCTGCTCTGCCCTCACAGATGGGGAACCAGCCCATATTTCCAGTCAGATTTGGCTCTAGGAACTCTGCTCTGGACCAAGTTCCTCCCTGGGTTCAGAGCAAATATAATTTAGGGCTACTGAGTTTCAGAACAACAGCTTTAACTCACAGGGTTTGCATGACAAGATTGGAAGGGAACAGTGTGTGTTTTCAGGTTACCTTACACACCAAATAAACACAGCTGGCCTCTGCCAAAACACCCTTTTAAAATGGCTTTTATCAAGTTCGTGTGTTCAGTTCAGCTGGCCCCTCTCAAAGGTGCAATTAGTGGGGACCAGAGAGGCTGGGACCCTGTGGTTCCTCTGTTCCATCTATCAGCTTCTTTTTCTGTGTTAAGAGCTCAGCTTTCTGCCAAATGCCAAAGAGAGGAGCAAAGCCATGAGATGAACATGTCTTAGATTGCCTCCTAAATTAGGACAAAATGAAGGATTTAAATGTGGGTTTAGCAACTTCACTTGCATTCAACAACAAGAAAACCTCTGAACAGAGGGCTCAGAGACCTGGAAACACCTTCCTCAATTTTCCTGTGCTGGAGAGATAGTTTAGTCTCTTCCAACTCAGAACACTCAGTGAAAAATCCTAAATAACAGTGGGGCTGAGAGATTAATATCCTAGACAGTCACTTTCTAGCTTTCATTGTTCTGATATTTGTTTTTACTCATAGAGCTCCCTTCCCTCTTCACCTCCAAGCAAATCTCTGACTGCAGTCCAATAAAGCAGGCTGCTTTCCTGGGAAGCAGGGACAGCATTTCAGGTGCTCTGACGTGAATGTGATGTGTCCATGCTGTCAATCACACAGCCAAGCCAAGCAAATATTACAGGCAAACTCTTAGGGATGCTGCAGCTCAGGAAATTCTCAGGAGTTCTTTCTTGGAGGAGACCCAGGAATGGGGTGTTTTTCTTTCAAGGGCTGGGAGGACACTCTGTGCAGGTCAAGGCAAGCCAGGAAGCCTCTCCTCCTGTCTCCCTCTTCTGCAAACAGGGTCCCCCCTTCAGACACAGCTGTGCTCAGCATGTCCACACCCCCACAGCCCTGCCCAGGTGAGCATTTTCCCCTCCAGGACACCCCACACACCCTCCCAGCCTGCAAACATCTCAGACAAATCCTGGTTTCCACCACGCAGCTGTCTCAACATCCCAGGGAACACATGCAACAACAGTGAAAAGTCTGGAGATGCCTTCAGGACTAAATAAATAACCTACATGAAATAACTATTCCAGAATGATCTTGACATCTGAATGCACCACCCCTTGTCCCCACAGCTGGTGGGCAGGGATGTGCAAGGACTCTCTGAGGGCAGCCAGCAGAGGGGACAGGTACCGCCAGCAGCGGGGACAGGTACCGCCAGCAGAGGGGACAGGTACCGCCAGCACGAGCTGTGCCCGACACCAACCACTTCAGGGACTGGCCGGGCAGTGCCAGGCCTCTCCCAGTCCTCCCATTAGTAGTGTGGGACACCTCATTTGCGGCCACCTCCATGTCCCTGCTCTGGGCGAGATCTGCCTCTCCAACACAAAGACCAAAAGAATGCGAATAAAGGTTAATTCCACTTCCAAGGTCCTCTTCCCTCCAAATCAGACCCCAGAGAGGTTTCTGGACATGATGCTGGAGTGACTAGGGGAGGTCTCAAGGACAGCAGGAGCAGAGCTGTGATGATCTGTGTTTTCAAGGTGACACACTGAACTTCCCATCTGTTTCACTTCTGCAGCAACACCGGCAGCGCTGTCCTTGCCTGAATGTCTTTCGCCTCTGTCCAGGGAATCTCAGTTGAAACAGAGTTCTTTTTATAATACAAACGTGCTATTAAAAACCATCTCCATGTCCTGTGCTCGTGCCAGGAGCTGTCAAACAAGCCATGCTATAAATGCTGCTCTGCCGATTGCAAACTCCCCCAGTCACAGCTTGCTCACCCCTGGAGCCGGCAGATGGGAGCTGGACAGGGCTTTCAAAGCTGTGCTGCCTCTGACATCCCTATCTGCCTGCTCCCCCACACCTCCTCTCCTTCCTGCTGCCATGGACGTGCAGGTGGGGACATCTCAAAGGCAGCTTTACACTCCTGACAGCCAACCACCCCAAATCCTTTCTTCAAAGACGTTCCCTTGTACTGTCTCTTCCTGCCCTGCAGTGATGTTCTCTTCCCCCGTGCAGCCCCAGGGCGCCTGTTCCTCCTTCCCTGGGATCACCGGGAGCCTCTGCCTGTGAGCCCGCGGGGCACAAGACCCACACGTGTGTGTTTTAGCATCTGTTAACAGCCATTACCCAGAGGACTGAGCCAAGTCCTTGAGGCGAGACATGACATCAGCCAGACTCCGCTTTGCAGAAGCACAAGTCTGTCTGCACTGTCCCTGACGAGGTTATTACTGAAAAATCAGAGATGTGGACACGGGATGCTCTATGCAGATGGGGCAGAATTGATTAAAGGGGAAGGCACTGAACACTTCTCTGAAACATTATGCAAAGCACCCCAAGGAAGGAGCCGCCTCCTTTTAGCTTGATTTATTTTCCTCCACTCTCAGGACCGGACATGGCCCGGGTGCAGAGTCACGTGGAAGCACCTTCTGATGCAAACAAAGATGCAGCCCAGTTTCCAGAGTCTCTGGAAAATACCTGGGCAGAGCAAAGCCAGGTTTGTCCAAAGTCGTGCCTTCATGTCACACCTCACTGCTAAATGCTTAACAGCTCCCCACAATGTTTGGGATTAAAGGAACTTGGTGCAGGAAGAAGAAAGCAGGTGGGGAAAGAGAAGAGGTGAGGATGGAAGCACATAGGACAATGGGAGGAGAATATTTTGCACTTCAGGCAGGTGCTCTTGTTCATTCATCCTTCTGGCTCATGGGGTGCTTGAGGAGACAAAATGAAATTTCCTTGGGAAGGGCTGGAAGACAAACCGTCCTGCTGCATACGATTAACTCCCTGGGATCGCTCCCCCAGAACAGCAAGATTCAGATGAGAAGCTGGAATTTCTTTAATTGCATTTCCCATTCCCGTGCCACCCACTGTGACTAAAATGAAACACTGGGATGGGCAGTCCAACACTGCCCAGGACTGGGGAAGCAGCTGCAGCAGCCCCGCTCTGTGGGAACCACTCACTACCAACAAGCACCGAGCTCTGTCAAACCACCTTTGTTGGCAGCACGTTGAGAAGGGGGAGGATCCAGCAGAGCCCAGAACTGGATCTGAGAAAGCACAGTGCACCCAAGTCCCTGGAATACTACCCAAATTAAGGAAATACCTGCACCGGCCAGGAGAAAAACCACCTGTATAAATCCCTGTCTGATTCTCACCCTCAAGGTAAAAATAGAGCATTCGAAACGTCTGAGAAAGTTCTGGTTTCACAGAAGGGGAGCAGTTTGTGCCCTCTGCAGAGATCTCCACTCCTGACCCTGTTCTCTCCTGGCCCCAGATGAAGAAGAAGATGGGAAGAGCATACTCTGCTTCACCAACTCTTTCAAGGAAATCTGTTTCATGTTGTCTCTCTCATGCCCCCTTGCTGTGCTTACCACCTCTCTCTTCCTGCCCTGCCAGTTCCTTGATATTCCTTCTCTCTGCCTCATTTTGTTTTTCCTTTCGCAGTCCTTTTCAAGCCACCACACAATCACAGCCCAGCCCTAATGAGATTTCAAGGGAGCACCAGGCTGTGGAAAGCAGCTGGGAGAAACTAATCAGGTTACAGAAAAAGAACGATTTCTCTCTGCCTCCCCCGTTGGGTACTGGGAGGGCAAAGCTGCTGGAGTGCAGTTGCAGAAGGGTTACCAGGCCGGCTGATTCTCCTCTCCAGGCAGACATCCACACTTCAGGCCAAGTGGGGAGGTCATTTGGCAGCCAGGTCACCAGCCCTGGGCAAGCAGGACCTGCTGAGCTCTGCTCACTTCCCATGGCACCTGGTGGGTGCAAATGGCTCACCTCAGAAACGAGGGATCAATATTCCCAGTCTTTTTTTTCCGGCTCCCAACTGTTTTGTACAGTCTCTGCCTACTGTAGACTCCTCCTTTGAGACTCAACCACTTGACCTTCCCCAGCTCCCCTCAATGACTTCAGAACATCTTTGGGAAGTGATGAAAAAGATAAAGGCTCTGTTTTCCACACAGTGGTGTAAGAAATACTCTGGCTGATATTGGACATCCCAGAATCATACACAGAAAGAAAGCAAACAATTTGGGATCTTTGGCTTGGTCCAAAGTTCCCAGGAGCTGGGCAGCACATCTTTAACTGCTTCTTACCAAATTCCAGCACCTGGGCTTGGCTTTGGCTTTTTGTGAGAGCAGCAATACCGAGGTATTTTCATCCCTCCTCTTGCAGATCCAGAGAGAGGAACCAGGGTTCATTGTGCCTTCTCAAGGTTCTCACAGATTCATGTGAGAAACTGAGACTGCAATCCCTGGACATGCCAGATCGTGGAAGGAAAAGGTTTATCTTGAGTGTTACAGGTCTCTCTGCCGTCAGCTTTTCTTTTCAAGAACCAAATGAAGATCACTCAGTTTTCATCTTAACTTCACCCCTATGGCTGTAGGAACAACCAACCTAACTCCCGGAAGTTTTTCCCACTCCCCTACCCTGCTGCTCTGCTTCCTCTCCTCACCTTTACAACACCACTAAGGTGGCTTTGGGTGTCTGTGGAGAAGAACGTCAGACTAAAGGTCAAATCTGGTGTGGGAGGCATCACAGGGGGAAAATTTGAAGGGAGGGAGAAGCTGATTGAGGGGAACTGTCAGAAACAAAACTTCCACCATTTGGAGAATCCCCGCTCTGACCTCTCCTGTTCCCCAGCCACATGGAGACAAGGTGTTCCCCGGCTCACGCTCCCCAGTGTTTTGGTTCACACCTCCCACGGGCATCTGCCTGGGGGGAGCCTTTACCACCACCTGCAATTCCCCTGTGGAGCAAAGCTGATCAGATGGTTGGAGCCATTCCTGGCCAACTGCAGGTCAGGGAACAAATGCACAGAGCCTCACCACGAAGCTCTCTGGACGTGGAGATGGGACACGCAAGGCTTATGCCGGGGTCTCCAGCCATCGTGCCCCTTTATTCCCCCCCCCACAGTGCCCCGAGCAGCCAGCGTGATCCCTCTGGGGCTCTGGAAAGCTGGCAGATGGGAGCTGGGGGGGCAGCCAGCAGCACTGGTGTGGAATGGCTGCAGTGCCCACCTGCCCACTCACTGACTGATGCCTTAAGTTTGAGCTTCCCTGTATTTCAGGTTCTGTGCTGCCCAGGGGTGCAGCTCTGAGCTCACACTCAGTGTCACTCAGCTCTGCACACAGCAGGGACACAAAACAAATCCTTCTCCTGCTGCACACCAAGGACAACTTTCAGCCCAAAAGCACAACCAAGGCTGGGCTGGAGGGAGGAACAAGAAGGATGGGACCTCACAGCCTGGAGCTGGAATTGGACAATCAAACCCCAATGTGCAAATGGACCAAAACTTATAAAAATGTAAGACTTTGTGACCATTTGTCCACTTTGTGACCATTTTGGGTCCACCTTGGGTGTAGCCCTGGTCGGGCTCCTGTCCTGCCCAAGGTGGATCCTAGGGACCTTTCAGTAAATCCCTGCTTTATTCTCTGGCTCTGCCCAGTCTCTGTTCCAGGCCAGCCCTCCCAAGGCTACCCAGATGGGACAATGAGGCATCAGACCATACGACCACATCTCCTGTGACAGACACCAAGGCAGTGTGTGCAGGCATGGAGGAGATGTGAGGAGAAGCAAAGCCCCAGCAAGGCTCACTCTGGCTTCTCGCTTCCAATTTGTACCACGGGCAATTAAACTCTTCCTGTGCATGGAGATGGGATGCAACAATCGGAATATTCTGCCTTTAGCACTGAGGCATGAAGAGGTCCTTGAAGCATATTGATTGTGGTCACCCACAGCCACTGAATTCTGAGAAATGGGCTCCATTTTGTGACACATTTATAGCAGGCAGATTTCACAACAGGTTTTTAAGGGAAATGGTAGGATGGCTTCATCTGGGAATGCAGGAAATAAATAGAACTGATTTCTACTGGAAAAAAAAAAAAGAAGTTTTGCTCAAAATAAATTAAAATTGTCAAACCCTAAAATGAATTACCTCAACCTTATAATTTCATTCAAAAATCTTCTTTTTCTTCAGTAAACTAACAAAATATTTCCTTTTACTTTTATCTAGTTGATGCACTTCACTTTGACATTTATTTCCAAATACTCATTTTCTTGCTTTACTTATGCAGGACAGAATTTATCACCATATGAAGAGCAAATCAAAACAATCTGATGAAACTAAATGTAAATGTTTTGATTGTCCCTGAACCCATTTCTCCTTGGAAATGCTGAAATTTTCTGGCTATTTGTCCCAAGTAGGAGGGGAGAATGAGCCCATCTCTCCTATGATGCTGCTGTTTGTCCTAGACCAGAAACCTTGGCCTCAAACCCTGGCCTCTGACCACCTCTTTGACTTGATTCTCACACACCTGAAATACCCCAGCCTTTTCCTGCAGAGACATCTAAAGCCTTCAGTTCAGATAAATCAACTCAGCCTTAAAAATAATTCAGCCCACCGAGTGACAACTATTGATACAGCTCAGAGTCTACACATCTTTCAAATCTGACCCAGCAGCGCTCTCCCTTTGACTTGGAGGAATCAGTGTAACGAGGGTCAGAGCAGGGACCAGTACCTGGATCACACACAGCCCTCCTGCCCTGGCCGTCAGCACGGCCGGGGGATCCTCAGGGCAGCTCCTCCAGGGCACTGTGGTGGAACCAGCCGCGCTTTGCATCCCCACCGTGCAGCAACGCAGCCTCTGGATCACGGCAAAACCGCTTTTAAAGCCCTGCCAGGCTGAGAGCCAGCAGCCAGCTTGGCCAGGGCACAGACATCCCGCCAGCCTGGGCCACCCCCCGGTAAGGAGCATCCCCTGGTCACTGGGAAAGGGTCACTGCGGCCCTTGAACAAGCAGGAGACTGGCAGAAAGCTCTGGAAAAGGGGGACCGGGTGCAGCTGCCGAGATCCCAGACTGTAGGAAAGGTTTCCTGCGCCTAAGGGTGAGGAATGAATGCTCCCAGGGCAGGTACAGCGAGCACAGCGGCTCCGTGGGAAGCACCCGCTTGGAAGCATCCTTCCCAAGCTGCCTGCAAAGGTTCAGGGCGAACAAATCCCTCCTGCATTCAGCCCAGCTGAAGAAATGCGAGTCTTCTCCAAAGGCTGGCACAAAATGAATGAGGGATTGAGTCATCCCTGCCAGCAGCAGGGCGGAAATGGGATCCGTGAAGGAATTTGCAAGAGCCGATTACTTCATTATGGATGTTGATTTATCCCGTGTTGCCCGAGGGCCAGAGGCTGCCCCGAACTGCGGGCACCTGTGTGCCAGGACTGATGCTGCAGTTTAAGAAACCTTTAAGTACAGCCACACTCCCCATTTAGCACCAGGCTGCGACCACAGATGTTAATTAACTTTAGGGCTTTGCTCTCCAGAAATGTCTCCCAGGAAAAAACACTTTCCCTGCCCCCAGGAGGCCGCTGTCCAGATTTTCATGTTTTATTTAGCTCCAAATTTCAGATGCAAACCTCCAGCTTTTCACTCGTCTTCCCTGATAACAGACTCCTTGAGTTTTCTGCACAGCCTGTAAATAAAATACCAACATGGATGTCACACAGAAAATATCTGGAGGGGATTAGTGTAAGTTCTGGATAATAAAAGGAGCTGGCTGAATTATTCATAGTGAATAAATCAGCTCTTTTCCATTTTGGAAGCAAACTTTGACAATTCCGGGAGCTCTTGGGATATGTTTAGGATGGGAGCAACTTATTTATTTCATTAGACCTTTTATTGCAGCCCATCGTTTGTCCCACAGGCCATACGTGGTTGGTGCCATTCCTCAGTGGCCTGGGGCGGGGTGGTTTCGTAAGAAAAGACAAACTTTTCATGAGGAGAGCTGCTGCCCTTCCTGTACCTGACCTCACTGCTGCATGAACACCAGCACGAGGGACAGTGACCGCTCCTGGACATCGAGGAATCAGCGATGTGAGCACTCTCCAGGCACACGAGTATTTGTGAAGACGTAATAAATGCAGCACCGGCTCCGGCAGCTCCGAGCCGTCACTCAGGCATGGAAAATAACAGCCAGAAAAAGCACTGGGGCTGTTTGTGAGCAGCACCCATTCCCCAACACTTCAAATTTCTCTGATGCACATCGTTATCAGCGACCAAAACCCAGCCTGGCCCATGAGTGTGTCCTGCAGAACCTCAGCAGATTTATGCTGCTGACCAGCACACCGGGCAGGCCAAGGGGAGCCTGCAATCCTTGGCAGAGCACTGCAGCGTGCTTTAGGCATTGCAATCCACCCTAAAGTGGGTGCATCTGGGCTATTGCCTCCCAGACAGATGATTTGTGAAGGATTTTTAAGTCCTTTCAGTTGAGAAGTGCTGTGCAACCGCTGGAACCTATTATTATCAGGAAAGGAGGGGGGTAGTGGCAAATTTCCTTTACCTATAGGCTTATCTTGTGCTCCAGAGGAACACAGTGGAGCATTTTAAACAGTGTGCCATTTTCAATTCATTTCCTTCCTACTTATTCCAAAGCAGCCAAAGCTAAGTATAATCAAGACTTAAGTGTTCCTCGGAGCCAGGCAATTATTACTGGTCTTGGTTTCCCCCTCTTTTAGGGAGAAAGGAAGGAATTAACCCAAGCCTTGCAGCGGGACAGCGGGGCTGTCACCCAGGGCTGTCACACGAGCTGCCTCACAACACAGCCCTTTTTGGGATGTGGGATGTTCTTTTTGGGATGTGGGATGTTCTCTTTGGGACGTGGGATGTTCTCTTTGGGATGTGGGACGTTCTTTTTTTTTGGGATGTGGGACGTTCTTTTTGGGATGTGGGATGTTCTTGTTGGGATGTGGGACGTTCATTTTGGGATGTGGGACATTCTTGTTGGGATGTGGGACATTCTTGTTGGGATGTGGGACGTTCTTGTTGGGATGTGGGATGCTCTTTTTGGGATGTGGGATGTTCGTTTTGGGAGTGGGACATACTTTTTGGGATGTGGGATGTTCTTCCCCAGCCTCCAGCTGGCCCAGGGCTCTCCGCAAGGGTGGCTTAGCTCCCGTAGAGCCCTGCTCCCCTCTCGGGGGGTCTCAGTTGCTGCAGCTGGGGTAGCTCAGCCGTTCACAGGCAGCTGCTGCCTCGCTGCTCTCTCTGATAAGGCAGCATCGGCGTGGATTTCGCTCCCAGAGCCGCGATCCGGCAGCTCAGCCACCAAGTGTGGAGCAGCAATCCTTGGAAAAGGGCTCTGCAGACACCCTGCCCCGCTCAGCCATCTCCCCACGGGCAAAGATGAAGTGCCCGAGATCCCCAAGCTCTCTCTGTCACATCAGCCCCCTTCCCAAGCACTCCCCCTTGTCAGCTTTAACTTGGAAAGCCAAGCCTCCCTCCCTGCCTCCTCAGGATTTACATGAAAGGAGTCAGTGGGGAGTTCTCTTCATTCATGCTGGGCTTATACTCCTAAATTATAAAGTGTGTCAAATGAGGATTTAATTTATATTTAACAAGACAATGTTTGTAAATTAATTATTCATCAGCTGATAACGAATAAACATTTCCCTGTTCCCTCCCTCCCTCCCCCCTTTTCACAGTGTTTCCACAAATGCACCCTACGTGCAAATCTATTAAATGCTTTCTGCAGTACTCCAGATGTGGGAAAATATGTTCTTCACCCTCAATTTCGTGAGTGTGTTGCATGGTAACTAATGTAGCCAAGCAGAGCATTATGAGTTTAATAGCATGCAGCATCTCCTTCCTAGAGAGGCAAGGGGGGAACAGCCAGCACTTGTATTTGGACATATCACCCTCTTCACGTCCTAGCCCCCCCACTCACAGGCAGAGATAAGAAAACAATTTGCTGTAACAATTGAGATAGGAGCTCAGAAACCCCACTGGAAATCAAAGGCGCTTCCGAGACAGCAGAATCTGGCCCCTGGTGAATGATGCTGGCCAATTTCTTTCCATCTTTATTATCATTAAGTAATGAGATTGAGGTGGCGTGCAACACCAGCAGAAGGGCTGTCATGCTGTTCCGCTACAAAATTTGGCACACAAGGGCATCTCCTCACACAGCAAACAGAGGAGCCCTCAGCACCCAAACTAGCCCTTACTGCAGTGCCTCTGGCCCCAGACACCTGAAGCAGGTAACCACGGCAGGTCCCTGGATGACTGAAACATCTCCAACCTTTCCAGGAGGCTACCACAGTGTCTGGAGCATGCTCTTGGTCTTTGCCTCCTCGAGCCTCAAGTCTGGTTTTGTGTAAGAAAGGAAGAAAAGGACATTCAGCTCTGGCCTCTGGAAGGAATCTGAGAAGCTCTGGGCAAGACTTGCTCCATCCCAGAGCTCAGAAGAGAAGCACTTCTCCCCCTCTCAGCCGTAATGTCCCTCATGGACACGTCAGGGACATCCTCAGCCCCAATAGCTGGCACCCGCTTTACTTCTACAGCATCATTTCCTGAGAGTTAAGCGTCCCTAAAGGAAGGTGATCCAGAGCTCTAGGTGCCCTTGACACCAGTTAAAGCTATAATCTATAGCAATAAAGCCATTACAAAACAAAACCAGGAGCAAATCCCTCCAGCAAACAACCAGTCAGCGAAAAATTTGAACCCAAAGTCTCCTCCCTCGCTCCACACTGCTGCAGCCCTCCCTGGCACCTCTTCCCACAAACATGCTTGGAGAACAAAGGTGTCTCTTTGCATCAGGCTGAGCTTCTGATAATCCAGGGACACCTCAGCGCTGTGTTAATGGGAATCTAATTGGGCGTCCATCCCCACCACAGAGCTTGGAGAGCTGCAGCACTGTGGGTGATAACTCATTTGGCTCCAGGGACTGCTGGCCAGTGCTCAGCAGCAGCCAGAGCTCTGGAGGGGCTCGTGGCCCACTGCATCCTTCCCCTGACGGGGTAAACACAGCTTTCCACCACCCTGAGAAGTGCCAAGTGCCCCAATCCCACCCAAAGATTCATGGGGTTGGGGAGGAAATCCCAATGCACGCAGTGATTGGAGTCTTCACTCCACTGATGGTCCTGATGGTCCCACTTTTCCCCCTGTCCCACTCCTTATCACTGGGCCATCTTTTAGCTCTGTTTCTGGTCACTGCCACATTTTGCTTGGAGAGCACAGAGGGTCCTTTCCCCAGGGAAGAGAGAATAAAATCTGCTCAGCCACCTAAAGGGGAAGCAAGGCTGCCATTCTGGTGTACAAAACGATATCAGGAAATCACTTTACATTTCCTCCCGCTCCAAACCTGCCCACCTTCTGCTGACTCCTGAATGTTAATGTTATTTATGACAAGTGATTGATGAGGCAGACGCAGAATTCCCGCCCAGCACAGGGCATTTTCAAATCACCTATTCATTTTTAAGGACTGGAATCAGTTTTGTATCCTGACGTGATTTATCATTTGGAGGCTGGGCAGTGGCTATGCAGGGCCAGCTTCCAATCCCTGACAGAGCACCGGCAGGATGAAGACAGCAGTGAGTCATTAACCCTTTGAGGGTGAGCAGGGGATCACAGGAGAGCAGAATTTAAACCAGATTGCTGAAGTTGGAGTCTTCTACTCCAGCAGCACGTCAGGCCATCCTGTAGCCTCCAGCTGCAGATTTATAGGCCACAGTGGTCCAAGTTAACAGACACAGTAATGCTGCTGTAACTCTTAAAAGCAGAACTTGGTTTCTTGTCTTCTACATGGCCTATGTGAGGGAGAAATATTTACGTAAGGCGCTGTCATGGCAATGCACCTAAAAGAGATCAGTGGGACATTTCCCCTCCAGTGGACCTTCCAGCCTACACAAGCCTCTCTGTCTGTGGCAGAGTGAAATGTCACCATGGGCTCAAGAGAGTTCTAGCTCTGAGACAAATTCTAGCTCCCTTCCCCTGGAAATGTGCATTTCCTCAGGTTGTGTATGGGAAAAAGGCAAGATGAGGCACGTGGGATGTGCCTGGCAGCTGGGAGAGGGCAGAGCTTCTCAAGTTGGGAGAAGCTGGATCAACAGGGACAGGGTGGGGGTGACATGTCCCCACCAAAGACCATCTATCATATGTTTGATGCCAGCCTGCCAGGGGCTGGCACGACCCACAGGACGACTTAATTCACTGTACCAGCATGGAAAAGCAAACAAACACAAAAGAGCTGGGTGAAGCAGCCAAGTCTAGAGGTGACACTGTGGCAGCTTTGTCACTGCCCTTCCCTCTTGCTTCAGGAGACCTCGCAGCAGGACACAGCCTTTCCCATGAGCAGGGGCAATTAGACAGGGTACAAATAGCAGAAATCTGAGGCTCTGAGACCTGGGTCTAGCTGCAATCAGTACGTTTAATATCACCTCAATCTCATGGGAAAAGGTTTTAAAGTTCAAGGGCATCACAGGTTCAAGTTTAAGAAGTTACCTAAGGAAAGAAGGAAAGAGAGAGATCCCTAGAGAGTCTACTTGGGTGTCATACAGAGGTGTCTCAAGATCACAGACAGCTGGGACCCCACAGGGACCCCTGGACTGGCAGCACCAAGGCACTTCAGAGGGACAGCACAGCCAGTTGTGACTGACAGAACAAAACCCCTCAAAATTGTCCACACTGAGCAGTTCCCTCCCTGCCTGAGCAGCTCCTGGCAGTGCCGTTCCCACAAACAGCAACCCCTTCCTCAGGTGGGAGGGCTGCAGGTGGCTGGACCAGCCCCATGGCAGCAGTTTCCCCAGCAGAGCCCTGCAGGTGCTGGCCATTCCAAGGGCCAGCCGCCCCAGGGGTCCTGTGCGCTTGTGGAGCCCCACTTCACAGAGAGCAAAAGCTTCTGCCGACTCTTGGAAAGAGCTAAACCCATGGGTTGAGCTCTCCCACGTGATTTCCTGGTCCCTAGTAAGGGCTGAGTTCACACAACAGCTTTTCCCCTTGGTGGGGGTGGCTGTTCTCACTGCCTGGCATCTTGTTTTCCCAAAAATACCAGAGCTATGGAATGTGCTTGAAGCTCCTGTACCTGCAGCCATTTATGGCTGGTGTTAGCCCAGCGGATCCAAAATCCTGAAAGCCTGGGATGGACGTACGTACATTCTCGCATCCCCATCACCATGGCATAAGCTGTGTTTCTTAGGAAACCAGCCTAGCAGCAGTATCCCTGTTTAGGAGGAAAGATGAACTCTGGATGCACACTGGATTTTAGAAACCACTCTGCTGCTACCACCTGCATGGTTCTGCAGTGCTCCTGTGACAGCGAGGGGAGCAGAGCTGCCAGCAGGGCTGGAAAGGGGTGATGGAAATGGCTGAGAGTGAAAGAGAAGGATGAGGACGTGCTCTGGGTTTTGTGGGGGTTTCTTGGCACATCCCTGTGCAGTGCAAAGCAGGCAGAACAGGCAGCTGTACCACGACCCTGCTGCTCTGCCTGGAGGAGTGAGCACACCCAGCCCCTGCACTGCTGCTCTGGTGTCACTTTGGCTCCACAGCCACACACCCCACGGGCTGGAGGGGCTGGTGGCACGCGCTGGCAGCCGGGGGTGACAACCACACAGCTCGGGCTGGGCTCCCTCTCCTCCAGACTGGGCACCAAGGAACGATGCAAGGAAATTTTGAGCCTCGAGGCCGCCCCTGCTGGGCCTCCTGATGGTGCCCTGGTCATGCCAGCGAGTGCCCGGCCGCGTGCCCATCTGGTGGCTCCTGAGCAGGAGCTGCCGGGGGGCACAGCCTCGGTGGTGGCTGACCAGAAGGGCTGCTTCAAACTGCTCCTCAGGGTGGAACTGGTACTGCAGCTACTGTACCATCCCTCCATCCCCAGAGGAGTTTGTTCCTTGGAAATTTTGTACTTTGGAAACTAAAAATAACTTGCCCATCCTTGGAACTTGGTTTTTGGCTTTTGTTTTTTTTTTTGCATTTTTGATTGCTTTTTTTTTCAGTTTAATGGGGCTGATTTTGCTCCTCCTCTGTTTTGCATTGAGAGAAGCAAGGAAAGCCAAATAGTCCTGGCTGTACCTTGCCTTTGTCCCCTCCACCTAACTTGCCCAGTGGACTGGAGAAGTCTTTCAAAACCTGACAGCAGTCAGGTTTGTTTCTTGCTAGAAAAAGGAAAAAAGATGACTTTGCAGGGAAAATAATAATAATAATAATGGCAGTTTCCTGTGAAAATTAAATAGTCAACAGTTGCTCTCCGGATCAAAGAGTGTCTCTGTTAAGTGTTTTCACAGCTCTTGGTACAGCTGGGTCCTGAGCCATGTGGAGAAACCGTCACAGTCCTGGTGGCATCTCTCTAAGGCACTACACTACGAAGAAGAAATGTTGGACCAGAGGCCCCCCTGCTTTCCCCTTGCTCAGCACCACAGGCCAGGCCTGGGCACCCAAGCTTCACCCTGCCATGGAAACCATCTCCAGGTACCTCTCTCAGTCCTCCTGGAAGACGCTGCCCTGGTTCCACCATGCTCTAAGTATCCTGGTGCTCACACACTTCCATGGAGGAGAGGGCAAAGCCACCAGGCAGAAGTGCTTGCCACCCTTTGCCAGCAGAGACCAAAGGGCAGCATCATCCCACCCCTGAGCCCTCAGGCATGGAAGGGTTGCTGAGCTCACCGAGGGCACGTGAGGACCTTGCTCCTCAACCAGGGATGGTGCTCAGGTCTCTCCAGGTCCCAACAGGCCAGAGCACCTCTCACCAAGGGAAAGGAAACCTCCTGTCGTGCCAGCATGACAGAACCTGCCCCAGGTGGGCCTGCCCTGCTGCGGGGAGGGGACACGGTGGCCCTGCAGCCACGTGAGCACTCACCATCTGGATGACAGACACCGGCCCGATGCTGTTCACGTAGATATCCACATCAATGAACGTGGGCTTGACTGGAAAGACAAGAAAACAGGCACCATCAGCTGGGGCCAGCGGCTTTTGCAGAGGGATGAAGACAAGGGGAATGTCTGGGATGAGCGGGGCTCTGTGCCAACAAAAATCTGCTACAGCAGGCACCAAAGCATGGAAAACAAGACACGGCCAGGCCAGGTCACCACCCGTGGCCAGAGGGAGCTTCAGGGACACTTACTGCCAATGTCAGGCCTCAGCTTGTTGTCATAGTTCTTGAGCAGCGAGTTGAGGATCTGTGTGGCATCAGTCTCCTGTGCCTTGGGGGTGAGGACCCAGGTTTTATTGATGCTGAGGTAATCGTAATCGTATTCCTCCGTGCTCTCACACCTGGGGAGGAGAGACAAAGGGCAGGGACGTGGCTGTGGCAGCTCTCTGGCACTCTCTGGAAGCAGGGGCACGGCTGTGTTCCAGAGATACCAAAGGAGGAGGATGCAGTGCAGCTAAAATGCACAGCACGAGGAGCTCAGGGATCTCCTCAGCCACGCTGCTGAGAAGACACAATTCACCCGGCACCTTTGCTCGCTTCAGGGTCCCCAGGCATGCAGGGGCCTTGCCACCAGTGGGAAAGACTAGCATGGAGTGCTCCATCTCCTCCTTAGCTCCCTTTGGAGACACACTGCTCATCCCCAGGGTGTGGGAGCCAGCCCCAGCTTTCCCTGCCTTCCTGCTCATCCCACCCAGCAGCTCCTGCTGCCAGAGCTGCCTGTTAACCTCACATACCTCCACTGCTCTGCCTGCTGCTGACACCTGAAGCAGGCTTCCTCTGAGGAAAGAGACAGTGCCAAAACAGCGTTTTTGGGGAGCAAGGCATTTGCAATAAATGCATTTCAGAGAAAACAGGTCCTAACCTACCATGCAGGCACCGTACATGTCAGACGTGCCAGGAGCCCAGCCATCTGCCCTGCACAGATCCCTGGAAATTAAAGCCTTATGCAAACTCCTCTGCCTCCAGGCCAAGACCTGCCACAGCCCATTCCCTGCACTCACCAACCCTTCCTCCCCAGCCTGTGGCGTGAGCTCCCATTTAAAGATGTCCCATCTTCCCAATCTCCCAGCTCCAAGCCAGGCAAGGAAAGCTCGTATCCATCCTCCTTTGGACACGATCCACTTAGCAACAGCTTCTCCCGCTGTCTTTCAAATCTGCCCTCTCTAAACCTCTCACCCCCTCTCCCTTTTCCTAAAGGAGTTTTCCTAAACCGTCTAATTAGATTAGGTCCACACGGTCAGCCGGGAAATTCTAACCACCTGCCGCTGCTCCGGGCAGCTCATTCACAAGGCTGTCCCCGGAACGACACGGCCCTATGTGGGAGAGGATTCTCCCACTGCCGGCGCGGCCCCCTCCACGTCTGCCGTGTCAGCGGCGCGGAGGGGCTCGCAGCGAGAGCTGCCAGCGTGCTGCCAGCGTGCTGACACCGTGGGGACACCGTGGGGACACCGTGCTGACACCGTGGTGACACCGTGCTGACACCGTGCTGACACCCTGCTGACACCGTGGGGACACCGTGGGGACACCGTGGGGACACCGTGGTGACACCGTGGGGACACCGTGGGGACACCGTGCTGACACTTCCCGGCTGCAGCCTCGCAGCTCCCAGGTGCGCGCAGGCACCACGGACGCGCATCTCCCTCCCGCGCCCGGGGAGGCACTCGGGAGAGGGGCGGAAAAGGCATTAAAATTGACATGTCGCGGCCGGTTTTCTCCGATGCTCCTCTTTCAAAAGCCCAGACAACGCTGGCTTTCACAACCGCCGTAAAACTCCTCGCATCCCCGCAGCTCTCCGGCGCCGGGCCCGGGCTGCCTGCCTGCCGCCGAGCATTAGCTGCCGGTACATCAGCCCATCGCCTCCCGCCTGCCCGCGCTGCGCTCCCGAGCCGCGCTTCAGGAGCGTTTGAAGCAGCGCTGTCGGGATGCGCTTCCCCACGCGAGCTGCGCTCCCGCCGCGGCGGTGCCCCCCCGGCGCGGGCGAGGACAGAGCTCTGCACCGGCCAGCGGCCGCAGGAGGCACGGGGGGCCACCGTGAGCCCACCCCAGGGTGCCACAGCGCTGAACTCGGGCGCTGGCCCCGCTCCTGCCAGCAGCAAAGAGGGGCATGTGCCCGCAGCGCAGCTCAGGGCGAGGGAAAGCCTCCCGAACTGCTTCCCCTTGCTGCCAGGGCTGTGGGTGATGGAGGCTGCCTCGGGCAAAGTGGGAACAGCTACACCGAAGCCTTTGCTCCGTGTTCCCTTGACCTTACTTGAAGTCACCTGCCAGCACTGAGCACTGCACATCCCCCTGCCCTGCCAAAAATCCTGCTCCTCTGAGAAATTTTAAGGCTACAGCAGAGTCAGAAATATCCCTTTGAGGGCTGAGCAAACCCCGGCTGAGCTCACCTTGCTCTGTCTTCTGGTTTCCTCCCGTTTAGTGTCACTGATTAATGCCCCAGGGCTTGGGGTAGCATTTCCAGGGAGTCACATCCCTATTACAGATGCAGGGACACTACCAAAAACATGCTTTTTGCTAATGCAGCTAATCCCAGTCGACTAAACCATACTAAGCCATCTTAGCATAAGCAAGCCAGCTTTTGCTGGAGAAAATATGCTTTTTCTGGGTGCTTGTGCACACAGAGACACACATCAGCCCTTGGTGGTCAAGAGTGTAACTCTCATGCCACACTCTGCAAGCCACTGCCTCCTCCCTGGTCTCTCTTCTTGGTGGCCTCACTTTAAACAGAGAAGGGAAGAGCCCACGATCTATAGCAGAGGAGAGGTATTAAGGTGACATGTGCATCTCCCCTCCAGCTGCTAATGGAAATGTCACACTGCAGACCTGCGGAGATCCCCAAGTGTGAACACTTGCTGGCCTGGCAGCTCCATCTCCAGGCACAAAGCGACTGGCTTGGTGGCAGGGGACAGCCAGTTCTCATGTCTCTGTGCAGCCAGGGGGAAAGGCAGAGCCGTGTTTCCTCACCTCTGCGTGTAGAGACATCAAAACAGCCTCCTCAGAGCAGGGCATGGGGCTGGGACACAGCCACAGTGTGGTGACAGCAGGGCAGAACTGGGGGCGTTGCAAGGAAATCTCTGGTCTTGGCAGAGGAGCTGGGGCCATGGCAGCTCCCGCTGGTGCCCCGAGCAGGAGGCTGGCACGGCAGGGAGGTGTCCTCTCGGATGGGCTCACATGTATGGATGAGGTTGGACAATTCTCCCTGGGCTCCCCGCGGCATTACAGCAGGACAGAGCCGTGCCTCGGCTCCCTAATTCCCTTTTACTCGAGCAGACACCTGTTTGGCTGAGGCTTCCAAACTCACACTGCGGGGCAAAGCCACCTGAGGAGCTGGTGGCTGCCTCCCTCCCCCAGTGCCCAAGCTGTCTGACAAGGTGTTCCCTTGGCAGGAGGAGGAGGAGAAGAGCCACATGCGCCATGAGCCCTTGAAGGCACTGCTGCTCCCTGCCTGGTGGGGCAGCTGGTGGTGCCTGCCTGCCATGCACACCCACTCTCCTTCCCGAGCTGGTGGTGGCCCTGAGGCAGGAACCTCCCAGCGCAGATGCAGATCCCCGGGCTGTTTCCAGCCCTGCTGCAAACACAGCCGAAAGCCTTCCCCGCTCCCAGGGGAAAGAGAGCAGCAAAATGCAAGAACGTTTCCCTTGGTTGAAAAACACTGTGGTCAATGCTAATTAGAACACGCTAATGTGCCTTTCTAATCACCCATCCCAATGCCCTCTAGGGTTGTAGGCACAGGGGTGTTGAGGCAGGTGGCTCTGAATTAGATGCAGGCAGAGGATTGAAGGACAGGGGACTCTAACTGCCCCCTACCCATTTCACATATCGTCCTATCTCTGATAACACACTGCAGGGAGCCCTGGTGGTCCAACCTGCACAGTTTCAGCCCCCTGCCAAGCCCGGCAGCACCGGTGTGATGCCGTGCAGGGACCCTGCCTTCAGGGCTCAGAGCTGGCTGCGCTGGTCCCAGCCGAGGCCGCGCCCTGGGAGACGCTGGTGAATGAGCCTCTCTGCTGGGGGGACCATCTGGGGGTGCTGCATCACCTGGCCAAAAGCATCCAGCCCGCTCCAGCGCCAGGGGAAGGGTCTCGCTGCTTGCCCCGGGAGAAGAGCTCACGTACACAGCTCTGTTCACATGAACAGAGCTCACCCCGGCACCCACCATGAGGAACAGGGGAGAGGAGATTCACCCTCCACAACTGCATCCAGGAAAAATGCAGCGAATGCAGAGCAAGACCCAGATATAACTCGCTCTTTTTCTCCTCTCACAGGATTCCTCTCCCACTCTGTCATACCCACCCCTCAACCTCCACAGCCACTGCTCCTGACAAAGCAGGGCTCAGCGTAGAGGCAGACTTGAGGCACTGGGCAGGAGAGAGCTATAGGGTGAACATTCCTGCTCAAGGGTATGTGAATACATGATTTAATTGCTCCACCGTGTGATCTTTGCAGCTTAGAATTCACCCTCTTGAAATGCAGGGCTCGTGGCAATGCACTGCAGGGATGGTGGGGCACAGGAACCGGGACCACCAGGGATCCATGATGCCCCTCTCAGCCCTCCAAATGCCCCCTGGCACCTGCATGGGCCTCCTGCCCGGAGGTTTTGGGTCAGGGCACGAGCTGTGGGGCAGCTCTTGCTCCTCGACCCTGGGAAGGCCCAGCCACGCAGGGCCATGGCAGCGATGGACGTTGTGCCCACCCCCGGGGTCGGGAAGCATTGGCAGGGCAGGACATTAGTAGCAGGATTCATGCTCCCTGTCCCTGACTGCATCTGTAATGGGATTTGATCGGCTTTAAGGCGGCTTATTCTGCCAATTAGCTTCAGCCAGTAAAATCCCTCTTCCCCCAAGCCCTGGGGGTAACAATCTGCTGACAGCATGTTCTTTCCCCATCTAGCCATTAAACTCATCAGCAGGGCTAGGAATTGTAAAAAAAGAAAAAAAAAGAAAAGAAAAAGAAAAAGAAACTTGAAACCCCCTTGCGCTTGGGCCCTTTCATCGCTGTTTACAGAAAAGCCCTACGAACGGCTGGCCCTGGGAAAAGCGGTGCCACCGGCCCGCCCCTGCCTCCGCTCGCCTCCGAGCCCGGCGCGCTGCGGGCACCGCCGGCCCCGGGCGGGCACCGGGAGGGCACCGGGATGGCACGGGGATGGCACCGGGATGGCACCGGGCGGGCACAGGGATGGCACCGGGATGGCACCGGGAGGGCACCCGCAGG
>WBMY01018035.1:28887-117542 GCA_013397315.1 Donacobius atricapilla | reverse complement strand
GCACCGGGCGGGCACCGAGCCGGCACAGGTCTGGCACCGGCTTCCCCGGCGACCCCCGGAGCCTCGACCTGCGGCCAACCTGTGGAGCAGGGCAGGAGCCCGCAGCCCTCCCGCTGCCGGGCTGCGCACCCTGCGGGGGCTCCGGGGGCCCAGGGGACGGAGTGCAAGGAAGGGGACGCCAGCTCCTTCCCACGCAGCCCGACTCCACGTGGAAATGCGCCGGTGACGGCTGGAGCTCCCCATCCATCTGGGNGGGCCGGCGGCGGCTCCTACCTCCTCGCAGAGGGGCCGGCCTCCCCCGCAGCCCCGGGGCTGAGCGCCGCCGGGGGGGCGCGCCGAGAGGCACCCGCGCATCTGCCGGAGCCGCGCTGCCGGGGAGCGAGCGTCGTCAGCTGGTGCCGGCAGCTCTCGCTCCCCCCTCNCACTCGCTGCAGCCGCGACGGGACCCGCGGCAAGGAGCAGCGGGGGGCACGGAGCTGCCCAAACCCCCTCCGGAGCCGGCGTGGCGAGCGCGGGGAGAAGCGCTGCGCCTCCACCCCCCACCCCATCCCATCCCACCGCCCCGACGGCTAAACTGAAGCTTGGGGGGGACTCACCTGGCGCGCAGGACCGGCCCGAGGGCCAGGCAGAGCAGCAGCACCGTCCCGGGCATCTCTGCGAGGCGAGNTAAATTACGCGAGGCGTCAGGCCCTGCCGGGCTGAGATGCAGCGGGGAGAGGGTCCTTTCCCACCTGTTGGGGCTGCTGTCCCGCAAAACCAGCCGGGAGGTGTGTGGGGAGGAGCTGTGGGACAGCTGGGGATGGCGGGTGGGATGCTCCCAGCCCGTCGCTCTTTGCCTTCAGGGTTTGCATTTCTTCCCTCTGCCGACATCCGACTGGTTAGTAGCAGATTCCTTCCTGGGCGTTTTTGGGTGAGAGCTGCTCAGAACAAACTTTGTTAGACCCACACGAGGTATCAATAATTGTCCCTTATTGTTTAGTTACAGGCTGAGGTGCAGGAGCTGGTCCCCATAGAGGCCTGGTCCTGCATCTCTGGTAATTCTGATGGCAAATCCAGCTCCTCTGGACCGGAGTGGGACCATCCCTTTCACTGAGAGCTGACTCCTCTCACTCCTGGGCCTGTCACTGCCTTCCCCACCCGAGCAGGGGCAAATCCCTCCTCTGCTGTCCCTCTGCAGCGTTCTGGTGCTGCTGCCTCGTTTGCTCAGCGTAGGAAGATTCCCGTTCGCCTCGCAGCCAGGAGCAGTCTGGGGGCGATGGGGATGCCAGGGGAGCACAAGCAGGCACACAGCAGCACCCCTGGGTGGTTTTTTGAGGCTCTCTGCCTTGCTGATGGCTGCAATGATCACCCTAAGCCCTCGAGCGTGAGATCTGAGCAGCCCCAAAGCCACCAGAGGCAGCTGCAGGCATCAGGGCTCCGAGATGGCATTTCCCTGGAACGAAGCAGCTACAGATGATGTTGCCTTTACTTCATGCAAAGAAGCCAGCTCTGGATGCCAGAGTTTACAGGAAGCACATGTCAAAAGAGTAAATAATGAATATCAAAGCAGCAGTGAAGGTGGAAAGAGCTCTTTAAGCTTCAAAGCAAGCCATTGGATTGTTCCAGAAGTTCTTCAGGGATCCAGGTGAAGCAGAAGTTGGAAAAGGTGCACGAATAGCTGCAGGGAAGATGTAGCTGTCAAGGATTCTGGTCATGAGCAGCCCACAGAAGATCCAGGGGTTCATAAATGTGCTTTCAGCTCCCCCTCAAGACGCAGGATGTGAAGTGGTATGTGGGGAAATTCACAGGGCTGATTTCTTCTGACTACCCCGTTCTGCTACTTGAGAACTGGGAGATCTGGGGAGGGCTGTGCTGGGGCAGTGCAGATGGGCTGGGCAGTGTTAGGGAATCACAGCATCCCCTCATGCTGCTCTTTTGGGGACACCTCCCAGGCAGTTTTATGCACCAGGAGCTTCCAAGCAGTTCTCCTCTCTGGTCTTCTTCATTTACAGGGGTTTCATTTTGTAGCTGGTGCTGAGTCTTTTCCTGGAACCAAGGATAAGAATGAAGCCTGTTGATGGTGTTGGAGAGCAAGGGTACTGCTTTTCAAGCAAACACCTTATTTATCAGCGGCACAGGCTCAGCTGGGGACAAATCCATTTCAAATTCACAGTGAATGCTTCTGACCAGGAAAACCACCCTCAGTCCAAAAGCTGAGAAGGACAAAATGTCCTGCTCTTATGTTTTGGGAGGGAGCAGGCCCTATTTTCCACTTTGAAGAGACATTTGTTTTGAGGTCTACTGTCATGAGATTCAAAACTTAAACAGGAGATGCAATGTTTTATTCAGGATGTTTTTTATCCCTTCTGGTATTTCAGTTTAACTGGCAAACTAATAAAACCTATTATTTACAGAGTCCTCATGAGCCCAGAGCCTGGGGGGCCAAGCTGCCACAGCAGATGAGAGTTTGGTTGTGCAGTCCTCAGTGCAGGATTTAGCTCTGGGAGACAAGGAGACAATTCCAGCCCTGGCCCAAGGATCCCAAACCTTGTAAGGATGGCAGTGCTCTCGGAGGGATGAGCCTGGGCACATCTGCAGCCCTTTCCAAGCCCCTCTGTGCTCCCCCAGAGCCCCTTTTTGGGGTGTGTGCTGCCTGCTCCTGCACTGGGGCTCAGGCTGGAGCAGCAGGGGAAGGCAGGAGGCAAAGCTCAATCCGTGCAAAGGATCGGTCACTGCTCACCTCAGGAGACTGCTCTTCTTCTGGCCTGCAGCAGAGGGAAAACTGATTCAAGCAGGGAAAAGCATTATCCCAAGGTGTTCAGGAGCTCATTTCTGAGAGAGCCCAGGCTCCTGGCACTTGCACGAGCTCCCTCAGACAGATTTGTCTCTCTCAAGGGTGCAGGAGCACCTGCAGCGGGAGCGGAGGACCCCAGGCAGAGCCAGACCCCAGGGGGCTCTGCAGGAACGGGTCAGGTTTGAGAGCGCTGCGGGCAGAGCTGGGCACTCCAGGACAAGGAGCTGCCAGGGCATTTGCAGGCAGCAGTGCCAGGGCCACGCAGCAGTTTGCTCTGAAGGGCTGCGTGGAGGTGAACTCGCCTTCCCCTCCTCCCTCACTCCGCGCGTCATACGGCTGAGGATGGAGCAGTTCGAGCCGCTGTCCTTGGTGCTCTCTGTCCTCCTGGCAATGAACTGGTCCTTGAGCTGTCACCGAGCCAGAGCAAGCCCTGGGAGCAGCGCAGGGCCAGGCCAAGCCCTCTCCCCATGGCCAGGGCCGTGTGCTCTGGCAGAAGGCAGGGGCTGCTCACCCTCCTGCAGCGGCACCCATGAGGATGAGCACTGTGAGAGACCTGGGTGAGAGCTGAGGAGACGCTGGTTACAGGGTCCCTCTGCAAAACTTGGAGGATGAAAAGCCCTGCATAAGGCTTGGCCCTGTTCTCTGACTTGGGGCATGTCCTGCGCAGCAGAAACATTTGTTTACTCTACCAGGGCATTTGTTCAACATTACCCAGGTTTTGTCTTTTTCAGGCTCACCAGGCACAGCAGCAGATGCTGTATCTGGGCTCACATGACATCAATAACAGCTTCAGCTGGGCTCTGCCTCCCCACCTTTATGGACAGCAATGATAGATGAAGCAGACAGGGCACAGTTTGGTTTTTAGGTGCTGGAGTAAACTTGCAGTGCTGACAGATTAAAAAAAAAAATGTGTTTGGAGCCTGAACAAATGTGACGTGAATATTTTCCAAGGAGAGTGAAGGGTGTGGGAGGACAGCCCAGGCCGTAGCAGGAGCTGGTGCAAGCTGTCCCGGGGGTGATGAGAGCGCTGACGGGAGCGAGAACTTTACCTTCATCCTCTGCTGCTGTGCCAGGCCTGGAGGAGTCTCTACTTTCCTTCCATTGCAGGCAGTCCCTCTTCAAAATTAGTCTCTTAGCGGAAGGAGATCACCAAATGCTAGGTGATCTGATCCTGTGTGTCAGAAGAGCTCTTGCTGTCGCCCTGGGGATGGGAAAGGTGCCATTTCCTGTGCGTATATGGCTCCGCTTCTCTGAAACACTCCCCAACCCAGGGCTTAACATGTTACAGTTCTCCGAGGGATTGAAGTGCAAAAAGAGAAAACGTACATGGGAAAGGTTGGGAAGGGGAAGAGAACTGGCAGCATTTGACAGAAAAAAAGGGAAGAATCTCACCAAACTGGGCACCAGGTGTTTCAATATCTTTTCAAGTGGAATTCGCAGCTATGCCATCCGTACATCTGATGTGATCTGTCCAGCACAGGACCATGAGCTGGCACTTTAGACCCCAGAATAACTCCCATCCTTATTTTAAATACTGTGCAAGTGCTGACACAAACTTTGGGGACATGCAGCTGCAGGAACAGGAACAGCTGCTTCTCTTCACTGTGGAAACGTGGCTGCTTCTGGATGGAGGTGCACTACTCCTTGTCACTCCATGCCACAGTGGTTCAGGGAAGGGGAAAAGCAGCCAGGAAGGTCATGGATCCAAAAAGCCTGTCATTGGGATGCAAACTGTGTTTGGCACAGCGATTCCTGCCGGGGTTGCTCAACAGCTGGGAAAAACTTGGGGCCCTACAGAGGACAGGCTGGGATTCAGAGCAGAGCCAACACGTGGAAAGTGGTGCTGCCCATCAAAACCCCGTGGCCAGCAGTGACTCTGCCTGGCCCTTCCCCTGCTGCAGCCCTGAGGGCACAGCTGAGGCCACATCAGCGCCGTGCTGACCCCGAATGATTTAAGAAAAGGAGAGAGGGAGGCAGAGCTGCCTTTTATTGTTAATACCTGTAGGCATTTCTGCGCGGGGCGCGGGGATTTCAATGCCTTCTCTCTACACTGGCTCAGGAATGTTTATACACCAGTAAATAATGGGAACTGCTGATCTGTGTCCGAGCGTGGATGTTCAATTACAGCCCTCTCCTGCAGCTGATCCCAGCCCGGCACTCCGCTCTCCTCTGGCCCCGGCTCTGCCGTTCGCTGGCAGTCTGACATTTTGTCAGCCTGAGGATAATGCAGGACTGTTGACAAGCAGAGAAAGCAGGGAAAGGAGCTTTCCTCCCCGAGCTGAGGCAGAGCACAGTCCCTCCTGCAGCAGGTGCTGCCTGAACTGCGGTCCCAGGAGCTGCTCTGTGCTGCCTGTGATGGGGCTGACTCTGAAGCTCTGTGACGGTTGCCTGCAGCAAGCCCATTTTTTCACACCTCTTTCCTTCTTGGGAGTTGTTAGACATTTTCCAGGCCTCTTTAATTTCCTCCTGCAACAAGCTCCAGCATCTCCTGTGCCAAAGAGGGAAATGCCCCTCTCTCTCATGCGCCTGAACTCGAGGGACACATTTTGGAGGGGCTGGTTTTTGTTGTTTTAAAGGGAGGCAGTGCTTGGAGCCCGTGGCACTGTGGCCCTGACGGTGCCACCCCAACAGCAAGAGCTCAGCAGGGAGGTGACCAGCTGAGAACGGGCTTGGCAGACCCAGAGGCACTTTGCCCAGCCAGCATGTGGCCTCCCCAGCACACCCAGCTCAGGCAGGGGCAGTGCCTGCTCCTTCCCTGGAGCAGCTTGGCAGGTCCTCCTGCACCCCTGCCCCGGAGCATCATTCATGCAGGGAGAAGGGAGCATGTGCTGCGCTGCTGTTTCCACTCCCAGAACGGGGAATCTACGGGACTAGCTCCCCTTCATGCCCTCTTGGCCCAGGTGGGACAGAGCAGCAGAGCTGAACCCCACAGCAGCCCTGAGAGCCCCCCATGGTCCTGCCACCAGGGTGTTGTCCCAGGGCAGAGCTGCTCCCCAGCCCAGACCCCACCCAGCTGCCATCTGCGCCCTTTCCCCCAGCCCTGCATCCCGGTGCTCCTCAGCCCGTGCTCGCAGGAGATCATGGAGAAATGCCAGCACTGCTCTGTTCCTCAGCTCCAGCATCCCCCGTGAAACACTGACCTAGATCAACCCTGTGCTGCACGGGGCTGTGCTGCTGTGGCTGTGGGCATGGCGAGCCTCACCCCGGTACCCCCGCTCCAGGATTTTCCTTTCCAACCCGAAGTGTGGGAACCCAGACCCCATCCACTGCCAGGCAGTGCTGCCGTGTCCAGCAGCCACCTTCCCTCTCCCCTCTGGCCTCCCCCTCCATCCCAGCCCCTGTGCCGGCAGCAATCAGCGGCAGCTGAAGTGCAGAGGAGCAGACACTGCGAGCTGCCCTGCAGCTCCTGCGCTCCCAGAGCCATCGGAGCAGAAATGCCCGCACACAGAGCGCCTCTCCAAGAGAGGGATGCTGGCACTAGGATCTGGCAATTGCCAGCACGTCAGGGAAGGAGAGATCGTCTCCTAATACTCTCTAAGCTCCAATCTTAATCTTGTTCATTGCTGTTAAGTCATGGAGAAATCGGGCCGATGTGTTGAAAGGAGGCAAAATAAAAAGATTCAAGAGGAGGCTGAAGTCTCTTCAGAAAACTGAAGAGAAATAATCTTCAAAGGTTCCCACGAGCCTGTGCTCCCCAGCCTGGAAAAGCAGAACAGATAAACACTGAGCCTTGCTGGAACTGTTTTTCAGTCTGGTATTTTCCAGGAGGAGATAGAAATGTTAAGGCTGGAATATCAGAGAGCAGTTAGGGGGTCTCAGCACACAGGGTTTCTTCCCTGGGGTCTCTCCTGCCTGGCAGGCTCAGGTCCCCAAGGCAGAGGCTGGTTCCCATTTCCCCATGGGGGTGAGGGCCAGACGGAGCAGAAGCACAGGAGGGGCTGGATGCTTTTTCCTGGGTGACACCCTCCAGGTGGGGCTGCAGCCCCTTCCCACTGCCCCAGCTGCAAGGGTGGTCCAGTCAGGTGGGAACACCTGCAAAGAAGCTACCTGTGCTGGGGGGGGTGAAGGGAGTTACCTCGGGCTGATGCCTCTGCCTAGGTCCCATCATCAGGGCAAGGAGCCAGGGCCGAACATCACCTTGTTCCTGCCACCCCTCTGCATCCCACTGCCTTGCAGCCTCCCCACGCCAGCACCCTCTCATCCCCAAACAAGGGACATCCATGGAGGGGTCTCCTCACCCCTTATATCCTTATATCCTAAGGCCTGGGAGGTTCCTACAGTGGGAGCTGCTTTCAGACTCTGTGCTTGTCGCTGCTGGCTGAGCTGCTGCGGCTGCATCCCTTCCTCCAAACTCCCTTTTAGCCTCCCTGACAGCCCAAGGCAACACGTGCTGCCATTTAAAAAGGCCCTGCTGTGAAAGGTGCTGCCTTTTCACCTTGTAAGAAATGCTCGTGTTTGGAGGAGACCAAGGACCATCCGTGGCACGCTGCAAATGCACCCCGGTGCAGAAAGCAGGGCACACACCCACCCCTGTGCCCCCCACACTGCCGAGGGACGTGCCCAGCCCCGCGGGTTTGCGCTGCAGAGATGAGCGAGCTGAGCTCAGATCCTGCCTGTGCAGGCAGGGTGGGGTCTACGGAAGGTGCTGCAGGCTGGGGGACAGTCTGTCTGCAGGCTGCTGGCCAGAGCCTGTGTCAGGGAGTGCTGACTCCCCAGGCAGCTCTGCCAGCTCCAGCCTTTGCAGCAAATTTTGCCTTTGTCATTGCCCATGTGTTTGGTGGACAGGGGACTCCTGTCTTCCACGAGGGTGTTAGAAAATGCCTTTCAACTGCAGTAAAATTCACCCTCCTCTCTCCCCTCCTCACCAAAAAAAAAAAAAGAAAAAGGTAGTAAGGCATAATTACACCCACGCAGCTCTCCACACTGCTTCACCCCCCGCTCAGAAAGGCACCCGCATCTACAGAGTGGATATGTTGATTAAAAGTCCCCCAAAATGAATAGATCAAGAGGAATCTTCCATACCCCTGCAGCAAGGGTGAAGTGCTTTTTAATTAAGGACAAAGACATGCAAATGTCCTGAATCATCACAAGCAAATAGCAAAATAGCACCTGTCAGAATATTAAAAAACAAGCACTCAGCGTTCCCTTGTGATCAGCTTGAAGGAGGCCTTGAGTTTAAAAAAAAAAATAAATCCACCGAGAGTTGAAAAACGTAATAGACTGGGAGTGAGCAACGAATATGGCTCAAAAAAATCCGAGTGGGGTTGACTTGGTGGTGGTTCTGCCTGGGGAATTTGTTAGGACGACCGACAGGAGGGTCTGGTCCATCCCCAGCCCCAGTACAGCCTGGGAGGCTGGGAGGGGTGACACAGGGCGCTGCTGGCTGCCCATCACCAGCCAAGCCCCTCTTCTGCCAGGTGCCAGGTCCTCGCCACCACCCTGCAAAATCTGTAATTATGAGCGCTCAAATAACCCCAGTCAGCTGGGCAAACACAACGTGATGCATTCTGAAGTGTTTGCTGGAGGAGCAGCCTCAGGGGCTGCTCCACCCGCCCCTGTCAGACCTGCCCGTGCTGAGGGAGGGGGATTTCAGCCTTTGTGGGTAATGAAGGTGACAGGCTGCTGCATCCCAGAGCCCTGGGACAGCACCCCGTGTTCTCCTCGTGTGCATTTGTTTGTGTGGCAGCCCAGGAGCGTGCAGGGAGAGCCCTGGATGTGCCCAGAACCTTTATTATTAGGATTGATTACAGGGGAACTGGCTAGAACGGGTGCCAGGGCTGCTGGGGAGAGCGGGCAGGTGCTCTCAGGCTGATCAGGGCAGGAAATTGTTCTCCTTGAGTAGGGTTAAACAGGGAGGTTTGAGCAATTCCTTTGTGTTTTGGGAGTTTTTATTGCTGTCATCGCTGGCTTTTCCCTAACCCCGTGTGTGCTCAGGTTAAAACCCCAGCTGTGGGGGGACGTGGTGCTGCGAGGAGCCCCCCACACCAGCAGCCTCCCCTCTGCTTGGCTGCACCCCAGAGCAGTGGCCTCGAGTGCCCCCGGGCTGGGTGACACAGCTGAGGCCACCGCTGTCCCCAGCGCTGTCCCAGAGCCAGCAGGGAGGAGAAGTGGGAAAGGCAATGAAAGGAAGGAGTGTTGGAAGGACGGCAAGAGCCAGCACAGCCCAGCAGCAGCCACAAAGGGCTGTGAAGGGAAGGCAGAGAGAAAGGGAAATGCCTGGAATAATAAGTGACGGACGGATGCCTTTGAAGGGGACTCGGATATCTCGGGTCTCCCGCCTGACCTACTTAAAATTGGCGTAATCTGATGAAGGAGCAACCCCCAGCTCTAAATATAGACTTATCTCCTCTTGATTTAAATTCCTTCCCTTTGCCACCCGGGGTTGGGGCTGTGGTTGGCAGCTGGAGGCACGGTGTAAATTCCATAGGTCCTGGGCACCTTTTCTGCTGAGAAAAGCGGAGGGGTGGCACCGGCAGCGCGAGTTTTTCCAAGTTGTGAGCAGCAGCAGAACTGCCTGTGGGGGTTGGCAGGAGGCACAACCAAAAAAGCCCTGCACATCAGGAGCCAGAAGTCAGGGGACCATCATTAGCTCCTTGTATACACATGATTTGTGAGCAAAGATTTTTCATTTCAAATGATCCGCAAATCTGGTGCACAACAGAGTCCCGGGGCATCAAATTAATTGGCAAATATAGGCAGAATTTGGCAATCAGTTTAAATGAGAAGAAAAGCAAACAAAACCACAGTCCGAGCAAAACCAGCTGCAATCAAAGCACTTTTTTCCCTACCTGTTTTGAAATAAAATGTTCTGCTTAAGAATGCCAAAATGTTTCATTGATCCATGTTCTAAATTAAATGTTTCAAGTTTTTCCACTTCAGCACACCACTGTTCATATAAAACCCGACTTTCTTTAAATAAAAGAATAGAAAAAGAACCACTGTTTTGGTTTGAACAACATACTGAAATGACAAGATGAATTTTTTTCATTTTTCCTCTTTCACTGGAAAGCCATATTAAAAAAAAAAAAAAAGATTCAATATGAACCAAATTTAATCCATTCCTCACTTTGCTCCAGAGCAATTTTCCTGTCTGTAATGTGTACTGCAGGACATACCTGGGGCTTCTGGGGCTCCAGGTCATCCTATTGCCATGTGAGGAGCAAGGTGGGCTTGGTGGGAATTCCCAGCAGAACAGAGCAAGATTCAATCTCATTTTATCAAGGGCTTTCGTCAAGCCCTGAAGGCTCCCTAAGGACATAAAATTTCCAGCTCATAGACTCTGGGACTGAATTAGCTGTTTAGGAACCTTCATATGCTTTATTCAACTTCTTTGCTAAATGACAAAAATGTATGTGGGATTAGGAAAGAAAAACAATTAGATTAAAAACAAAGTCATTACCGAAAGCCAGTGAGTCTCTCAGTACCCCCATCAGAAGGAAATGAGTTTTCTCCCTTTGTGGAGATAGGCCCCGTTAATTTTCTTGGCAGGATCTCCCATGTTAAAGCAAGAAGGCAAATGTTTACTCTGAGTTTCTCAACAGTGTTTGTGAACCCTGGGGGGACTAAAAAATAAAAATAAAGAGAGGGAGAGAGAGAGAAAGAGAGAGATTCTCTTAATCTGAAATGCTCTACACGTTAATTTTTGCAAAGCTCATATTTAGGGTCAAATTCAAACTGACAGAGTCTCCTTGAAGTAGGAGGAGGGGCAGGAGATAATATTGGGTGAAGAGAAGAGAAAGATGAAACAGGCAAAGTGGATTCTCTTTTTTTTTTTAATTTAGCTCGTATGGAGATACTAAGCCCAATAATCAGACAAGAAAGGCAACGAGCAGCTATCAAAGCAGCAGCCGTTTTAGGAGCTGTGCTCATCTGAAAGCGACTCTTAGCTCTTGTGAAAGCTGCCGCCTTAACAGCTGTCCCAATTAGAGCCGGCCGGAAATTTCCCCAGAAACCCACGGGTTTGTCAGAGAATAATTCGCTGAGTCTGGAATGCTCCGAGCTGCCTGAACTTTTGTTGAATGGGAAAAGCAGGGCTCCAACCGGGCCCGGTGTTCAGCTGCCAGGTTTGTGCTCCCGGCGGCAGCACTGACGGAAAAGTCAATTTTGCTGAGCAGCTGCAGGCACCAGGAAGCGCCCGGTTGCCATAATTTATGTTTGGGATTTGTTTGGCGTTGGAAGAGGAGGGGGTAAAAAAAAAAAAAATTGTTAAAAGGCAACTGAGTTCCTTGTAAATTTGAGCTTGAGCCAGCTGAGTTTGCTCATGCCATGATCCCATATGCCTGACCTGCTTTAGGATCTTGGCGGCTGGATCTGCGAGGGGAAAAAATAAATCAACCCCAGGGTGCTGTGGAGAGGCCAGTGCTGGAAGTGGCAGCACTCGTGACATCCCTCTGCCAGGGGAGACAGCTCATGGCTGTGCCCACGGCTGCGTGACAATGAGGGCACTGGGTCTCCTGGGGTCTCTCCTTCCCTGGCAGAAACATCCTGATGCCACCTTCCTCCTCTCGGCTTCATCCTGGTTTTATTTCTCAATTATGGTGAAAGCAGTAGCTACAGTTACATGGGTTTTTTTTTTCAGCTGCGTCTTTGAAAACTGATGTGTTGCTACTGGATGCATCATCAGATTTTTTTTTCAGCTGTTTCACTGCATCAGAAACTTATTAAAAGAAGGAAAAAGTCAACTAGACTTAGTCTAGGAGTGTCTGTGCAACACTTCTCATGGAGAGAATTTACCTACCCATATTTAAATTGTGTTAAAAAAGAAAAAGTTACCAGGCAGGACACCAACCCAGGCTCCCCTCAAACACTGTCCAAGGGGCTGTGAGGCTCCAAGGCAGCTGCCAAGGCCAAGAGTCCCTGAATCAAGCTGGAGCTGTGTTTTCAGGGGAGGAAAAAAAGCTGTTAATGCTCTGTGTGACTCCTGACCAGCAGGGAAAAGCCTTTCTGTGAGTGGTGATGAATAATTACTAATGATAATTAACCTACAACAACAGTGGCACTCAGAAACCAGTGCAAAGGCACACATCCCATCGTGTGCAGCTCTGAATGAAAACAGAGCCTCTGCCCCGGAGGGATTTCTTTTTAAAAATGCCTAGAAATGATGAGTGACATAACTGGAGCTTTTCCTCTTGGGAGCTCTCCCCAGGGCAGGCGCAGAGCCCCGTGCAGGTACCACTCTCCCTTCCCATGCTGCTGCCTGTGGCTCGTGGAGGGGCTCTGCTGCTTCACCAGGCACCTCCGAGGGCATTCCCGGGGTTTCCTGCGCTCCAAACCAGGTGCTCCATCCCCAATCGCACCTGGAGTCCATCCCATCGCCCCGCAGAAGCAATACCAACACTGCCCAGAGTGCTGCCACTCAGCTCAGCAGAGAAGCAGGGACATGGGGTGGGAGCTGGAAATCAACCCCCTCTGGGCCCCTAAAGTGATGCTAAGGGCCCTCTGAAGCTAGGGGAGGAAAAAAAAAAAGCATCTGCCACTTCTTCATTTCATCTCGCAAGCTGTGAGATCCCACCCCTCTCACTGCCTATCCCTGCTGACAGCCGTGCTTCCTACAGAGCAAATGGGCTTGAAACTCCGTGATCAAAGTCATTTGCATTGACTTCCATGGCCTGGTTTCGCTGCCTGGATTCTTGTCCCTGTAACTGCTCTGCCCCTCTGGAGCAGGAGCCCTGGTTTGTTCCCTCTTTGGGGTTTTGCTGTGTCCCTGTTTCCTCCCCAGAGGAAGTGATGCCTTGGGAAGGCTGACCTGGAACAGAGACTGGGCAGAGCCAGAGAATAAAGCAGGGATTTATTGAAAGGTCTCTAGGTTACACCTTGGGCAGGACAAGAGCCTGGCCAGGGCTGCACCCAAGGTGGACCCAAAATGGTCACAAAATGGACAAACGCTCACCAGGTCTCACACTTGGATAAGTTTGGGTCCATTTGCACATTGGGGTTTGATTGTCCAATTCCAGCTGCAGGCTGTGAGGTCCCATCCTTCTTGTTCCTCCCTCCAGCCCAGCCTTGGTTGTGCTTTTGGGCTGAAAGTTGTCCTTGGTGTGCAGCAGGAGAAGGATTTGTTTTGTGTCCCTGCTGTGTGCAGAGCTGAGTGACGCTGAGTGTGAGCTCAGAGCTGCACCCCTGGGTGGGCAGCACAGAACCTGAAACACAGGAAAGCTAAAATGTAAGGCATCAGAAGGAAGCCTGCTGTTGGTGCTGGGTGTCAGCGTTCACCTGCAGCCTCAGCAGCACGTGCCCTCAGAGCTTCGGTCCGTCCCACCCTCCTGGCAGAGGTGGATGCTTCCCCACACAATTTCCCAGCCAGTTTCTCCTCTCTGCTCCCTCCCAGGTGACACGGGCAGCTCAGCCATCCCTGGGCTGTGTCCCACCAGACGGGACTCGCTCAGCAGCCCCTGCTCCCCCTCGGAACATCTCAGGCAGAGCTCAGCCCCCCACGGGCTGTGCCACGGGGCCAGTTGCCCCAGTGGGTGGCAGCTGGTGTCCCCAGCCCAGTCACTCCCCACAGGGCTGCCTCTGCCCTCTGTCCTGCTCACTGAAGGACTGGAGCAGCATCTTACGCTCTGGGAGAAAAGGAGGTCTCCATGGCAGCTAGCACGACAGGAAGACTGTGCAAGAAACTTGATTTTTTTTTTTTCCCTTACAGAAAATGCTTCTATTTTTGACAAAAGGCCTTTTTGAGGTATGAAACCTCTTATGAAACTTCTCCCACATCAGTGCTTTACATAAACTATTTTGCTGTAGTTGTGTTATTCATTGCACACATTTTACACCAGCATGAACCAGTTTTTCTCCAGAGAGCAGAAAGGAGAGCCTGGCTGTGGGGCAGGGCGCTCTGGAAGCCACATCCTCTGCAGATTGCCTCATCCAAGCCATGCCTGTCACAAAAAGCATTTCTGCCAGCTGTGACTCCTCCAAACAAGGCAGACTGAGGAGATGAGGGTCTCACAGCATGAACAGTAACTTCAGCCATGTGCCGATGAGTGGAACAGAGCATTAATGGGCCAGGAGCACCCCACAGGTGCACCCCGAGTGACAGCCTCTGCCAAGGTGAGTGGCCCTGACATGGTCCCAAAGAGCCCACGGCCTCACAAGGATTTACAGGGGGAAGAGCCCATTCACTGCACTGGTCTCACGGATAGTTATTTTATTTTCCTCTGAGCCTGAGATGTCAGGGCTGATAGCAGACAGTTTGTTTCACAACGAGTGTACAGTGATAGGTCAGGGGAACAAGCGAAAATGCCACCTTTGAGGGGAATTAGATCATTAAAATGTCACAGTAGTATCTTGGGAAGCCAACTGGAGGTTCCAGCTACAGTTTCTTGTTCCCTCTGCTAGGAAAAATAAATAACACCTGCTAAGCAAAGGCAGGCCTTGGTTTTATAGAGATTACTATTTTTTGAGTCACCATTGTTTCACACCACTCTGCCAGCAAGAAAGTAATGATCTCATTTTACATTGACACCAAGCCTGATTTTGGGGAAGTAAAAGCGTTTCTCCAAACCTGGGCTAAAGAATAAACAGAGTGCTCTGGGAACAGTAGCACAGGAGGGAAACCTATGGACCACTCAGCCTCCCAGCGCATCTAACAAACATTAAATTAATGACAGCGACTTGACTCTCTGGGTTTTTCTGTTCTCCCCCTCCACGCTGCTATTTCTTGCCATCCAGGTGCCCTAGAGATTTTCAACCTCTCATCCCATCCTGAGAAGCAGCATTTTCCATTGAGAAATGTCGTGGTCTAGGGCTGTTTGCAGCTCTGAACCATCTTGATTGGAGCCTGCGGGGGATTTCTCAGTGCTCAGCTCCCCAGCCGTGTAATGGAAGGAATCATCCTTATCTCCAGCATGTGCCCTTAGCACCAAGGAACTCTGCACTGCTCTCAGCAGCCATTGTCCTCCTCAGAAATTTCCTTCCCAAGAAAATAAGGCGGGAGCCCTGCACAGTAACAGCTCATTTTAGAAGAGGCCACAGCAGGTAAAGCCAGGCTCGTGCTGTGCCGCTTTTCCCACCTTCCCAGAGGAGATGCTAAGGAAAGGGGCAGGTGCATGGACACTTCCTCCCTTTCCAGAGCCCTCCACGTTCCAGCCAGCTCTCATGGGTTACCCCTGTCCTCTCTATTTGCTTTCCAGGCTCTCAATTCCCCCCCTCCCTTGGCAGGGCTGGGATTTGCTTCCCACGGCAGCTCAGGATGGAGAAGTGGAGCCAAAAAAGCCTTCGCTGTCAGGTTCCCTTATCTGGGCAGCCAGTCACAGGACAGCTGATGGCAGCAGCCACCACCACTCCTGGCTTTCTGCACTTCTCTCCTTCTCCTGAGGACCTGCTGCATCGCCAGCCAAACCTCCCCAAACCTCAGAGCCCTCCTGCCCGTGAAGGAGCGGCCCCTCAGCTCTGCCCCTGCACTGCGCCTCGGTGCCTAATTGTCCCAACAGTTTTTCGAACCCTTAATTTATCTTCTGCCACCATTCAGGTCTTTGTTCCCGGGGAATGAAGCAGAGCCAGGACGTGAGAGAAGCAGGCACCGAGGGGCAGGTGACAGCTTCCCCCTGCCCGTGCGCACATGGAAAATCAAAGCTACGTGGGTTTTCTTTGTCAACACAGTCTGGTCCAGGCGAGATAATAACCACAAATGCACAGGGCTGGGGTGCTCAGGATGAGGAGGGAGCAGCTATTGTGGCTGCCTGAATGACTGCTGGCAGAGCAAAGCCTTTAGTCCACTGATTTTTTTCTTTCTCGCACATTTACTTTATTGGTCATCTTTTGTGTTCCCCCCCCCACCTCTCTCTCTCTCACCACCATCAAATTACTGTGTTTGGAGGATATTTCCAGAACTTCAGGCAAGGCCAGGAAAGTGCAGTTCCAAGCAAGGGCTTCGCTGATCTGAGCCCCCACTTCTGAAGGGGACATGAACCCTGCCCCGGGGTCTGACTGTGTTTGTTGAATTCTCCCTGGTAAATTTTTAGCTCTTTGCCTGATACTTTTGACGAGCCATTTTCAGCCTGTCGGGCACAAATTAACCATAGGGTTCATCTGCCTCCAAAGTGATCCCTGTGCCACAGAGCCAGCCAGCCAGCCAAGCCCCAGCCAGACCTTTGCTGTCTTGGATCAGATGATGGGATGATTTTTTAATCAGCAGAATCGCAGATGGCAAATACATGAAAAGCTTCCAAAAAAGCCCCAAATTAATATTTATTTATGCTAAAATTCACTGTCCCTTTTGTTTACAGCATATTCATGCATCAGGAGGGTTGTGATTGTTTTGATTTTCCCTGACCAGCTCGAGTCTTGAGCACAGGAAATCAGCTAGGAAGATTTGGAGTCATGCCACACGAGCAGGTTCAAGGCAGGGAGACACCTGAGAACAGAATATATTCACAACTGGGGCTTTGATTCTCTAATCCTCCCAGTGTTCACATGCAGGGGAGAGAGGGATTGTTTAACTTGGAAAGTCCAAAATGGCCTTGGTGTCCATAAAGGTTTTAGAGAGAGCTTGCAACACAGCAGGAGCCAGGGATTAAGCTCTAAATCCATGTTTTGTCCCTGAAAAGCTGTGCTGATCACTAATAAAGTGAACTCCGCTCTCAAGAAATATTCATCTACATCTTTAGAACCCCCTGCACGGGAGTTGGGCATGATTGGCAGGCAGCAGTCGGGAGCAGGACAATGGAAGTCCTTCAGCTTGAGCTTGGAGAGCCCCAGCTGAGCAGAGCAAGGGCAAAGAGAGCGGGGGAAAGCCTCATCAGAACTGTAACAGCATCAGCAGCAGCCCCAGCAGAGCAGAGGAGCTGGGTCAGGGCAGAGGAGCAGCACCTCCAGGCACTGCCACTTCCCCCATGGAGCTCTCCTCTGTCCCCCAGTCACAGAAACCTTGTTGTGTCGGGTGGCAATTCCCTTCCAGCAGGCTCCCACAAAACACAGAACTGCCCAAACCCAGCTCTGATCTCCTGCAGCTCTTTCCAGGAGGTGAGGAAGCCGTCGAGGCTGTGACTCTGCAGCCTGTCAGAGCCAGGGGAGGGTGAGCTCCCCCCGAGCTGGGGCTGCACTCAGCTCCTGCTATGGGGATCTGGGCTGGGGTGACACCGTGCAGAGCCCTCAGCTCCCCCAGCCCCCATGGCTGAGATATTTAGGGTGGGATAACCCTCACCCTGCCCACAGGGATTGAAATTAGATGATCTTTCATGTCCTTTCCAACCCAAACCATTCTGCGATTCTTTAAAGTACGGCATAAAATCCAAGTGTATTTTTGTGTGAGGCAGGCATGGGATGGGCAGAGACCAAGGGTTTAACTTCTCTTCTAATGAAAGCATGCAAGGAGAGATCAAATGGAAGGGAAAGCCAGAGCCCCCAAACCTGGATAAAGTGGGGGTTTTATACCACAATTAAAACAAGAACCTACTTTCTGTGGTCAAAGATGAGTTCAAGACCAAATCATAGAACAACCCATCAGGAGCTACTATAATCAGAGATTTTCAGTCCAAAGGGAGCAACAATGATCCTTTAGTCCAACGCCATGACCGCTTCAGGGCTGACCAAAAGTGAAATTAATTTTTAAGGGCGTTGTGCAAACAACTCTCAGACACTGGCATGCTTGGGGCATCCACCAGCTCTCCAGGAAGGCTGTCCCAGTGCTTGACCACTCTCTCTGGAAAGAAATGCCTCCTAATGTCCTCTCCTAGAGCAGCTTTGAACCACTTTACCACATCCCATCACTGGGTACCAGGGAGAAGAGCTCAACCCCTCCCTCCCTGCTGCCCCTCCTCAGGAGGCTGCAGAGAGCAGTGAGGGGTTCCCTGACAGAAGGGGAACATAATTTAACACAAGGGTATGGCTCCTACAGCACCACAGATCCCTGGGGGCTGGGAGAGAGTCCTGGTGAGGATCTGTGAGATGCGGGAGAGTGAAAGAGAGCCCAAGATCACAGGGACCATCTGCTGTTTGAGTGCTATCAGAAACCAGACACTCTTTAGATAAGGCTTTGGGTTCTCTCTGCAGACTGGGAGCCCAGCAAACACCTGCACTGACACTGGGTTAATTTTAGGAATATCTGCCTTTTCTCCTTTGCACAGCAGGACAATATGTTTTCAGCAAGTGACTTATTTCCTTTAAATAAATGCAATTTCTAGGCACCTAAAGTGGTGCAAAAACTCAGTTCAGATTCCTTGAATAGCTTCTGCCACCAAAAGAAGCAATAACTGCTCTGAAGAAAATCACATGGAGAAGGGTTGGAGCCATTCAAACTCCTTCCTTTCCCACTATTTCCAAAATGTTTCTATTTCAGGCTCCTTGTGAGCCCAAGAAGCACAGCCCAGTTTGGGGCTCTGCCCTGGGGTTACAGCCCCCCAGAGCTCCCTCCTCACCACCACACTCCATCCTGCTGGGGGAATCTCCCTCCTTTCCAGGGCTGGTGCAATTCCCGGCAAGGGATTTGCACTTCCATGGGGCTGGAGCAGGATCCTGATCCAGCCCAGAAGAGTTCCAGCTCTGCCCATCCCTGCACCAGCAGCAATCCTCTCCCCGATACCCCTCTGCTTGAGCCACCTCCTAAATATTCTCCAGCTGGTGCCTCTGCTTCCTGCAGCAGCCGTGGGGCTCAATAGGCTCTACCTGGGCTGGGGGTTTCTGCAGACCCACCTGGGCTTCACAAAGTCACAGAAACACAGACTAGTTCGGTTGGAGGGGACCCTAGAGACCATCCAGTTCCATCAGGACCACCTCCACCACACCAGGTTGCTCCAAGCCCTGTCCAAACTGACTTTGAGCACTTAATTTTTCCTCTCATTGCCTCCCTCCTTCCCTCCTTCTCCAAACCACCGGTTGCAGTTGATCTTAAACTGTTTCTTTTACCACCTGCCTTGAAGAAAGTGACATTTTCTATGCAACAGTTTAAATGCCAGGGGATTGTTTTAGCGTTGGAGGGAAGTTCCCCCAAGTGGCCACCCTGTTCCAAGAAAAGGAAGAGACACAGCACTTGAGGGGAATATATAAATTATGCTGAAGAGGGTTTGGGTAAAGGCTGCAATCTGGATCCTGGTAACAATAATGCACCAGGTTCTCCTTTCACACTGTGACTGGCCAAACTACTGCATGGACAGACCTTGGATGTCCCCCTTTGAGAACATTTCGGGGGCTGCAGAATGAAAGGCTCCGACACCAGAGCATTGGCTGGATCCAGATGCCAAATGCTGAGGGTTGCCTTTCGTGGGATGCCTTTGGGTCCAGGCTGACTTTCACTTGGAAAGGAAATCAGCTCTGTACAGCGTTTGCTGATTTTACACTGCCTCTCCAAACCGGGAATCTTTCTTCAGAAGCCCAGGGCTTCCTGGCTGGAAATATCCCCCTACAGCCCCAGTTCAGCCTAACTTGTATCCAGAGGGGATCATCATTCCTGTTTGATTTCCAGAGAAGCCACAAGCGCTCAGAATCACAGCTCCAAACAAGCATGTTGATATCCAGCTCCGAATGAGTATCTTGGCTTCCAGAGTATTTTGACTAATACAGTACACATTGACCCAAATTTTGGGAGCAGAGAGGCTCATTGATTCAGACGAGGGAGAACGCAGCACACTTGTGGGGGATGTGTTCGAAACTAATTAGAAGTTGCTCCCATCAGAGCTGCTTCTGTCCCTCATTACCTCCCCCAGCACACGGGTTGCCTTACTGGACCAGCCCTGAGAGCCACTGGACTTTGTCTCCTCACAGGGAAAGGATCCCTTCACTCCAGGGCTGGGTTTTGGGGAACAAAGCAGCATTAGCACATTCCGCTTGTGTTTAACTCCCATTATTTTGTAGAGTGCTTCATGAAACCTTAATTTTTTCTGAAAGTATTTTCTGCAACTGAATTCCCCTCAATTTTCTTCAGGCAATAAATGAATTTTGTTTACAAAGTACTTCAACAGGGCTTGAAATTTCATTTATGGAAAATGGGCCTCAGACGTCCAAGGCATTTGAAACCACACTGAAATATGGCAATTTCAGGCACTTACCTGTCTCCTTCCTGCAAGCCTCCAAATCAAAAGTTACCATGACAACGAAGCCCACTGTCAGTCCAGCAGGATGGATTGGTTTTACACGCCATCATTATTAGCCAGGACCCGAAAAAATTACGCAAATGAGGCCCCCAGACAGGACTGCAAAAAGCCCAAACAAGCAGCACAACAATTACTCGCTAAACCTAGCAAGGGAAGGAGAATGTTACTCGAGTCCCCAGCAATGATTCTGTAAAAACCATCCAACGCGCTGACCTCCTCTCCATAGCCCTGGGAGGAGACCTGCCCTGTGACAACTGGCCTTGATTCCCACCCTGAATTTTCCACCCATCCCAGCAGACAGGCACTGGTGTTCCCAGAGGGATGCTGACCCCAGCAGGCTCCCAGGAAGTTGGTTTGCACTGCTCTGCCTGCGTGGCAACCCGAAAGGGAGAGGAGTGGCTGCTGTGGGTGAAATGCAACTTCTGGCCACCCCGAGCTCCCCATGTGGTACAATCTTTTATGCAAGGCCAGCGTGTAATGAGCCCCACGAAGTTATATCAAGCTCTGAGGGCTGGCCTGCAGCTTCTCAGAGTGGCTTAAGAATATTTGCCAGATGGCTCTTCAGGTGTGTTTTGTTAAGCAAAGGTTTTAATAAAAGAGAAAATAACAAATGATACAAACCCAAAAAGAACAAAAGCTGTGCACAGATGCAGAGAAGCCCCTGACACCTGGCTGAGACGCCCCAAAAAGCACCGAACAACTCTAAGCTTGTTCTTGGGTGTTGAACAATCAAGGAGGGATAATTTGTCCTGCTGCCCAATACAAACTAGCTACATCTCTGAGGAGCAGCTGGAAGGTCCAACAGCTGCTCCTGTCCTGGCACTGAGCCAATCACAGAGTGAATATCACAGAAGATTCCAGTCCATTTTCCTTTTAAGTTCAGAAGTAAACCGAAACTCTTTTCCTTATACAAAACCATTTGCTTGGGTGTGGGAAATGCAATGCAACACCCACGGCCAGCACAGGGTGTGCCCTGGAGCATCCTTACCCAAAGCAGGGAACTCTGCACAGCTCTGCTCCTTACCTGGAACATCTGTGATGGCGGAGCCCCACCTCAGGGCTTTTCCACCTCTAAATCAACCTCTACATCTCTGGGACAGGGGAAAGTTGCTTAGAGATGCTTCCTTTTATATCTCTGCCATCCCTGGAAGTGTCCAAGGCCAGGCTGGATGGAGCTCTGAGCACCTTGCTCCAGTGTGTAGCATTGTATTTGAACAGCTTAGGCCACGGTGTGCTCCAGCCAAACCATCTTTAGTCATCCTTATCGGAACCCTCTGAAATTCATCAAAGTTACTAAGACGTACTCTGTTCTAAAATAAGAAAGAAGAGGGTGAGAAACAGAATACCAAGGCTGCAAGAACTAAATAAAAGAGCCACGAAGCCCTGGACTGTAACCAATCATATCTCCTAAAAGGTGCGTGCTGAACGTGTGGGCAGGATAGAGGCACCAAACAAGCAATGAGTGATCGCGTGAGCAGCAGTTTTAGAATATGTACATATAACTTAGTGTAAACAATAAATGGCTTCTGCTTAATCATATTGGTTAGTCTTCCAGAACTGCTGAGCTCCCGCACCAGTGGAAGGTTTTCCTGCCTGTGGTGGGGGAGCAGGAACGAGGTTGACATTGTGTGTCACACACACACATTTTGATCAGAAGGCATGAAACTGAGTTTATTTTAAAAGATCTGACTCCATTTATAGTATTTCTACAAAGGCCAGGGATTGGGGGAGAAGGTTGACACCTCTCCCCATCCCATTGGTCAAGAGAACTGTCCATCAGCTGTCCATAGCTCTAAGACAAAGAATGAAAACTACCTTGAAATTATGAAAACATTGGCTGTGTTTACATCACCCAAGCGTGAGAAAAAACCCAAACCATGAAACTGTAAAATAGAAGAGAAGGCTGAAAAAAATCAAAGCTACACGAGGTGATCCTTAAGGTCCCTTCCAACCCAGAGCACTCTGTGATTCTGTGACAACCACGGTCAGGTGCAGCCAGCTCTCTCCCCACAAGGAGGATGTGAGTGAGGTTCCCCATCCCTGATTGACTGCTCACACTTGACAGCGACTGTGCTCTGGCAGCAGCTGCTCTCCAGAGGAGGGAGGGGAGTCACTCAGCAATGAGTGGTTGTAGATGGTTATTCAAGCATAATAAATCCTCCTTATCAATCCCGTCTCACCACCCCTCCTGATTTACGCTGGGTGTAATAAGGCAGTGAGAAGGCAAAGGCTAGTTTTACAGGCAAACTGGGGATTACAGTCAGCCATAGATATTGAAAAATTCACTATAGCAAAGAGAAATCATAAGAGGAGCCAAAGCAGCTTGCTATGGATTCTGGCAGATGGGCTTGTGAGTTATGGTCATTTCCAGCACTGGGCTGATATATGGCTGAGCTGGGCTCAGAGCACAGACTTATTGCTCCCAGGCTTCTTGGGCAAGTGTGCAGCCTGCAAATGCTGAGAAACTTGTGTGTTGACTTCAGAGGAGTTTTCTATATTATACTGATTTCTGTATCTTCTTTTTTTTAAATCCAGATCCTGTTTTGTTTTTTTCTGGATTTTTTGTTTGTTTGTGGGTGTTTGGTTTTTTTTTGGATAAGCTCAGCAACACTATTTTTTCTCCTATTCTTCACAAAATCCCAAGAAGAACCTTTCTCCTTTCATGCAAGTTACCACTCTGCTGGGAGCCGGAAGCCTTTGCCCTCTAATTGCTTCATGAACAGACTTACCCTAGACCAGTTCTCAGCTCTAAGCCTCAAGTTTACTGCACCACATCCCAAGGAGAGTTTATAGACTGGAAAGCTTGGCTTCTTTTCCCGAGCTGTGCTATCTGTGTAATAAACAAAATACTGCCTTTTCCTACCAGCCTGTCCTCCCTTGCGTCCTTGGACTATCCCTGCTGCAGTCCTGCTTCTCTCAAACCACTACTGCCACTGCCTCCACTGCTATTTATGGGGCATCCCAAAGGGCTTTCATAAAGTACCTAATGCTCAGCCAGCTCCTGCACCTCTCCCCTCTGGAAGAAAATCCCCCGTGGGCTGTTTTGCAGAGAGATTTTCCCTCTGCCTGCCAGATGTGGTGGGGATGGGGGTGGCACAGCCCTGTTGCCTCAGGCTGAGGCAGTGAGGTGTCCTTGATTCCCAGGCCTGGAGAGGAATTGTTGTGTCTGACCAAAATGGGAAAGCAGCAGCTCACACTGTGTGTGGAGTTTAGAGTTCTGCAGCAAAGAATTGCAGGATTACAAATATATGAGAAATATAAAAGCTAAAATCCTAAGGCGTCATGAATGTGTGAGGGCTTGCTTTGGGGAGCTTGCCCCACCTGACGAGGAGTTGGTTTGCAGAAGATGTTTCTGAAACAGCAATGCTTTGAAGGCAGAAGAAAACCGCTGTGTCTCAGAGGGGATCCATTCCTCCATGGCGCTGGGGGGCTGAGCCATCCCCACTGGCCATGTTAGAGCCTGGTATAGGGGAGGAATTATCTGCTCCCCAAGTCCTGGCACCTCAGGAGTCACACATCAGCAGTTCTGCCCTGCCTTCACCCCGAGCACTTCTGTGTTATGAGCACCTAATAATAAAACCCAGCTATTGCATTCCTGAGACACCTGTCAGGCTGAGCTCTAAGTGCTGGGGTAATAAATACTTGTTCAGCTCTGCTTCTTCTCTGCCAATTCTCCCGGCTCTGTCTGTTTTCATTACAATTTCTTTTCTGTGGACACTGCAATTACACTCTGTTCCTCTTCAGGGTCCTTGTTCTAGGTTCAAATAGAGAAGTGATAATGCAAGGAAGCATTTCACATCGTTGTTTATTTTTGCCTTCTGAGTCAGGAAGATCTTTTCAGGCTGGGACCAGCCCTGTACAATCCTGATTAGGGAAGGACTCAGGCAGGGGGGGCGGGCAGAGTGGTGGGGAAAGGGGTGAAAACCTCAGGTTCGAGTTTTATGGTTTCAGACAGCGGTGGGCTGCTCTTGCCGAGGCCAAGAGCCCTGCTCCTTCCTCAGGAAGACACAAGTATGCAGCCTGTACTGCTCAGAGCCATGATAACTCTCCATCTGCCACAGCAGCTGCGAGCCCCAGCTCTCCCAAGCCTCCTCTGTCATCTGAATCTCGGAGGAAGAGGGAGGATTCAGCTGAATGCAGCAAATTCAAATGCCTAACTTTTTTTTTTTTCTTATTTTTTTTTTTGTCCAAGGTTGCAATATGTTTGGAGATATTGTCCCTCCAGCAAGTCCCTGGTGCTGCATACAGATGGTGCTCAGGGAATCCGGGGAAGGCAGAGGGCGTTTCGTTCCCTCTCCAGGCGTGGAAAGCAACTGATGCTGTCACTGGAGTTATTGTCTTCTCCTGCTACTTCCCAGTGGTAGCTGGGGGGAGGGAGAAGTCCTCATTGAATATGTTGGATTTGGGTAAATCATCAGCATTTTGACTACAGATGCAGGAAAGGGTTCAGGGAAACACTGCAAGTCTCAAGCTTGACGCAATAGGATGAACCTCAGCATTTCTTGCAGCTGATTTGTCCTCTGCTTTTGCATTTGGAGAGATTTACTTCATTTCAGATCTTTCTACACGGGGAGAAAAATCCGTCTTTCATTAGTTGCTAAATATAACATCTCATGGCTCCCAGGAGATGCAGCGGAGTGTCCAAATGAAGCCCCCACACCTTGAACTTCCCTTCCGGCAGATCCCACACTGAGCACAGCACACTGCCTGGGGGACATGGCATGGCCAGCCATGTGCTGTTAGATGTAGCATGTGTAAATCTGATATCCACAGGGGAGCCACAGTCAAAACTCCCTGCAGGAAAGGTGTCTGAACCATGGTCAGTTTGGGTTGGGAGGGACCTTAGAGCCCATCCAGGGCCACCCCATCCATGGGCAGGGACACCTTCCACTGTCCCAGGCTGCTCCAAATCCCATCCAACCTGGCCCTGGACACTGCCAGGGATCCAGGGGCAGCCACAGCTGCTCTGGGAAACCTCTGCCAGGGCCTGCCCACCCTCCCAGGGAAGAACTCCTTCCCAGTATCCCACCTGAGCCTGCCCTCTGGCAGTTTAGGTCCTGGCCAAGTCTCTCCTTCTTGTCCCTAGAGAAGCCGGCAGTTTGATTCATGTTGCACATGGGGAAATGCCCCAAGGCTCCCTGGAACAGCAGTGTCCGAGCATGGGTCACACAGTGTGAGGGCAAGGCACACCCCAGACTCCTCTCCCACCACTCACACCACCACCACCCTGCCTTCCAGCTGGGCCCCAAACTCCCCATCCAATCTGACTGAACAAACCTTGTGCCCTTCCGTCATTGGGAGGGAAAGTGTTTTAAACACGACACAATGGGCACCAGAAAATATTCTCAAGCTCTTTTACTTTCCCCCAGAATATTCTTTTTTAATGGGTGGCTTGTTTGCTTGTCAGTGGGACAAACTCCCCAGATGGGCAGGTGGTCCAAAGCCCAGGGAATCTGGCTTTGAGAAGCAGAAAATAACCTATGACAAAAACCAGATTTTTTTTAAAATATGAATTTTTATTTGTTTTGACTGGAGTTCGAGAGAGTGGGTAGAGTGGAAAAGCAGAGTGATTTGATTCAGTGAAGAGGTCTAGTCCCACCTTGTGTGCTGCATCAGGAGGTTAGTAGGTGTCACAAGAGTCCTCCTCCTTCTCCACTCAGCTTGCTGATCTTACTCATGTACTTCTTGCTTCTGATGTTTTCTAATCTCTCCTCAGAACTTCACTGTAATTTTTTGAGGCAATTTTTCTGTTGCTTTAACTTAGTGAAAAAGCTAAAAGCTGAAAAAAATGGCAGGACTAAAAATCCTGCCAATTGGAATGGGCCTTTTTTTTTTTCTTTTTTCCAGCAAAGGTTGAAAAATACAATTCAAAAATACAAACAGGCATTGAACATTGCACCAAAAAGCATTTGAAACACAGAAAAAATCTCAGAAAGAAAGAGAGAGAGAGAGAGAGAAATACAGAGAATAAAGGTCACAGTTTCCATGAGAAATCCCTTAAGAAAGTGGCTACCAGCTAGTCAATAGTGAAAATAAAGTCAACAAAAAATTTTAAAAATGCATTTTTTTTCCTAGTTGTTGTTTATTTACAGCTGTAATAACAGGATTGTCATGCATTAAACTGCTGCCAGCTAGATCCTTTCTCATAGTGGTGTAAAGAGAGTCTCACAAGATGGAAAACAAAGCTGAGGATGTACTGGGGCACAGGCAGGACCGGAGGCAGTGACAATGGTCGTGTTCTTTGATTTGCTGGCTGTGCTCTTTTCCACGATGGGCTGCCCTGGCACGGTGCTAGTGCCACCCTCTGCCCCCAAAGGAGCAGCTGGTGCCCAAACCTTCGGGTAGGACATTTGCCTGCAGCTATCCCCAAGCCAGTGTATAGTGACAATCCCGATGGAGAAGGGATGCTCGAGGCCACCTGGCTGGGCTGGGGGGCCTGAGAAACTCCCTGGTGACAGCAGAGAGGAACTCTTCCCTCGAATGCAGCCTGGCAAAGGCAGTGTGGCAGTGACTCAGGTTTCCCAGCTCTGCCCCTGCTTTCTGTGGTTGCAGAAATCAAATCATTCGACATATGACTGCTGTTCCATTTGCTGGGTGCCTTGCAGAAAGACAGGAGGCACCGACAGACTTTTCGGGGCAGACAGAGTGCAGCTCACAGTGCAACAGGAGCCAGCGTCTTACCAAGCTGACAGGGCCTTCAAGCAGCACTGAGGAGAAGAGCCAAGAGCCTTCAAAGACTGTCGGAGCAAACAGGAAACCTGCCTCGAGCAGCAAACATGAAACCAGGCTTCCCTCTCTCGGCAGATGGGACTGTTAAAGTTTTGTACAGGAGAGAGCTGCACTGGTGGGGAACGGGACAGGGAGGAACAGGGCTGAGGAACAGGGCTGAGGAACAGGGCTGAGGAACAGGGCAGGGAGGAACAGGGCAGGTAGGAACAGGGCTGAGGAACAGGACTGAGGAACAGGGCTGAGGAACGGGGCAGGGAGGAACAGGGCAGGGAGGAACACGACAGAATAGCCCAAATATGTTTTGTCCTAGAGCTTCATGAGCAGAAGCATCACCCAACTTGTGGTGAAGGATGACCAGCCCAGTGCTGGGACCAACCCAAAGGCAAGACTGTGTAAAGCAGCTCAGACTCCTGTGGTGGGAGCAGGCACAGACACAGGACAAGAATTGGTGACACCGTTCATTCTCCTGCCTGGGACACCACAAGGCCCTCGCTGCTGGCTGCCACAGCCTCTCTCCAGCAGCAGAGGAAGAGAGGAGCTACAAGTGAAACTGCAGGTTCAGTGCCTGGATGCTGCTTCTAAGTCAAGGGGAGAGGCAGGGGGGGTGCTGAGGGAGCTGATGCTGGGTGCCTCTGCTGGGGGCTGCTCTCCACGGCCCCCCTGCTCGCAGGCCACCCAACATCGGTGTGTGGTCCTGCCCGTGCTGAGACCAGGAGAGCAGCAGCTCCTGCTGACACCTCCCACGGTGGTCACACGGTCAGGAATCCTGCATCCCACCTGGAGCAGCAGCCAGCAGCGGCCAAGCGCCAGCACTCCCCTGAGCTGGGCAGTGGAGGCCAAGGTGTTCCTTTGGCCAGGCACAGCTGGGGTGGATCCCACCAGGTTTTGTGCTCCCTCTGAAGCAGAGCAAGGGCGGAGGCCTCACAGTGCACATTCCCTGGTTGTGCAGTGGGGTGAGGACCAATTGCTGTAGCACTCAGCTGTCAAAAAGCTCTCTCAGGAACATCCCCGTGTCCAGGGCAGGACTGGGGATTAAGTTTTCCTCAAAGATATTGGGCAGCAGTGCCAGCCGTGACCTTGCTCCACGTAACAAGGCTGCACTGAGCCCCCAGAGTGGGTTGAGGCTCTTCTCCCTTGCTGCCTTTATTCCCTGTGCCTCCCAAAGCCCAGTGCAGAGGGTTCACCTCACTCTAGAAGATTCAGCAAAGAGAATGAGACTGAAGCAAAATAATTAAAAGTAGCCACTCTATCTTTCAAAGTCAAAGAGGTTTGACGTTTGGATGTAAAGAGGTTGTAAGCATAAATATACACACACATGCATGTATATATATAAAAATATGTAAAAACCTTTGGCTGATGGAACAATAACAAGGTCAAACAGCAAATATTTATACCTGGAAGCCATCAATCTCATCTGTGCTGTGGCCTCTTGCCAAAACTACCTTCAGAAGTAGTTTAGCTTGATATGGAGAGGATTGGTGAGTTGCTTGGATGTTTTTTCTTCCTACTTTAATATTAATAGAGAGTTTATGTTTCCATCAGTGTGGCCTTTGCCCTGGCTGATCCCTCCCCAACCTCAACAGGAGCCAAGGAAATGTTTCTCTGCGGTCTGAAAAATCCACAGAGGTGTCTGAGCGGGTGGGCTGAAGGGCGGCCCCCGGGAGGGAGAAAATTTGGGCAAGAGAGCCTGGAGTGGGGGCTGGCCTGACACTGTGTGCTGTGACAGCCCCACCCCAGCTCTCCACCACTCCCAGGGCCAAGAACGTGGGAGGGGGGCACTAGCACATCCCTGACAAACCCTTCCCAAGGAAAGCCTGCTGGGAGAGCACCCTCTGGATCCCCTGGGAGAGGCAGCAGCCCCAGGTTTCTGAGGGTCTCCGAGAGGTTCTCAGCAGAAGAGAGGCTCTTCCTAGGAGAGGTGACCTGCAACAGGAGAAACCCTTGGGATGTGAAGGAATCCTCCCCAAGGGATGGCTGAAAGGAATCCAAGACACAGACAGATAAATCAAGGATGAGAAGTGGATGCACCAGGTGTCCCTAGGATGGGCTAGCAGGGACAGGCTGGGGACAGTCTTGTGCCTGTGAACAGGAAGCCGGGGGTCTGCTGGCCCTGGGATGTCCTGCAGCAAACAAATCAGAACCCTGCCAGTGCCACTGATCAGGGATCAGGACAGGGAGGATGTGCTGGCTGTGGTGCAGAGCTTTGCTTGGGCTGAGCTGGGTGCACAAAGCAGAGCAGGGAAGCTCTGTCTTGAGCGTCACAGCCCTGCTGGGTGATGTTTGAGAAGCTTTCCAGGTGTCCTGTGAGGGGAAATTCATCAGCTCTTAGGAGAAGAGGTGGCAGTGAGGGACCACCTCTGCCCCAGCCCTCTCCTGTCACCCCCCAGAGATGTCCTCTGTGCTGACACTGAAGTGGAGCTCTCAGTGACCACGTGCTGCTGTCCCTGCCTGCTGAGGGACCCCGGAGGAGCTGTCCCTGCCACCCCAGGCTGAGCTCTCTGCTGCCCATGTGCAGTTTCAGAAGAGGGAAGGGGCGAGCTACAGTGCCAAAACCACATTTCCAGCAGGAAGGCAGCTGCAGGCTGGGACTGCACTGTGTGTTTCCCAGGTGGTGTGAGCTGCAAAGCAAGACTGCAGACCAACAGATCATTTTGATCACCCTCAAAGACTTCCAGTGCCTGCCTGGGAGATTCTGGGAAGTTTGGGCCTTGCCAGATGAAAAGAAACACTGGAGTCTTGAGGCTCACAGTGCCCACTCCCTGCACAACAGTGGATTAAATATCAGCGGTCATATACAGATACATTTCTGTACAGATCAGCTATCAAAATGGAATCCTTATATGCTATTACAGCAAGCCTAAAATTCCAGTAATTGGTGCTAGATTAGCTCTGGCCTGGCAAGCACTTAGAAGAAGCCCCCATCAACAGCCTCATGTTAACTGGGAAGGAAAAGTCCTAATTTGAGTCACTGACAGTTTTATAAAAAAAGAACATTATCTTCTCTGTGATGTCTGCTGGCAGGAGATGTTAAACCACTTATTTATAACTATCTTCCCAAAATGCTTTCCTGCTTGGAAGCCAAACTAGAAATCCTGTTTGGTTTGTTGTCTTTAACCAAAGGATGCCCATATTTCTGCTTCCAGCTGGCAAAAAGACTGGGAGCCCATGCCAGGCTTTGGTTGGGAATAGACTTGGCTTTCGAGGCGTGCTCACACAGGCACAGGAAGGCAGCCTTTATCAGGAAACGTTTTTGGAGAGCCAGCAGATGGGTGTCAGGGGCAAGCCAGATCAGTGGGCAGCATCCTGGGGAGGCACAAGAGGGGAGGGACAGGCAGGAATTCCCCCTGTTCAGCGAGAGTGATCACATCACTGCAGGGAGGGAGGGAGGAAGCTCAGGAGCTGCCCCAATGCTGCGTCCAGCACTTCAGGGGGGCCCAGCCCCTCTCCTGAGCATCACCCCACAGCACTGAGCCCACCTGGCCTGGGCAGGCAGCAAAGGCAGCCCCGGGGTGCTTGGGCTGCTGAGAAGCCGATGGTAAGACCTGATGATTTATGGAGAGCTCTACAAAGCAGGCACCGACAGACAGTGAGTGGCTCTTGGGGTGAAAGGGATTTTGGGGAATTCCCAGGCTAGCAGAGGAAACCAGCAGGGCCAGCTAAGTCAGCTAAGTCACTGGGTACGGTATTTAAACTTGCTGTAATTCCATTAGTAAACACAATGTATTCTTTGTGACCATTTTATTGTGTTGGTTTTGCTTGTTGTGGGGTTTCTATTCCATTCACTTAGGCCTGAGTATTATAGAGACATGAATGTTTTATGAGACACTCTTCATCTAGCTGATTTAAGAGAAGGTTTCCAAAGCAGGCAGCTGCAGCCCTCCCCACTGGAGAGCCCAGGGAGCAGAAGGGTGGCAGGAAGGGAGCTCACTGCTGGAGGGAACGTGGGGGCGCCTCGGGGATGAGGGGACACATCGAGGCAGTGATGGGGCAGCTGGGATGCCACAGTGGGCTGGCTGCAGCAGCAGCAGGAGGCCCAACAGGCAGAACCAGGTGCCAAAGAAGCCAGGACGTCCTCCCTGCCCGGCAGAAGGGCTGGAGGGGGTGCACCCTCCCTTCTGCTCCTCCACCCCGAGGCTGCGGCAGAGAGGGAGAACTCCTGGATCTTCCCCCCCACCAGGGAGCCCTTGGGGATGAAAGGCACTGCAGAAATGACATGGTTTGGGGCGCAGTTGCTGTGAGAGAGGATGAGGATAGAGCTGGTTTCCTTAGCAGCAGCTTGGGGAGGGGGTCTCGTTCCTCCTTCCTGATGTTGCCAGCCATGTGGATGTGCTTGTGGACTCAACACCCTGGGACGGGGATAAACATCTCCAAACTCCTCTCCAAAAATCTCAGCTGTGGGCAGAGCGAGTGACTGCGTAACCCCGATTTTTCAGCCTGAGATGTTTGGATTTCTAAAATTCCGTTCGCAGGGAATTTAAGAGGCAGACCCCGATTTTTCAGCGTAACTCTGTCTTGTTTTCATTCTTTCTTTAGAGGTGGAGACAATTTGATGTCTCTCTGTGCTAACCAATGTGATTGAATGGGTGTTGCTGCTAACACCAATCGGTTTAACTCTAGCCGTCTAGTATATAAGGGGGTCAGACTTTGAAAAAATATCTTTTTAGCCTTCTAACAATTCTAGAGTCATGTGGTCTGATTTCGTGTCCTATAGCGACATGACTGCACCACCGCTGAGCCAGTGAGACTGGTGAGGGACAGGCAGGACACGCACCAGGGCCACCCACGCTGCAGGACAAAGTGCCCTGGGCTTCCTCGCTCCATCCTGATGCCCCCATGGATATTCCAGGTGGGAAAATCCTGTGCCTTGTGCTCAGCCCTGCTCCTGCATGGGCAAGGGGAAACTTAGCCTGGCACAGCGGCTCAAAGCGGTGCTGAAAGCATCACCCTGGGGGTGCTGGGGCCCTGGCTTGGCTGCATGAGCCCAAAATGTGCTGGGGACAGCTCTGGGGGCAGCCGGGGGGCAGAGGGAGGCCTAAGAAAGTAGGGGGGAGCCCCTCTGTGGCAGCAGGACTGTGCTACCCCAAGGAATCATCAGGCACAGGATGTCCCTCCTGGTAGGAGGGCAGTGTGCCCATGGATCCGGGGATGGATGGCCTTGATGTCACCACTTTGTGCTGCTGCTAGGAAAGGGACAAACACTGCTCTGGGTCCACTGTGGTGGCCAGCAAGGGAGACAAAGCCTATCTCCAAGGCACTGGAGGGCTTTCCTTGGAAGAGTGTGCAGTGTTAGTCTGGGTCTTGCCTCAGCTGCTCTGTGGGATGGCGCCTGGCTCACATGGCTCTATGGGACAGCAGCGTCACCCTGTCTTCCCAGGAGCCCCTCCTGCTGTTTTCCCCTGGTGCTGACAAGTTCACGAGGGGCAGGGGGAGGCTTGGGGACCACCTGTCCCCACTCCCCGTGGCAGGTCCCACAGGCAACATCCTGCCCTGGAGCAGGGATGAACCATGAGCTGGACTTCCCCAGGCTGTGCTCCTCCCCATCAGCCTGTCTTACCCGAGAGGAGGGAGCTTCCCTGCCTAAATCCACGTGTGAGCACGGAGATACCAATGAGGGCTGCTGAGCAGCCAGAGGGAGATGAAGGGGAAGCTGGAAGAAGGGGCTGGGACAGAGAGGATCTGCTAAGAAGGATAAGTGGATGGGGCCATAAGAGAAAGTGCTAGACCGTCCATCTGCACAGGAACTCCGTGGTGTCCAGTCCCCAGGCTGAGGGCGTGCAGCCTCACAGCTGCCATCTCCTCCAAGGCTTTGTAAAGCTTCCGTCTGGACTTCCTGACTGACACNAATAATAATAATAATAATAATAATAATAATAATAATATCAAATGAACAATAATAATTAAACAAAACAAGAAAAGAAGAAAGCCCTGGAGAATTCCTGCTGGGATGATGCTCACTGATGGAAGGTTTGTGTGACCGGTTCTATTGTTTGGGGATCATTCCCTTGATAGCTGACTCCCGGTTCACATAGGTGGCCCAGTAGACCAAGTTGAAAATGGCAAAGAGGACTGGGAAGACGATGCGGGACATCTTGTCTACCTTGCTGACGCTGTTGTAGGTCTTCTTGCTCTCGGGGAGCTTCTCCTCCAGGCGGGGCATCTTGGGGGGCACGCTGGTGGCCGTGGCAGTGACAGCAGCACTCTTGGAGATGGTGGGCAGGCCGGGCTCCTTGGCCATGTTCAGGGCGTAGGTGGTGCCCACGATGTTGTAGGTGTTGTTGGTTTTCTTGGCCAGCGCCACCGGCTCCTTTTTCTAGGGGAGGCGGAAGGGGAAAAACAAACAAACAAACAAACAGAGGTGAAGCGGCAGAGAATGGCACGGGGAACCTTCTGTCCTCTGAGTTTACCTGCTCGTCCGGGTGAGAAGGTGGAGAAGGGTGTGAGGAGCGGGAGGCCAAGGAGGGAGGAATGTACCTTGTGAAAGGAGAATGGCAAAAAGGAATGACACCCCGTGCGCTCATCCTTGGGGAAGAACTGGATTTTCTGCTTGGCTGGCTGCTTCCTGGGTCAGGTGAGAGGAGGANTAGTATATAAGGGGGTCAGACTTTGAAAAAATATCTTTTTAGCCTTCTAACAATTCTAGAGTCGTGTGGTCTGCAACACTGCTGAGCCAGTGAGACTGGTGAGGGACAGGCAGGACACGCACCAGGGCCACCCACGCTGCAGGACAAAGTGCCCTGGGCTTCCTCGCTCCATCCTGATGCCCCCATGGATATTCCAGGTGGGAAAATCCTGTGCCTTGTGCTCAGCCCTGCTCCTGCATGGGCAAGGGGAAACTTAGCCTGGCACAGCGGCTCAAAGCGGTGCTGAAAGCATCACCCTGGGGGTGCTGGGGCCCTGGCTTGGCTGCATGAGCCCAAAATGTGCTGGGGACAGCTCTGGGGACAGCCAGGGGGCAGAGGGAGGCCTAAGAAAGTAGGGGGGAGCCCCTCTGTGGCAGCAGGACTGTGCTACCCCAAGGAATCATCAGGCACAGGATGTCCCTCCTGGTAGGAGGGCAGTGTGCCCATGGATCCAGGGATGGATGGCCTTGATGTCACCACTTTGTGCTGCTGCTAGGAAAGGGACAAACACTGCTCTGGGTCCACTGTGGTGGCCAGCAAGGGAGACAAAGCCTATCTCCAAGGCACTGGAGGGCTTTCCTTGGAAGAGTGTGCAGTGTTAGTCTGGGTCTTGCCTCAGCTGCTCTGTGGGATGGCGCCTGGCTCACATGGCTCTATGGGACAGCAGCGTCACCCTGTCTTCCCAGGAGCCCCTCCTGCTGTTTTCCCCTGGTGCTGACAAGTTCACCAGGGGCAGGGGGAGGCTTGGGGACCACCTGTCCCCACTCCCCGTGGCAGGTCCCACAGGCAACATCCTGCCCTGGAGCAGGGATGAACCATGAGCTGGACTTCCCCAGGCTGTGCTCCTCCCCATCAGCCTGTCTTACCCGAGAGGAGGGAGCTTCCCTGCCTAAATCCACGTGTGAGCACGGAGATACCAATGAGGGCTGCTGAGCAGCCAGAGGGAGATGAAGGGGAAGCTGGAAGAAGGGGCTGGGACAGAGAGGATCTGCTAAGAAGGATAAGTGGATGGGGCCATAAGAGAAAGTGCTAGACCGTCCATCTGCACAGGAACTCCGTGGTGCCCAGTCCCCAGGCTGAGGGCATGCAGCCTCACAGCTGCCATCTCCTCCAAGGCTTTGTAAAGCTTCCGTCTGGACTTCCTGACTGACACTGAGAAAAACAATTTCTCTGGTAGGAACCACACTTCCTGCTAACATGGACTGCCCCAGGAGTGCAGGATGCCAGCCAGACAGGACCTTTCCCACCCTTCTTGTCCAGAGAGACAAAACCAGCGGGGTTTGGTGAAGACAGAGAGGAGAAGACCTGCAATACCTACAAGATGCTGCCACCCCTGCAGCGGCAGGTTTGCCCCAGCAGGCTCTGGGTCACAGGCTGGCCCATGCCAGGCTGCCCCCTTGTCCCTGCAGGTGACCAGCTCAGGTGCAGGGCCCAGCAGAAAGTGCCAGGCACTGAAGAGGAGCCGGGCTGAGTGACTGGCACAGCCCGCAGCCCAGGTGTCCAGGAGCATCCCCCATGCCAGGGCAGCCCATCACAGAGGAGGAGAAGCCCCAGAGCTGCAGCCCCTGGGGACAGCATGAAATGGCACAGGCATGAAGACCATGGGGACCACAGGAGGTGGCAGAGGAGAGATGGCAGCACAGCGTGACTTGGTCAGATGGGTGACAGCAGACTTAAGATGTTAGAGGCACAACTTGTNTCCTTGGCCATGTTCAGGGCGTAGGTGGTGCCCACGATGTTGTAGGTGTTGTTGGTTTTCTTGGCCAGCGCCACCGGCTCCTTTTTCTAGGGGAGGCGGAAGGGGAAAAACAAACAAACAAACAAACAGAGGTGAAGCGGCAGAGAATGGCACGGGGAACCTTCTGTCCTCTGAGTTTACCTGCTCGTCCGGGTGAGAAGGTGGAGAAGGGTGTGAGGAGCGGGAGGCCAAGGAGGGAGGAATGTACCTTGTGAAAGGAGAATGGCAAAAAGGAATGACACCCCGTGCGCTCATCCTTGGGGAAGAACTGGATTTTCTGCTTGGCTGGCTGCTTCCTGGGTCAGGTGAGAGGAGGACACAGCACACAGGATTACAGCTTGATCTTATTTTTTGGTGGCAAAAAGCCGTATTAAGAATATATGGGCAACAGCATTGCAGTATTCTTGCACCATATTTCAATGCCCTGAGTTCTTCACAGGAACACCTTGCAATTTAACATAACGATGTCCAAATTGCTTCTGGAACCCTTTAGGGCACCTCGTGACCCACCCAAGGCAAGATACAGAACAGATGGAAGGCATTTGCACCAACCAGGATTTCTGGAATGCTCAACACAGCACTACAGGGCAGAGGGAAGCCTTTCCTCCTGCCTTCATACCCCAGGGATGCTGAAAATCATGGGAGGGGAGGGAATCCCTCGCACAGCGCTCTGGGGGACAGCAAGTGTGCTGCAGTGAGGACAAAATGCAGAGAATGGCAAGAGAGGCCCTTGTGTGTCAGATGTGATGCACTGAAGGATGAGGCTGAATGCTGGAGCCAGTTCAGGTGTTCACGAGGATGGGTGGGCAGGAAGGTGCACCTAGGGGGTCACGACAGGTGTTGCCACCACTCTGGGGATCTTCCAGCTGCTGCCAGGGACCTGAGACCAGCTGCACTGTGTTGTATAAAGCAACCCAAGCCTACAAGGAGAAGGCCACAATGAAATCGGCACTCAGGTACCCCGTGGGTGCCCTCTGCTACACCAAGAGCCAGCACCAGACACAGTGGTGCCTCATGGTGGGACTCTGGTCTCTAAACTCAGAACAAGGTGTGCCTTTGGATGACTTTTTTTCTGTTCAAAAGCAACTGAAACACAAGGTGAGGCATCTCCCAGGGGCGCTGGGCATGGTCATACATGTTCCATGAGGGAAGCAGCTCAGGAGGAGAGAGTGCAGCCTGCAGGACCTGTCCCTGTCCTCACACTGCCCTGGGAACTGGGCAGCACTGGGAGCTGGAAGGGCCAGATCCGCCCAGCCTCTGCTCTGCAGAGACAGTCCCTGGGCTTTGGTTTTCAGTGCTGTACTTCCATTTTAAATGTGCCTACAGTCACCATGGATATTCCTGGTTACCTTAGGAAATGAATTTTCCACAGTGATTTTCAGAGGGACACTAAAAGCAGACTTCTGTGCAATCTTTAAACCCCTCTCCAATAACACCACAGCCAGGCAGGCTTGTAATAATGCCAGCAATTACAGAAATTAACTTGTTGGGAGGAGGTCTACATGTCTTCAGACTCCAGACCAGACTAAACCACTGTTTGTATCATATTCATAGTATTTTATGGTCTTTAACAATTAACTGAGTCTGATTCTGCAGTCATTAGAGCCATGCTAGCGTGTTCCCTCCGCACAGCAGATGAACTTTTCCTGCTAAAGAACTGACAAAAAGCAAGTAAAGGGCTAAAGACGTTTCACCTATTAAAACACATAAATATGCTTAAGTATGATTACTTATTAACACAGCTACAGGAGGCAATAAAATAATTAATAATCAGTAACGAAATGAAAAACAGATTGTTGTTCGCAGAACGTAATTGGCAGTGCACTGTGATTATCTTAGCATTAATCAGCCATGTTATTCATTAGAGGAGTAAGATGAATACAAGGGACATGACATTTTCAACCTGGACAGCTTCCCTGCCCCAGAGTTTGGGAAGTGGATCCATATGAAAACAGCTGAACCAGAGTAAAGCCAGGCCAATCTGGGCGCTGTGGGGGGTGACAGCGAGCTGCTGCTCCCAGTAGTGTCATCCAGAGACCCCAAGAATTGATTTGGGCCTCCCTGGACCTCAGATCAGGCTGCTCAGGTAGAGCAGAGGCTTGGGAACCTTCAGCCAGGGCCTTTTCCCCGCTGTCCATGGAGCCCTCACCCTGGTCGGAGCTGGGAGCCCCCCAAACACCCACACTGCCCACACCAAGGCACGCGCATGCTCTCCACGTGTTCTGCCCCCGAGATGTCAGAAGAAATGGTTCAGCCTGTTTCCTGGGCTCTGCTTTATAAATGTTTCAGGCAAGATTTTGCCCATCAAACAAAGCAAAATGTGCCTGTTGCCGTCAGCTGCAAAGCAGCCCCCAGCCCTCACCCTGCACCTTTACCTCTGAGGAGTTCCACATCCTCCTGAAACAGAGGGAAAGTGTGGATAAACAGGAGGAACCCCCACATTTGCTTGGAAAACTTGTCCTATTTAAAACATCCATTTGCAAAGCAATCCTGCAATTATGGTCCTGTTGAGGCACAGGGAGACTGAATTGCTGTACAAAGGTGTCCCTGTGTTGCTCTCCTGAGGGAAAAGCTGTAAAATCTGGTGTAGAGATAAATCTGGTCCCTAGACAGTGCAATCTGACAAGTTGTTCAGCTACATACACATTGCAAAATAATAGTATTTTTGCTAAATATTCTTGTCCTCGAGCCTCTCTGCTGAGGAACTAACAACTGAACATCTAAATTATGGGAAATACTGCTTCTGTCTATGATTTGCTTGTGATTTAGTTCTCTGTACCTGCTCCCTGACAGGAGAAAATTCGGATTGGAAGCACTATGACTCGGACAGGCAACTCTGAAAGTCACCAGTGTCTGCAGAACTTGGGAAATCCAAGTATTTTCCACTTGTCATTATAAAAGAAAGTAATTTTAATGATCCCCAAGCATCTGCAGTCTCTGACATACCTGTATCCCAGAACTCAAAGCCCAGCAGCTGCAGTTGGTGTTGCAGCAAAGGGATCTGTCCCTCCCCACACCAAGCCTCCTGCAGCGTGCCAGAGACTTGATAATTCAGATTACATGGGACTGATCCCAATGATCTTATGCTGCCTGGATCACCAGACAAGGAGGTTGTGTAGCCCTGGTTTTTCAGCCTAAGATGTTTTGATTTCTAAAGCTCAGTTCTCATGGAACTTTCTGTAAACAAAGAAGATGTTTTTGCTAACTCTATTTTGTTTTCATTCTTCTTTAGAAGTGGAGACCATTTGATGTCTCCCTGTGTTGGCCAATGTGATTAAATGGGTGTTACTTCTAACACCAATCAGTTTAGCTCTAGTAACCTAGTATATAAAGAAGTCAAATTTTTAATAAACTCGGTCTTTAGCCTTCTGACAAGTTCTAAAGTCATGTGATCTGATTTTGTGTCCTACAGTGACAAGGTTGGATGGTTGAATGGATTAAATGATCAGCCCAACACACCACACAGTGATGAAAGAGGGTGAAATGTTGCTAAAAATGATTCATGGACTGTATTGAAGGTGCTGAGGACATAAATCACTTGCAGTGTTATCACAGAATCCATTAGGGTAGAAAAGACCTCTGAGAAAACTCTGAGATCCTCATGGAAATCATGGAGATTGCAAGTGCAAGGAACAAAGGACACATGGGCTGCAGAGCATGACCAGCAAGGGGAAGTCCCAGCAAAAACATATTGACCATAGTGAGGCAGACAAAAAAGAGAAGGGTCTGAACCATCCTGAGCCCTGAAGACTTCAGCCTGGTTGAAAATGGCGGCCCGTCAAAGTTGGTTCTAGTTCCTCTAGGATCGTAACAAAGTGCTACAAATGGAAAGAAACAAAGGAAAGAGAAAAATGATTCCCAAGGGAGCTGGATCAAAGGGCAAACTTGAGAAGTGCTGAAGAGTGGGTGGCACAAAAAGCCAGGCTTTACCCAACCAACAGAAGAGGCATCTCATGCGTATTTTTCTTAGCAAAAAGTACATTAAAAGCCTGGACCTAACCTCACGCGCACTGAAGAGTTATTGTCTTATGGCAAAACTAAAGATCCAGGAGTATTGCTCCATCCAAAGCATGTTCTGGTTTTATGTGTCTGACTGCAGATACTCGTACTGGTTTTGTTGCTTCTTGGCACCCAGAATTTCAGGGCAACATCATTCAGGCACAGATACAGAGCTAGATCAGGTTTTATGCACAGACAGGGCATTGCAGCAGAAGTGGGTTTAAGTGTTTTCCATGAATCCAAAGCATCTTCCATCCTGAGGAACAGACAACACTTTTTGTCATCCTTGCAGTTTCCCACCAGCAAAGTCACCATTGCTTGTTCTCTCTGTGGATCCTCACTGTCACAGCCACTTAAGAAATGACTTTTTGTTGGCTCCAGAGGTGGCCATTCCTGTGGCTGGGATGGTGGATGGATCTCTCTGTCCAGACCCAGCCCCTCTGTCCTGCAGGGGATCCTTTTAACAAGGTATTTTGAGGATGCTGGAGATCAAGAGCTTTGCTGGCTACTGAACCATCCATCTTTCAATCTCTTTATTCTCTCACTCATCTCACACCTCTCTGCCATCTCACAACTTCCTCCTGATGATGTTTTATTTTTAAAAATCACCTTTCCTTTCCTAACAAGTTTTCCTCTTTGGACCCAAATACCTCTCTCCAATTTGATCTGCACCTCTAGGCTGGTTCCAGCCACTTTACCACACAAAAAGAAAATAAACTTTTCATCTACAGTTAGCAATTACTGATGGCAGGCTGGACAGGCCGGGAAAATCTTTGGGTCCAAGAAACATCAGTCAAACCTTATCGGAGTGCAGGCTAAAGGGAGTTTTTAGTCACCTCTATGGTGATATCTGCCTGCTTTTTGTTGGAGAATTGCAGAGAATGTGCAGGGCAGCTCCCAGCTAGAACCAATCGTGGCTACAGCCAGAACATCATCATGGTTTTATGATGCAGAGACCAGCAATTCACCAAGATCAGCCCAGCATTTTAGATTCTACCTGAAAAAAAGCTCAGGTATTCCCACCTAAACCAATGATTTGGCCGAAGAGGAGAAAAAAAACCCGAATAAACACACTGGGGGTGTCTGTCAGCAAGCAGCAGCTTTCCCAAGGTAGTGATTTCAGCCAAGTGGGATGGGGAGCATTGCTGCTGCCTACAGCAATTTTTTTTCACGTTCATGCAATCAAGCCTGGAGTGAGGATCCTTGCCATCACACCAGTAAAGAACATTACTTTTGGCTGGGGAGAAGGATCTCCGGAGACCAGGGCTCAGCCTGGGTTTCTCACTGGCAGTTTTACTCTTGATACAAACACTTCAAAATGCCAAAGTTATTCTTCTGCCTCTCCTTCCTTTTGTGGTTTCAACCACCTGGCTTGTCAATTGTTTCAAGAAGAGCTAATTAAAGGCAGGAACTGAACCAATGAGGCACCTTCATTGCGTAGCAAATTCACTGCTTGGAAATACTCATTGGAATAAAGATGAAAAGCAAGTATGTTGACACGTCGCATTCCTAAGCTCCCTGAAAGCCCATCACTCTTCGGGAAGCTCTCTGAGCTGTGGAGACTGGGAGTGAGTTTGCTTCTTCAGTAAAGACCAGCAATAGCTTGAAAAAGCATCTACAAATTTGGAGCCCTTCCTGCTTCTCCAGGCTGATAGCAATTGCAGCAAAGTCACGGAGAGCTCCCCCTCTGAAACATTCCTGGTCCTGCTTTGTTTTCTTGTTTGATTATCATGTGCAGGAACATTCTGTGTGCTCTTACCCTTTTGTTTCAGCACTGTTAGTCTTGCAGTGCTGGGTCAGTGAATAAATTGGGGAACATGCTGCTTCTAAGATAAACTGCAGCTTTTGAGCCTTTCCTGCTTTTTCCGCCCAGTTCACATAATTGCCCAAGGCTGTGTGAATCCTGACTTTGTGCTGATTTGCCCATCCCTGGAAGGGACACCACAGCTTTGAGGACCTGTCCTGACTCTTCACTCATGCCAATGACTCAGGAAAGGCTTCTCTCATCTCCACCATCACTGCTCATGGTGGAAGTGGTGGGCCATCACCTGACTCCCTCTGGACGCTTTCTGCCATGAGTCTGATGCTCAGACCACAGCTGTAAAAGCAAACAGATAGACAGAGTCCAAGAAAGACAAGAGAGAGACATCCAACACCCAGTGATGGCTCTGTTCACCTTCTTTGACCTCCACACCAGAGAGATGACTGGCTTCTGTCTTCCCAAAAGTTGCTGCAATTCTGTCAGGTGTTTAACATACAGCCCCACAACAATTTCCAACAACACATTAAAATGCAAAGGAGAAATATATAAAGGCTCCAGAACCAAGAACAAGGACAAAGCTGATTTTCAAATTGATTCAATAAATATAAACAAGGAGCAGCATGCTACAGTAAGCGATTTCTCTGCGCAGCCAAGATTAAATCAGTTCAGAGGGAGGGGGGCACGAGCAGGGGTAGCAGAGCCTGTCAGGATGAAGCTGCCAGAGAGGCTGATCCCGAGTGGGGAGGGAAAATGTGGGTGATGCCAGGCATTAATCTGCTGCCAGTTGGCATTTGGAATTGCTGGCTTCCCACCCACCCTCTGTGCCCAGGCTCACAGAGCAGCAGCTGCTGGCAACTGTGGGCAATGGCACCAGTGACAGAGGTGGCCAGGGGACACAGCTCAGTGCGTGTCCTGGGGCATGTTTGGGTTTTTTGGCATGCTAGCGACAAGGGATGGGGTTGGAGGGCTGGGTTGGGTTGGTTCATTGGTTCGGGAGGGTTGGGTTGGGGTCTGAGTTTGGGCTGGAAAGCAAAGGAAGGAGACACAAGAGCACCAGCGGAGCAAACCCAAAGCATGGACGCACCCACGCTCCCTCTGGCAAACGGCCCTACAGAGGACAGAGGGAAGAGCCAGCAGCCATGCCTGGGTGTTTCCCTGCAGCTAAGCACACCGAGCAGCCCCAGGCCATTCCTGCCCAGCCCTCAAGAACCGCTGCAGTCAGGAGCTGGGCTGGGAAGGCAGTGAGTAGCATCCAGCCTCCTGAGTGCTGCGGGGCTGCACGTTACCCACTGCTGTGCCGGGCACAGCTCCCTCGTGCAGCGTTTCTTCCCCACCCCCTCCCCGCCAGCCTTGGCTGACCTTCATCTCCTGGGCCTCCAGCACCTTCTTGCCATCCCAGGCCCAGCTGCGCTTGGTGAAGTAGTTGACAGTGGCGAACTCGATCAGCGCAGAAAACACAAAGGCATAACAGACGGCTATGAACCAGTCCATGGCCGTCGCGTACGCCACTTTGGGTAACGAGTTTCTGGCGCTGATGCTTAGTGTGGTCATGGTGAGCACCGTGGTGACACCTGTGGGGGCACAGCAGGACGCAGGGAGGGGTGAGAGCGTGCACTCGTACCTGTTTATCTCAAACAGCCGCCACTCTGCCTTGGGTTGCAATGGAAGATGTAACCAGAAGTTTGTATCCTATTACTGTCTGTTGAAACTGCCTGGGGAGGGGAAGCTCTGGCTTTCCCGGGCACACACCTGCCTTCCTAAATCAAGACACACTCCCTTCATGTAAAAGTAGGAGCCACCTCCTTGAGCCACATTCCTGCTGTAATTAAGGGAGTCTTACCCAGAATTAGTCCTCAGTGCAACTCATGGAATAACAGAACAGGCCAGGCTGGTGGGAGGTCAAGTTCACAGAATCATAAAATCAAAGCATGGCCTGGCCTGGAAAGGACCTTGAAGACCATCTGCCTCCACCCCCTGCCACAAGCAAGGACACTTTTTGCTATCTCAGGTTGCTCAAAGTTCCCTCCAGCCTGGCCTTGAACACTTATAGGGGTGGGGCAGCCACGGCTGGTCTGGACAAGAGTTTGTCCAAACCCTGCTCAAATCAGGGCCAACTTCAGGGAATTATTCTGGTTCAGTTTTGAGTACAATCAATGGCAAACGTCTTCATTAGGATGGGATTAACCTTCCCCAAACTCCAGTGACTAGACCTCCGCTCTCCATAAGAGTCCTAGCTCACGGGGAGACCCCTGCACTGCATTCCTCATCTGTTGGTAGGGTAAGGTGCATGATGCTACACCCAGCTCATGTGGAATATGTCATGGAGAAGCCTCTAGCTGCTTTTGCAACAAAATAAAAATAATAAAACAACAGTGAAAAGAACAGCTAGATGGTGGTGAACCTCAGGGAGGATCAGAAACTGGCCACTCATCCAACACAGCTCTCTCAGGGTTTTCGAAATAGTGTCTCGTGACCAGCATGGATGGACACCTGGGATCCTGGGTCCTGCTGTCAGCAGCCCAAGCTGCCAGAATAAACGTCACAATGATTTATCTTAAACAAATGATCTGTTGCAAAATGTCTTTTAAGCTTTTTTCATTAAAGCAAGCAACCCTTGCCATCCATTTTTCCCAATAATGTGCTTTTCAATTAAAAATGCATTAAAAACATTATAAAAATATTGACTAGTTTTCAGTTCCCTTAAGCCACACTCCTGGTAATTTAAGAGTTTCAATTCAATATTGATGACAATATCTTCTGAGGGGCAGAAAAAAAAAAGAATAAACAATTGGAGTTCTCATTATTTTCTTAATAGGAAAACAAGGCAATTTGGGAGCAGAGACATTTGTCACACAGGTAGGTTTTAATTTTTCAGTCAGCTCTTGCCTGCTTGATCTGAGCTGCTGCTTGAGGAAAAGTTATTTCACTGCAATTCTCAGGATAACACAGGAGGGAATCACATATGACAGCTCATATCCCCTCTCTGCTTGGGGACTTTTGTCCAATATCCTCTCTGCTAAGTGGAATCTGCTGGGCAGTGTTACTTCCAGGATACACAATCCTGCAGCATCACACCTGCTCTGGGAGCGTGCCTGTGTAGATCCTGAACTAAAGGTCTTGACAGGAATGCACAAAGCAATTCTGTTATTAAATGCTTGTAAAAGCTATTAATATATGTGCAGTGCCAGCCTGGCACTTTGCTTTGGTGAGAGGACCTGAAAGCAGCTGAAGGAAATAATAACACTCTATTCACCATGCAGTTATGCTGCCTCAGCCCAGGAGCTTGTTATGTGGAGCTGTGACCAGGGGCACATTAGCAATTTCAAAGGTAGGGCTTTAAATGCCTCCTCGTGTACCCATCCTCTGCTCAGCTCTAAAGCCAACACAGATAAGCAGACACAGCCAAATGCACATAATTAGATGATCAATACCTTGATTACTGTTAATATTTATGGCTTGTGGCAGAGACATGGCCAGGAGTATTTTTGCAGCGATTTTGGAGGAGCAGGCTCACTGAGAAGACACTGAAAGCTATCCTGGGGAATGGCCAGCAGCTCAGAAATGCCGGTCAGGGCCTGGCAAAGACCAGCTCTGATGCTCAGTGTATTTCCCTCCCTATTTCCCTTTCTCCTCATCCTGAGAGGATGCCCTGTGCTCCCGGACTCACCAAAAACCGTGCGGGCAGGGACGGACTCCCTGTTGAGCCAGAAGGAGACCTGGGACAGGATGACAGTCATGATGCAGGGCAGGTAGGTCTGGATCACGAAGTACCCGATCTTCCTCTTGAGGTGGAAGTGCGTGGTCATGACGACGTATTCCCCTGCAGAGACAGCCAGGGAGGGATGCTGTGCCAGCCCAGGCCAGCTGACCACTGCAGAGATCTGCCCGGAACAAACTTCCCCGTTTTTCAGTGGGATTTCGGTGGGGAGCAGGGGTGCAGAGGTGCAGCAGGCACTCACAGCTGCTGTGCCTTGCCAGGTGTGTGCCCCAGGGGGCCTTCACATCACATCTGTCCTTTCAAAACAGTTCTCTGAGTCTTCTTTAATTCACGACAAAACGGGTGTGGGATAAAGGCAAACCATTGTCAACAACTGGGCAATAAAATCTTTTGCTGTTTTGCCTGAGGCACAAGGGGCTCCTGGAGGTCTCTCCAGACCCTGCTCCCATCCCAGGGAGCCACGCTGTAGGGAACATCCCTTAAGCCTGGAGACACCCTAACAGTGCTTTAATAGGATTTCAGGACACAGGATTTTATTTTCTCTGACAATCCTGAAAATATCCCACCTTCCCTCACTGTAACCATCTCAAAACTCAAGGCAAGGTCTGCTGTTAAAGGTCTCACCTGTGAACTGAAGAGGCAGCTGTCCCTATTTTCCCTCAACATCCTATTCCTCCCCCCAAAGCTTTGGGTATTTTGTTGGATTACTGTGCCTTTATGTTGTGAGCACGGCTCTGCTAAATCACTACACACAGGAGCCTTTAGCAGCTTTCTTACCACTCCAGGTTATTCATCTGTACATTTTACTACAACTTAAGTAGAGAGATGGGCCAGATATTATGACATTTAGTTCCCTGGGCTCCCCACATTTCCCCAAGGGAGGTGAAATGAGTTGTTACAGACAGACACTGTTAAAATCAAGTGCACCAGAGAGGAAATATCCTCAAATGAGAGAACTACTGGTGCATAGAGAGGGAAAAAAATAAAAGGAAAAATAGAAGAAATATGAGAGACACACATGAGATAACAGAAGCTAACAGTACCTGGATTCAGAGGGGAAGGGAGGAGCAGCAGATGGGAGAGAAAAATGATTAATATTGGTCATTAATCACAGGAAACATTTGTTTGGGATAATCTTCTATTAGTTATGATAATATTTGTGCAAGCAGATGCAGTGAAAATCACACTGAACATTATGTTGCCTTCGCCTCCCCTGCCTGCAGCGCTCTCCTGAGGGGGTGGAAAGGAATCCAAGACAAATGAACCCACAGCACCACAAACCAGCTGGACAACGCAGGGCAAATTTTCCACACAGCAGATCATTTTGAGATGCTTGAGATCAGTTCTCCTAAAGACTGTGGGCAATGAGGCTCTCTCAGTGGAAACCACTGAAAAAGAAACTCTTTACTGCCTCTTGGTGACTGCTGAAGATGTCACCAGCTGTATTCTCCTGGCTCAGGAAGTGCTGTGGTCCTGGACTGCCTCTATAATTATTCCAGATCACGGCATTCCAAGCCCATGAGTCCGTCTGATCCCAGGAGGAGCTCAGCCCACAGCAGGGTCCCACAAATACCTGTGCTGGATCGAACCATCTCTGTCCCAACCACATGGCCCAGCAGGTCGTACTGGTTCAGGCGAGATCCACCCTTGGCTACTTCCACGGATTTATCCTTCCCCAGGGTCCAGGTGTAGATCACCTCTGTCTTTGTGTAGGCATCTGCAGAGGAGGGAGAAGAACGAGGTCTGTGCTCCTGCCTGACCTAAAATATACCAAAATTAGCCTGTAGCCAAATGAATCTTTGCTGTGCATCTCTCAGAGCCACATGGCTGAGCACAGCCAAGCATGGCCAGAGACCAAGGCAGATCAACAACTGTTAAATCAAATGAGCAGGAGCGAGCTGGGGTTTTTGGAAGGGAGCTGGAGAGGGGCAGAGCTCTGTCACTGAGAGACAGGCTGTCCCTGTGACGTGCTGACTCTGCAAGGGCTGGCTCCAAGCAGGGACAACACAGGAAGGCATCCAGGCCAGCGGGATGCCGGGGCAGCAGGACAGCCACGGCCCTGCCATGCCAGGGACAGGGAGAGTCCTGCTGGCAGCAGCTGGCAGCTATGGCTGAATGCAAATGGGGCTCAATTTTCAGTTAAAAAGTTTAAAAGTCTCTACCATCACTCAAAAGCAACCCTCCCCAAGGCTCTCAGATTTGAAGGTGGTGTCCTCACACACCTAAATGCTTTTTGCCTGTGTTTGTGACTGAGCCCCTGCTCTATCCCCACAGCCAGTCCCCCTCTCAAGACGGCTCTCGGCTTTTCCAGTCCTATGGTTATCCAAACACCGAATCTCTCCAGACTCTGCTAGGAGCTCTTTCTCCCCATAATGCCCCAAATCCCTGTCCATACCAACTTTGCATCAGCTTTTTTAAGCAAGAACCAAGTTCACTAAACCAAGCCTTCAGTTCATTTTTACCCACCACCTTCTCCTGGTGAACACTTGAAGGAATTCTTTGGCTGGGGTCAGGTCAAGCAAAGTGTCAGATCTACTAGAGAAACATCTCAGCTCCTGCTTTGTGGAAGATTGTGACCTGAGAAAACCACATTTCTGTGATCTTTCTAAAACAACCACTGTTATCCCTGCACTGTGGGTTTTGGCAAACCTGTTCAGCGTTAAGCAGGAGCTGTGCAAAGCTTCGGGAGTGGTTTTGGTGATCAGCCAACGTTTCTCAGCAGGCCGGAGTGCTGCCTAAGCACTTCTGATGCAGGCTGGCCCCTCTCACCCCAAGTGCAACACTCTGCTTTTCCAACCCTTCCTTCCAGCCCTCCACATGCTTCTGGAGCCCTTCATCCTCCTTCAGAGCTCTGCAGAGCTCTGCCACTGCCCTTCCACCTGATGGGCAACACCTCCTGCTCTACAGTCACGGTCCAGCCGCTGCCGCTCTCAGCCTACAAAAGGAGCTGGCCCACAGTTCCACTGCCATCGTTCCTGACAATTCAGTTGTCTGTATATCGGGCAGTCTGGGACAGAAGGGTCTCTGATGACACACAGGCATGGCATGGATGCTTGGAGCATGTTTAATGCCAGGCAGCTGCTCCGGTTCTGCTCAATGCCTCGTTTGCAATGCAAAATCCAATCCAAACAGGGACAGCTCGTGGACATTTAGAAGAGCCGGTAAATTCAGCAACATCTCCTCCCCCCCTAGTGTCAGATAGCTGCTGTACAAATGTCCCGTGATGGCTTCGGAACAGCTCTCTGCAGTGCACATTCATCTTCCAGGGAGCAGGGGGATAGGCAAAGCCATCCCTTCAGTGCACTTGGCCCGAGGGATGATGCAGGTGGGCAGTTGAAGCTCTCTGGAATGCCTGATGCCCTTAATTCTCCTGCAAATTCTCTGCCTTGGCCCCTTGGGGGCTGCTGTGGTGGCCCAGAGACAGAAGGCCACTGCTGAGCCACTTGTGGGGATGAGCAGAAAATGGTCTGTGAGGCAAACTCAGCGTCCCCTGAGCAGCATGGGGCTGGCACTGGCATTGTCCTTTTAATTGCAAATCTGACCCACTTTAGGCTTCTTGAAAATGAGCAGCTTCCAGCTGTCAATGGCTTTTTAGTGAAAACACTGATTTAATCCCACTCCAACACAGGAGAGGTGAGCTCAGATGCTGTGTGGATGCTTTAGAAAAAGTCACATTAATGTTAACCAGGGGCAGCTTTCTGAGCTCCTTGTCTCAAAACTCTCATCATTCAGAGGTCAAATCAGTGAAAAAATAACCCCAAAGGGTGTTCCAGCAGAAATACACACATTAATCTCTTTTCCTCACCAAGAAACATTATAAGCAATTAGATGTGGAGTAATCTGCCTTCCTGCAAGTCTTGTAATAATCCCAGAGTTTAGGCCTGAGGTATGAGATTTGATATCCCCCCTCACAAGGTCAATTAACATTAATAATTCATCCTTCTCTAAGGCTTGCAATTTTACTGGCCTTAGCGATGTCTCGTGGCAATGAGTTCTACATTTAATTAGGTGCTGCCTAAGAAATAGCTTTATTTTAGTATTTCTGAATAATCCTCTTTCATGGGTACAGTTTGTCATGAGGCAGAAGTGCAGATGCACATGATAAATATGATTTCCTCTCCTGCCAATCAAACTTTTCAACTTTGTCCTCAGTTAGCTCCCAAATGGCTACAGGAAGGAAGTGTCAGTTTGGGAAGGTTGGGGTTTCTCTGGGGGTTACTGGTGTGGGCTCACTCTTTAGCTGGACGTGGGAAACTCTCTCATCAAACACAAATACAGACTAAAAGTGGTGCTCAGTTTGTTGGACCTGGAAAGACTCCAGGCAGAGCCAGACTGGGATGTTTATTTTCACATCATGGTGATCCAGGGTCTTGGGGTTTGGCTCTCGCTCACTTTAGGAACAAAACCAAATGAAATTGAACTTGCATATGGGAGAGATAAGGGAACTTCTATGGGAAGCCCAAGCAGCTGAGCAGCTGCAAGTCTGGTAGGCTGGGAGCAGCTTCCAGCTCACCAGCACCCTGCAAATCCTCCCTAAACCAGGACCCTTGGCTGCTGGGACTGAGATTCCCAGAGTTTCCAAGCCTTTCACTTGAGAGCAGCCTGCCTGACAGGCTGAAGAGGGGCACGGGGTTTGAGAGCTCCACTGGAGCATGGAGCCAGAGGAACCAGGTATTTCAGGCTCTCCACAGACTGGCAGCACAGGCCACCACTGCTGTCCCAAATCTGTCTTCCCAGCATCCCTGGGGATGAAGGAAAAGCACAACTCCGATTTATAATCATAGAATTGTTAATGTTAGAAAAGACCTCTAAGATGATCAAGCCCAGCCATTAACCCAGCACTGCCAAGCTCAAGTCCCCAAGTGCCCAAAGTGCACGTTTTTTGAACACTTTGAGGGATGGTGACTCCACCACTTCCCTGAGCTGCCTGTTCCAATGCTTGACCACCCTTACAGTGAGGAAGTTCTTCCTAATATCCAATCTAAGCGTCCCTTGGCACAACTTGAGGTCATTTCATCTCTTTCATCCTATCCCTTGTTACCTGGGAGAGGAGACCAATTCCCACATGGCTACTTTCTAAATAAATTTACAGCAAAATCACGGGTGTCTAACCCATCCTGCAAGCCCGAACTGAGCGCAGACTCACTCAGTGACAGTAGGAATTGCATGCATGAGTCACCAGAAAAAAAGTTTTGGTCACATTATCATTAACAAAAATGAATATCGTTGTTACTAAAATACTGTGCGACATGAAGGACTGCTCTTCAGCTCAGTACCACCTCCTTGCAGAGGCTGCTGGGGGTACTTACAGCTCCCAAATTTCAGGGGGCAGGCGTGCACGTCCATTGGGAAGTCCTCCAGGTGCATGGGGCACTCGGCGTGGATGGTCAGCCTGCAGGACAAAGCACAGCGGTGTTGCATTGTATCCCCACGGCCAAGTGCATGTTTTCCATAGGAGGGAGCAGAGTTTCAGTTTTTTCACCTTTAAGGGAGAAAACCCAGAAATTTCTGTGTCTCTCTCATTGTGGTTGGCCCAGTGCCAGCACAGGGGCACTGGTTGGATCTTTGAGATGTTTCTCAAAGCCTGTACCTGTCTCTGTCGGGCAGCTTGCCAAAAAAGCCTTCCTTGATAGCTTTGTATTTAAGAATGATCACAAAGCCCTTGGTGCTTTTTGGGGTGACTTAGCCAGGTGGAAAGGGGCTTCCCCACATCTGAGCACGGCTTCTGTTCTGTTCTGTATAGTTTGTTATTTTCTCTTTAATTAAAACCTTCTGTTTTTCTCAGCACACCTGATCAGCCCTCTCACAATTGTTACTAAGCCATTCTGAGAACTGCTGGACGCCCTCAGAGACTGATACACCTCGGTGGGGCTCGTTCCACGCTGGCCTCATGAATGACTGTATCACAGGGGCTGCTCAGGGGCAGGCCTGGCCCTTCTGCCACAGCCCCCTGCAGCCATCAGCAGCAGCAAGGGCCTCGGGGCGCTCACCAGCCTCAGGGGGTGAGGGAAGAAGCCCCCCAGCTGTGGGGAGGGCAGCAGGACACACATCTGGCAGCCTTTTCCACAGTGTGAGCTCAACCCTACTGACCGAGTTCATCTGCACCCACTCAGTGCAATGGGAAGATGTGCCAGAGCCCAGGACTCCTTGTCTCAGGGTGACTTTATGATGCTTTTATCCCCAGTCGCCTGCTCTGTATATTGTGTTCTGCACCTTTAAGACTGATTCTGAGAGCAGAACAGGGAATGAAGAAGCGCAGGGTTTGTTTGAGAAAATGATCTCACTCCTCTGCCTTCTTCTCCTGGACAGTGTGTTAGGCTCAGGCTCGGACAGACTGCTGCAGGACAGAGATGTCCTCTGCTTTTTAGTTAGTTTTAGCTAGCTAGGGCAGAGAAGTTCCCGGGACCGTTTTAATTTTTTTCCCTTTTTTCTTAAGACTGTTTAAACCTGCTCCGGACTGAAAACCCAGAGGAGAACTGAGAGATCACACCTGTGCCCTCGGGGGCCCAGGACAGCATTTTTCTCCGTGCCAGAAGAATTCATAAGAAACTGAGAGAGGTGAGCTGCTTCTACAGCAAGGACTTTCTCAACTTGCCATTGCTCTTCAGAAGGAAAGGTTTTATTGTTCCGTATTATTCATTCTCTGTGCTCGTGGGCGCTTTGTTTGTTAAATAAATAGTTTTTTCTACTTTTCTCCAAGGAAGTTTTTTCCTGGACTAGTTGGAAGAGAAGGGCTGTTTAGGTTTGCTTTCGCAGAGGAATCCCATTCAGAGGTTTCCTCACAAATTTGCCTTAAACCAGGACACTCCTGTTTGCTATGTGCCGTGAGCAGAGCTCCTGGGGCCAGAGGAGCCCTCATGGAGCACGCTGGGGGGCAGAGGGGAAGGGCTTCACATCCTGGGGGCCTGGGGGGAGCTGAGGGCTGACAGGCTGTTCAAAGTCCAGACCCACGAAGCCACCAGGACACAACAGCCCCCGTCCCTGTGGGATGCCTCACCCCACCTGCCCTGGCTCCTCCCTGGCCGCCAGCACTGCGGAGGATGCTGGAGAACATCCTGCTAGATGAAAAGCTGGAACATCCTGGGGCTGCCTGGGGGCGTGCAGGACAACCTGTGCTTTCCAAATCCCCCAAATCCCCGCAGGATACCTTGTCAGAAGCGGCTTTGTGAGGGAGGCACAGCCATAAGAGCAGTCTGCTGCAGAATACGAGGCCAGGCATAAAAGGATCCATTATAAAGGGCTCTAAAAAAGGGAGCTCGTGTTCCTTCCTGGAGTACTGCAAAGCGTGCAGCCAGGGAGAGAGAGCCAGGAGAGACAACTTCCCAGGAGATGTCTAAAACAATTTCTCTGAAGGAATCATTTGTAGGAAAGAAAAAAAAAAAAAGACTCACTTCTGATGGCTCAGCAAAACAGCAAACAAACCATGGCAGGAGCAACATGTGGATGCAAAGGGCAACTGCACAGACTGAAGATGGCCTTGTGCAAAACTCAGGTCGAGAAGCTTCTATTGAGATACTTTCCTTCAGCTAGAAAAAGGTTCAGCTAAGTTATTCTTCACAGAAAATACTGAGGCTCAGTCAAATGCAAAGTAAGCCCTGAAAAAATAAAGGCTTCAGGTTTTGTTTGCTAAAAGCAAATAATATTTTTTTTAAAAAGGAAATAAAATAAAAATAACGGTTATTTCTTTTAGGTGGAGAAACTTTAAATGCTTCCATTAAAAAAAAAAAAAAGAAGGAAAGAAGATGCTTTTTTTTTTTAAATTTACCATAATAAAATTCAGTGGACAAAAGCAAACCCTTCACAACCTGTTGTAAATACCCCTGTGGAGGAAACAAAGCGGAGTGGCTGTGAGGTGGCAGAGGTGGCACAGCTGCAGTGACAGTGGCTGCATGTGGCAGCCAGTGCCGTGCGAGGGGACACCCACACAGGGTCTGAGGCAGCAAATGCTGCACAGCTGCTGCACTGGAACCTCCCCATCACCCATGAGTTCTGCTCTGCCAGCTGAGGAGAGGAACCCGGGATTTCAGACCCACATCCAGCCTCACCTGCGGCTCCCAGAGGGTTTAGGGAAGCTGGCAACCCCATGAGAGAGAGCAGAGGAGTTCAGTCAAGCAGCAGAGGAGGAGAGTTGCCATAACTTTGGTGGGGCAGAGCTGGGTGGCCCAAATTCTCTGGAGCCCCTGCAGCACTGCAAGCAAGGCATAACCCCCCAGCTTTTCAAGTCTTTGAGGACATCTGGCAATTCAGTGCAGCAGAGACCACGGCGCTGGCCTGCAGTGAGTGTGGCAGCCCTTCCCGACTCCATGCCCATGGAAACACCGTCCTGTGCTAGCCTGACCAAGAGGGGATGCTGACTGTCCTGCTTGCTTCACGTCTGGCTCCAGGCTGGCTTTCTCAGCCAAGCCAAGGACCACCGTGTGCCCAAAGCAACTTCTTGGAGACAAAACACTCTCCCTGACTTGATGATCTCTTTTTCATCACTGCACTGAATGCACCTGTTTTATACGAAAGAGAAAAAGCCCCTGACCTTTCGGCTTCAGTCAAGCCTCACTGAAGACTGACACCGATTTTGACAAGCCTACAGGCACAGTGTTGTAATTATTTTCTCCTGGACACTCAAAGGCCACCATGAACAAATTGCTCATTTGCTCTGATGCCTCTCATTTCCAATATGCGTTTCAAGAAGGAGGTATAAAAACCTGGCAGCTTGGTGTGGACCTGACTGCCTTGCTCTTCCCATTCTGCTTTCTTTTGTGATGTTCTCTTCAACCAGCTCAAAATCCACTTGGGGAGCTCATGGCTGGCAAACTTGTCAAGCATATTCTCACAGATCTTAGTCTTCGATTCTTTGTGTCTTTTCCAACTGCAATGGACTTTTTGCTTCTCATTTTGTCACTGTCACTTGTGTCAGGGAACTGTTGAGGCATTTCCCCTGTCTCCCTCAGCAGCCCACACCAGAATTTCCCTTTTTACCTTCCTATTTTTTCGTCTGCTTCACTCATTGCTTTATTATTTCAAAAAGCTCTTAGCTGGGAGTTCCCAAAGCTGGCTTTTCCAAAGGACCTCATCTCAGACCAGTGCCCTCCTTCTGTGCATCCTGAACTCACCCCAAAAACCCCAGAGAAGCCTTGTCCATTCACTGTATTGTCTGCCAGTGTTGGCTGTGAATAAGGCTGAATGACCCAAGGACTGCAGATTGTGGGTTTGTGCTCTTTAGAGCAGTCAGGAAGAGCCTCAGAGTGGACCAGGACAGCAGCAGAGACGGCCCTTGGTCAAATCCTCCTGCCCTCTCCAGGCCACGGCCAAAAGAGCAAGCGTTGTTAAGGGAAGGAGACAACTTTAAATGGATGCTGGATGACTCCTCCATGTTTGGGAATGCAGCAGTTGCATTTTAAATCAAAAGCCTGTTTCACTAGCTGAGCCAGCAAGCAATAAAGCAATAAATCCATCAACAAAACACTGAAAAAGCAACCTGATCTGCTGCTTCTCCACCTACAACTGAAGGAGTTTTCAATTCTCTCGAAATTAAATAAAAAAAAAGGAAAAGTCGCATCATTCCAGCGAGATGAGTCTGGTTCAGCAGCCTCAGCCAGCCACAGGTCAGCAGGTTCACAGGTAACACACGAAACGTCGAAATGTCAAACCACAAGGAATGTCTCTCCCTTGCCAGACAATTACCACAGCCTCTGCAGCGTTTGGATTAAATTGTTTTTTTGCAGAAATTCTCATCTGTGCCCCTCATCCTGTGCAAGGGAGCTGATGGCCAGAGAGCCACTGCACTTTGCTTCATTGCTCTGATGGGCTATTCACATCCAGGAGCCCTGAAACGTCCTTAGAAAGCCTAAAGAGCAGGTAAAAAATAGCCAAGCTGCCAGAAATCACATCAGCCAGCAGCTGTAGCCTTTGGCTAATCTGTCCCAGGCGCCTGCAGTAACTTATGCAGAACTGTCTTGAAGCCAACCCCCAAACTCCTCGTGTTTTCTCTTCACTTTGCTGGCACAATGGCACCGAAAGTGGAACATCCAGGACAGAAACCGTGTTTTCTCCCTCTTTTAAAGTCACGGGAAGTCCTTTGAACTGCGCCAACACAACGGCAAGAAGCGTGAATCAGGCTAAACATACCTCTGCCAGGGCTGAGGGGATAACAAACCTCTTCAGCTGCGTTCTCATGGTTACCAGGAGCTTAGCAAAGCCTTTGATGTGTCATTAGAGCCCCTGTCGTTACCTGCGTGCAGCTGCAGGATGAGCCAGGATCTCAGTCCAATTTCTGGGACGCAAATGTAATAATCCCTCGGTGTGCGAGTGGTACAAAAACATGACAGCACCCTGCACGGCAGGGCTGGCTTTGTTTATGCCAGGGATACTGCTGGAGTTTTGTCCTGATTTCTTCTCCAGGAGGTTCATTAATAACCACAGTCAGGCCAAGCAGTGTTTACGGTTTAGGCTCTTCCATTAAAAAGGTTAGGTTTAATTGCCAGGGTTTGAGCTTGAAAGCCAAATTGCTTCCAGGATCCTCGTGCTGGATCTGGAAGCACTGATTTCACTTTCCATCCTCCCCCAGCCCCTGGAGATTTCAGCCCATGATGGCAGAAATGCAGTGAGATAAGGTGTTCTCTGAAGATTTCTCCCTCCTGGGACAGTTTCCTTAAAAAAGTCTTCCCGCACAAAGCCAAGCCTGGAAAACAGATTATTTTTGTCTTTGGATCTGCACCGGCGGGGAAAAGTTGGAGCAAATCTCATCTTGTTGCCTGCTTGTGTTTTTATCAGCCAGCCAAGCTCTGCTCTGCTTGGATCCATCTGTGACATTTTCTGGATCAGTCCTGGAGTGGGACACAAAGAGCTGCCAGCCCCTACAGCCCAGGAGAGCTGGTGCTGGGCTGTCCCAGCTGAGAGGCTGCACCCCCATCCTGGGGGAGGCTGCTGCAAAGCCTGGAGCTATCACAGCTTGCCTGAGGGGCTAAAAAACCCCAGCCAGTAAAGACCCCCAAAGCCTTGGCTGAGGGAGAGACACTGCAAAGCTCTGTGATTTCAAAAGGCAGCGTGGGAAGCCCAAACCCCTGAGTGTGGCACAGCAGGTAGAGGAGCTGTCCTGGGATCCCACAGCAGGTCTGCACGCGTCCTGGGCTCTGCTTTCCCTCCTGCTCTGCCTCTGCCTCACTTGAGGGTTCACAGACCCTCCTTCCAGGCACTGCATGTTGTCTTCAGCAGCACAGGCCCTTGAGGCAGTCTTGGGGCAGGCAGTGAATGTGTCAGCCTGACAGGTAAAGAAAACATCCTCCAAGAGCATAACTTGAGCACATATTGTCTGGGAGCCACTCTGACAATAACCACAAAGCCTCAACACGCCGTTCTGACAGGCCCTGCTAAGAGCAGAAGAGCTTTTTAAAGCCTTGATTCACAAAGCTGAATGCCATCAGCACAGCATTAAACTTTCACTATTTTTATATCCTTCAAGGCTGGAAGAACCAGAACATTATCTATGTGCCCCACACAATCTTTCTCCAAGAGAGTACAACCAGAGATGGCTGCAGCAGCTGAGCTTTTGTCTCTTCCTTATGTAAATCCATGCACAGTTCCCAGGTTGTTGCACTCAGGTCTGACACCAGAGTTTACAGACCATAGCTGGGCTTTTGTGAACTGCTTGGATCGTGTAGGAGCTCCACAAAAAGAGACTGCAGAGGCAGGGCTACATGACAAAACTGCACTCCCCATGCCCTCTGAGGCAGGGAAGATGCAGAGGCACCAGTAATCCTGGGGTGTAGAGAAATGCAGTTCAGTGCAGGGGTCACAGAGGTTGTTTGTGGCCCAGGTGCCAAGGCCAGTCAGTGGTCAGGGGAGTCCACTGAGCCACAAGGAGAACATGCCATGACTGAAGGAAATCTCTGGATGCTCAGCTACAGCTGCTGTGCAGCTCCCGGGAGCTCAGGTCAGTGACAAAGAGGCTCTCTCCAGGAGCTATAAATATTGTCACACAGGTGTAATTTTGCTGGATGCATGTGTCAGGCTTGCTGTTCCACCAGAGCAAGTTCATCTATAACTGTAAGCCTTGACTAAGAGTAGTTGGCTTTCCCAGCGGGATAAATAGCAAGAGACGTGCCTCTAATTGCACATCAGCAAAGCTGATCCCTCAAGGATGTTGGCCGGTACAAGGGAAAGGAGCAGGATATCCTCAGGGGTCAAACTGCATGGCCAGGTGCCAACCTAGACTGAGCCTGCAGGGGATCACCTGGGCAGTGCTGCCAGGCCTCTGGAAATCCGGTGGAAGCCCAAAGCCTCTCCCCAGTCTGCAGGGCACCCTTTAGTATTTGCACTTTGCTGGATGTCAGCTGTGTGGGTTTGGCTTCAAGGTCCTGCTCCTTCCTTTAAGAAGGACACACAAGCACGTCCCTGGGCATGGGGGAGGACAGCAAATGCATCCCTTGGACAGAAAACAAGAGACTCCCTCCAGCCCTTCCCTGGGAGGAGGTTTCAAAGCAGTTAACAAGGGAGGGTGGTACCACCATCATCATTTGACAGGGGAATTGAGGTGGGAGTGCCTTGGAGTGGCCCAGCCAGGTAGGATTTGGTGGCTGAGCCTGAGGCTTGGTCCTGGCCCTGCACTCTGTGCCCTTGCATCTTCCTTTCTGACACACCGCTCAAAAGAGACCCCGGTGCTCCTGAGCAGCACCAAGAGGAAGAAGGGGAGTCACCAGATCCACCAGGACAGACATCCCATCCTGGATGTGTTTAACTGCAATCCCAGAGGAGTCCTGCTTTGTCCCAGCACACTGTGGTCATCTGGTCAGCTCTAACCACATGATCAGCTCCAGGATGTGCTGCCCGGAGCCCCACCTGGGCTGGGTAAAGAAAAAAGATTCTGTGCACAAGAGCTCCTGGTTCGGTGCAATTCAAAACATGACAAAAGGTCTCATATCCACCCTCAGCCTCTGAGTGGGCTCTTCACCTCTGACAAAGCCTTAGGGGTGTATTTAAGGGGGACAGGAGCACATGTAAGAGGAGGTCCTTCCCTCCCCAGTTCTTCAGCAGACAGCTAAACTGAAGGATGGTTTGAGTTTATTTTAAAAAATCCCAAGACTCTCTCTTCTTCCAGAAGCTCATTCCCAAGAGTCTCATGATGCTGCTGCCATCCTGGCACCTGCCCAGCCCTGAATGGAAAAATAAATCCAATACTTTCTTAGTCACACAAAACTTGCTGAAGCTAATGGGTGTTTGCTGAATAAAGAAGTAGTGAAATGATTTAAAAGCTCTGAAATTGAGTCTTTTTTTTTTCCCTGTCTTATGCCAGCAGCTCCAGTTATACTTTACAGTCAGACAATGATACAAAGTGTGGGGAGGGTGAGTTGTCTACTTGCAGGTCAGAGAGCTGAGAGCAGAACAGAGGCCTTAAGTCAAGTTGGGCTTTTCCCTTCATTTACCCCATCTGCCTTAATGTGAGATCACTGATGTGTGGAGACCTAAACCCCCAGGGCACTGGCAGGATTAGCTCATATTTGAGAACTGCTGCACAAAAGCAAGGCATTGTTTATCAATGTGGGCTGTAAAACTTGCTGACACCATGTAGATTCACAGCCAGTTTAACTATGAAGAGATGAAATCCTGCCTGGTCCTCAAAAACAGAGGTGAAAGTGCAGCATCTCAGCATACAGTATCCACAATGAAGCCTGTTATTAGTTAGGACAGGACTGGAGACGGAGACAGAGGAAATAATTTTTTAAAACAAAGATTTACACCTTGCCAAAACCAACTCAATACCTTTCTTGTGTGTTTATCAGCAGCTTGTTGTTTCATTTACAGCCTATGGCTCCTGCAACCCTGGCTTCTCCAAATCACAGTTTTTAATTAGCTGTTTGTTGGGTTTTTTCCCTAATGATGTGCATCGATCACATAGATTTGGATTTTTTTTAATTCCACAAAGTGGGGAAAAACAACCCCATTGTTGTCACAAGCAAGCTTGGTCTCATTAGATGCGTGAAATGGTTCTGCTCCAACGTGCTGAACAAATTTAGAACTGTTCTCAAGCTGCTGGAGAATAACAAATTCTCCCAGCCTAATGTTCCCATACCAACACTGCATACCTGATTCATATCCCATCACAGGTCAGGAAGAAAATTAAGCCAGGTGTCACATCAACCTCATAAACTATAGATTCCAACACTTCTACCTCGGCACATAAAAGCAAAAAATCAATGTGAACGATGAGAGAAAATCTACCTGTAAAAATGTGCCAAGCTGAGGATCAGTGATGGTCCGTAAGTGGGAAACAAGGAAAGCAGCAGGGTAAGACTCAAGTCCACCAACAAGAGTCAGTGGAAGCCTGCATGAACCCTGCTGTGCTGCACCCTGAGGTCCCAGCACGTGCAGAGGGACCCGGGACGCCCTGGCAGGAGAGCCAGCCTCACCTCATGGTGTACAGCAGCGTGCCGTTGTCCACCAGGCGCAGCAGCTTGTTGGGGGTTGTCATGTTGTGGGCAACAGATTTCTTCCCGTTGTGGAAGAAAGTGTCAGGAGTCCAGATCTTGCTGGCCAGCAGGTTGTTCAGGGGAAGGATTTTCATGGGACCATCAAACTTCAGCCTTTCGTCTCTCCAGGACTGCCGGAAAAAGACATCAATGGTGTATTCCTTAGGGGAGAGAGGAGAGAAAGGTAAGTTGTGTTTTTCTCAGCTCAAGAGGTGGCTGTAGCCCTGTTTTTTCAGCCTGAGATGTTTTGATTTTTAAAACTCAGTTCTCATGGAACTTTCTGTAAACAAGAGAAGATGTTTTTGCTAACTCTGCCTTGTTTTCATTCATGTCTCTCTGTATTGGCCAATGTGATTGAATGGGTGTTACTGCTAACACCAAGCAGTTTAGCTGTAGCAACCTAGTATGTAAGGAGGTCAAACTCTGAATAAATAGTTCTTTTTAGCCTTCTGACAAATTCTAGAGTCCTATAGTCTGATTTCATGTCCTACAGCGACAGGTGGGGTCTTCAGTCATAGAGCAAACTGGGTTTTGGCACGCCTTGGGTGACACGAAGTGTGCTGCAACAAGAAGCAGGGGTTAACAGCAGTGCAGGAGAGGTGGAATTCAGCACATTTTGGATAATGACTTACCTGTGGTGTCAAAATGTGCGTGTCAGTGTTCCTGAGCGCTGCAGAGAAGCTGCAGCACAGCCTACATGGCCAGAGCTGGGGCAGCCCTGCTGCACCACCACCTCTGAACAGATGTTTCAGGGGAAGAAGGCCATTATGTGCAGCTACATGGATATTTTAGAAGGCAAAAATAAAGATCCTGGAGATGGAATCTGGCCAGGATGCTGGTAATTTTATCCCTGCTCATAAAAACAAAGGAAAAAAAAAAAAAAGAAAGAAACTTGCATGACATTGTCTTAATGTTATTTTGTTCCCCAGGCCACCTTTAGAAAATCATTGAATCGAAGATTTCACAGACTTGAATTACAATATCCTGTGACTTTGTCTTCTTTTTCTTGTTTTATTTGCCTTTTCTTCTTCTTTTTTTTTTTTTTTTTCCTCTTTCTGCCAGCACAGAGACTCATTTCCTAGGCCAAATTCCAGCTGGGGCAGTTAGAAGTCACCTCTTTGAAACCCTGCAGCCAATGCCAGCTCCTCACTCAATGAACGCAGGTTCAGAAACCACTTTTAGAGACAGAGGGGTCTTTGGAAAACCAGTCTGTCCCAACTATTCTGCCTTCCCCCTGCGGCTGCAGACTCGTAGTCTTTATTTATGCATTCCTGGAGGCTGCAGGACCGACTAAACTTATCATTGTGAGTGATTTCTTTCCTGCAGCACTTCTCAGCAGCGCTTAAAAACTGCTGTGCATCACTTTCCTACAGGACAGAGCAATTCCTACAGGTTTTGCAGCAGATGGCAGCTGAATGGAGGCATCTCAGTAAATAAATCCGTCCCTGCTCCCTGGCCATGGAGACACCCCTGCTCAAATATGAACCTTCTGGATCTTGGCTGGGGAAGGAAAGAGAAATTCTACATTCTCATGGGCTCTGCCCTGTACAAGGTATTTTGCCTCTTCATGGAAGTGATCTCTAATTCATTATTTCTTGGGATAAACCCAAAGAAATGAGCCTGTGTGCAGTCCCAGGAGGTCTGGGAAGAGTCCTTATCAGGAGAAGAGCTCTCTCATTCCCTGTTCCCATTTAAAAAGTGCCAGGAAAAGAAGCAAAACAATTTTAATGACTTCCAAGGCCCCGCTTATCTTCTTTAATGCTTAGGAATCATTCCTGAAGAAAAGAGAAATCATGTTCAGAATCTTTCCCCATTTTTTATGCTTCTTTCCATAAAAGCATTATTCCCAACTCACCCCTTCCAAGGAGCACACTTATAGTGTGTTATACTTTTCTCTGCCTGTAGAAGTGACTGAAAACATCAAGACTGACTTCGTCCTCAGAGTCCATCCACAAAACAAAAATATCCACTTTAATTTTTGCTTTCCTTCGTATAATTTCCCTGGGACTGAGGCGAAGTTGCAAGAGCTCAGTCCCAAAGACTGGGGCGTGTATCAGGTCTGATCAGGCTCTGCTCTTGGAACCCAAACAGAGATCAGGGATCCCTCGGAGCACCTCAGGGAAAAGGTCTCCTCCTCGCTTTGTGAGCAGCTGCTCTCCCTGGCTGCCCGTGGCAGCTTTTCCACCACAGCTCCAGGCTCTGCGTGCCCCGGGATGTGCTGGAGCTGCCTGGCAGGGTGTGGGCTCGGTATTTCTGTGCCTGGGAGAATTTCAGCTTGCTAACCATTGCTGGCTCCTTTCCCAAGGGAAAGCTGCCATCAGTTTCTCTTTTCAAAACATCTCTCTGCGTTTCTCAGCACAGGCTCAGCAAACAGTGTTCCCTTTGCCAGAACAACTGTCCCAGGGGTTGTTTCCTATTCCTGAACCAATGGAGAGCAGTGTCAGTGCCATGGAGCAATAATAGACCTTTTTACACAGTGTGTTCTAAAAGAAACTGTTGGGATTGTAAATAAAGCTTCTTTCTCTGCTGACAGCTCTATGGAGTCCATCTATTTCGTGTCCTACTGTGACAGCAGGGCAGCGAGGGGCGGCTGTGGGAGGGGAGGGAGCGGCACCAGGCAGCTGCCAGCGGGGAAGGAGGGATTTCCCCGCTCCCGAGATGAAAGGAAGCCCCAGAGCAGGCTCTCCCCACGCTTCCCGAGGAGATGGGGGTTCCTCTCCCTTGCTTTCAGCAGCAGAGCTAAAACACATTCGCTATGCATTTGTAAAATACACGGAACGAAAGCACGCGGAGGGGAAATAATTTATTATTCCTTAAATGTCTTCCTAATTTTAAATTCATTTTGTCAAATCACATTGCAGAGAATACCTTCCTCTTTTCAATACCTCATATTTTTTTCTTCACAGTTCATTATACACACTCCCTTAATCAAATATGCTCCACCTTGGAAGTAATTATCAGATACTCCCCAAGGGCTACGATTGCTGAATATATTATGGGTCTCTGCTGTGGTAGGAAAGCAGGAGAGAGAGAGGGAGAACTCAGATGAGGTTCATAATCTTGATTACACTGACATCAACTTAACTTCTTACCCTGGGGGGAGTGGTCTTCCCAAAGCAACACGGGCTTGAGTGATGGAGCGAGCAACTCCATGAAACACAGAGATTTTATTCTCCCCCAGCTGCTCTGCTTGCCAGCACAGGGTTGCTGTGGGACAGCTGAGGAGATGTTCAGGCCATGCCAGCTCAGAAAATTCAACCCTTGCAGCTCTGGAGGGGCTGTGAGAGCTGCAGGACACTGCTCCAGCCTGGCCTAGCCTGCTCCCTCCCCAGAATGGGCTCCCTCCGTGGCACGGGCTGGCCACCACCGGCCTGGGCTGTGCCAGCACCAGGTCACCTCAGGAGCAGGAGGGGCTCGGTCCTGAATGCTCAGCTCTCCTCACCTGGCAGCCGGGAACTCCTCAGCAACCCCCCACAGCCAGCCCTTCTCTGGGTGCGTGTGGAATACGAGCTGCAAGAAATGCTGCTGAGAAACCTCACTATTAATTAAGCTCCACAGTCCTGTTTTAATTAGAAGACAAACTGTTGTGGGAATACAAGGCTAAATTCAGACCTCAGTCCTTTTCATTAATAATTTTCCCTGAACATGTCAAAATAGTGCAATCAGTCCATGCTTTTTCTGTTTTCTCTTTTGCCTCCCTTCCGGCTCAGGCACCAAGGATGGTTTGATGGTGAATAATTCTCTCTGACACTGCCACCAAACCAGACCAGGAGCACCTTCATTCCTCCAGCATTTGACTGGTTTCCAAAAGCCCAAGCACACCTGGGAAAAACCTCTCCTGTCCACCCCAGGAACAGAGATACCACCAGCTTGTCGCTTAGGAACACTCCACTTTTGCCCGTACTGTCCTGGGATGAGGGTGGGATACACCCACAGCATCTGAGGAGAAGCCACCCACCCCTCCCCGTGAGATGACCTACCATGTCTGTGTCCGAGACAGGGCCGAAACTCGTCACGTAAATGTCTGTCTTGACTTCAGTTACACTGTCTGGGACAAAAAGGAAAAAAGAAAAAGGGGAAGAAAAGCAATTAGAGAGCAGAATTTCCTTGTGCAGGCAAGGGTTTGAGGTTTGTTATATGGTGTTTATTCCTGCTCTGCTGAACTCTCAGCACCGTGCTCTGTGCCCCAAACAACAGCTGATTTTATCACTCGTAATTGGGCACATTCATCTCCAGCGCAGCTCTGCTGCTTCCCACGCTTACACTGAGGACAAATCTGTCCCACACGGCCAGACAATGCGTATTTACAGAATCTGTGCGGCTGCAGGATCCATACCCTGGTACAGATCCACATGCTTTCAATACAGAGGTAAGCCCTGATGCTTTGAAACTCCTTTTTAATCTGAAATCCCTTTCTGTCTCCCAGCCAGATAAACAGCCTAGCAATGTTCCAGCAGTTTTAGGGAACCCTGGGTTTGTTACAGCTCCAGGCTTATCTGTATGTAAAAAGAATCAATATTCTGATTGCCTTTTACTGCCATCCTGCTTGCTGTTCTCCTAAGTGCCTCACTCTTCCAGAGCTGCTGCTCGCCCACATCACGTGCTGCCCCTGCATGCTGCGCTGAGATTCTCTCACAGATGCTGAGCAGCAGCTTCACTGGCCCTGCAAAGCCACAGAGCCCCACGGCCTGCCCAGCTGCTAAAACCAGGGGCAATTTTGCCCACATGCCTTCAGATAACCTGGAGTGCTGAACACAGCCACCAGCACGTGCACACAGAGCTCTCCTTGCTGACTTCCTTGGGTTTCGGTGTGTGGACACCTCTGCTGCCACCGCACTTTGCAGGGAAATCAGGGCACAGTGACTTCCCAGATTTACAGTCCTATGCTCTGCCCACTGGGTTGTGCTCAAAACATGATGGATGAGCTGCCTTGAGTTCAGCACTCAGTTCTCATAAATCCTCCCCACTTTAGGGATAGATCACGCTGTTGTGTGGCATTAGCTGGCTCTGAGCTGCTCTCCTAATGAAAGAACCAATTTAAAGCTGCAAAGCAGAGTTCATGTTTTATGCACACTACCCAATTTTGGCCATGGCAGCAGCCTTGCAAGTAGCCTGGATGGCCCATTGTTTAATTTAGTTGTGGAAATCCTTCTGTCCCCTGAGAGTTACTCTGCAGTACTATGAAGCTTAGGTTTGCGCTTCAAAGTTTTACATCCCAAAATAAGATAATGCATTCTGGCAGGGTTTTCTCCTTAATGGCTAAAATATACGTATACATGTCTTGAGTTATTATGGCTGAGAAGCTTTTGATGCAGCCCGTGGCTGATATTATTGTGCTATATAAGTAACCCTTGATCTTGCCTTGATGCGATGAAAAGAAGGTTAAAGAGGAAATATGTATGCGGTACACTTTGTGAAACACCCAGGAGTCTAAACAAAATGAGCCCCTTCTGTAAGGCTGGAACACTCTGGGTGTTCTCAGCCTCCCTCCGAACAAGTCCCCAGATGAGGCACACACAGAGAACGTTTAGTGATGCGAAGCTCTTTCCGCTACCCCATGCAGCGAGAGAAAGCTCATTATGTCTCGGAGAAAACACAAAACTCTCCCTCCCCTCCCCTCTCCTCCCCGCCCTGGCATTCATTCTGCAGCCACGGGCAGCAGATCGGGAGCTGTGGCCAGCCATGGCCAGGGAAGGCAGTCCCTGGGAGGTGCAGGATGAGCTGTTCCCTGCACCAGGGGGACAGGGGTCACAGAAGGGTCTGCACTTCCCAGCGTGCTCTGCTGGCTCCAAGCACAGGGGAAGGGATTCAGGAATTCAGGAGATGACAAAAAGGCAGCATTAGTTTTGGACACCTTTTGATACGATCCTGCAATCCCTTAAATGAGCCTTTATGTCCTCATCATGCAGTAACCTGGCTGTCACAGAGCTCCAGAGTCCCCCTTCCTGACCCTTCAATCTACTGGTAAATCCAATCAAAGATAATGGCATTAGAAACGTCAATAATCTATTAATGACTTATTAATATTAATAACTAATTATAAGCCATGTCTGAAGAGAATCCCCCATGTCCAGACTGCAGATTTACCCCCCGGCAAGGCCAGGTAGCTCCCAGTGAAGGGACAAGCTGGGGCTCCACTGCTGGCTCAGTGATGTCCCTCAGCACTGAGAAAAATGAGCTTCCTGCACCTCTCATGGCAAAAGCCAGACTGAACCCTCCCTGTTAATATGTGCTCCTAAGGGCAGGATTTGGCTGGGATCCGGAGGGATTTCTGAAATTAAATCATTGCTACGCAGGCAGGGATTTCAGCAGAGCTGGGAAATCCAGAGATAAGTGAAACACCAGCAGAACAGAGCAAGCTCCAGCCTCAGAGATTCACTCCCTTTGTGATCCCACAGCCCAAGAGCATCTGCATTTCTCCCAGCTCTGTGACTCTGAGACCTCCACCTGCAGAGAAATCAGGAGCTGCCCCAGCAGCCTGCCCTCTCCTTACCCTCACACTGATCCACCCAGAACGTGAATGAGATGAAACCGCATCTGCTTTTTCTGCAAGAGAAAGCTGAGAGAAAAGCAGCTCCTGCCTCTGCTTAGAGACATGGAAGGGAAATTCCTTTTTTCTGCTCAAGCCATAAATGTGCTCGCACTGTAGCTTGGCTGTCTTGCCCAGTTCCTCCCAAAGATTAACAATTAAGGACTGTAGAGGGGGTAGGCACTTTCCCTAGAACTGCTGCAGAACACAAAATGACATTTTTCATTTCCTAGCAGCATCCTTCCCAGTAATTCAATTTTTTTACAAGCACGAGTTGAGCTTTCAAGGCTGCTGGGGTGGCAGGTGGATCCTGCCAGTCCTGTTTATAACCAGGGAAAGAAAAATGCAAGGACTGGGTTCAGGTAGGAAGCTGGAGTGGAGCAAGGTGCAGAGCCCAGGTCTGGCTGCCCTAAGGATTGGCACAACACTGCCCAACAGGGCCCTTGGTGGGACGCCCAAGCCCTTCCAGTCACCCTGCCGAGCTGCTGCACCAGGAAAGCAAAGACAAGACCCCGGAGCCAGCACGAAACTGGAAGAGCAAGAGATTTTCAGGTTCCGTGTTTGAACTGAATTTAGAGATCCAAGTGGCGCGCCACATTCCCAAGTCACTTGTTTGAGGATGATTCCCTGGTCTGGGGGCTTTGCCCATTTACAAGCCCAGCACAAGCTTCTGCACAACCGCGTTTCTAGGAACAGTCTGGAGCACGTGTGAGAGCAGAAGGTGCTGCCGGTCAGGCAGGGCTCCCCCTTCCCCCTGGGGTGCAGAGCCTGCTCTCTGCCAGCCGGGCCGTCCCGCCTTGCTCCCACCTGTAGAAACCCCCCAGAGCTGGGCAGACCTGCCATGCAAATGGCAAACACAACAACCCTTCCCGCGGTGTGACCACGGCACTTCCTACACCTGCCGGCGTTTTCAGAGCTGCCCCTCTCCTCCCGGAACCTGCTACCCAGAGCTGGCTGCCTGCGAACCACAATTGTCCTTCCCGGCACAGCCCCAGCCCCGCAGCCCCACACCGGCAGGGTCTGCCTCCTCCCCGGGGCGCACAAGGTGTAACCCAGCGGCGCCTGTGGCTGAGGTGCTTCAGCCTTTCCATTTCCCCATCCCGGCCCTCCCCATCTCCCCGGCCCAAGGCAGGCAGACACCCCCCTTTCTCCTGCAGTCCCCCCTTTGCGTGCCCGTGCCTCCCGGGCCCGGGAGGAGAGAGCTATTATTTACAAAACGACGGAGTGCTATTTTTACTTGCTCTGGGAAGCACCGGGAGCAGCGGCAGGGCTGGAACACAAATTAAAATGCCTCGCTGCCTTTTCCCTCCNCGGGATGCGCCGGGAGCCGGGATGTGCCTGAAAACGGGGTGTGCCTGCAGCCAGGATGCTGTGCCTGCAGCCAGCCTGGATGATGTGCCTGCAGCCGGGATACTGTGCCTGCAGCCGGGATGCTGTGCCTGCAGCCAGCCGGGATGCTGTGCCTGCAGCCCGGTTGATGCGCCTGCAGCCAGCCCGGCTGATGTGCCTGCAGCCAGCCCTGATGCTGTGCCTGCAGCCGGGATGCTGTGCCTGCAGCCAGCCTGGATGCTGCCCCTGCAGCCAGGCGCTGGGGGCTCCCGAGTGATGCGTGCTGTGACAAACGGGCGAAGCGCTGCGGCTCCGTGCAGGGGATTCCGGGATGCTGCGCTGACGTCAGGGAGGCTGCACAGCCCCGGCGCGGAGGAACGGGATGAGCCAGGGGATGGGGAGCTCCTCCAGGCAGCTCCTCCAGGCAGCTCCAGGGCTGTGCGGGACCTCAGGGAGCTCGCAGGTGACAAACCCGTCTGAAGTGGTGTTCCTGTGCGGGGTGGTGTGGCTGAGAATAGGGTTCAGGATTTTCTGCACCCAGGGGTACAAACCCTCAACCCATTCCAAGTCAGCTCCTGGAGGGAGATGTTTCTGCTCTGGGCTCCAATATCCCATCTCCAGCTGTGGTCACACCCTAAGAAGGGCAGTAACAAGCTGAGAGTGCCCCTTAACTCTCTCCTAGACAGCCCCATCTATCCTCAGCGCAAGAATTCCTGAGGTGCCTTATTCAGTGTCCCCTCAAACACACAAAACCCTTTGGGAAGGATTCCCACCAGCCTGTGCTGAGAGCAGTGGCAGCATGAAGAAAGCAGATGCAGCATTGCTCTCCTCCACATCACACAGCCCGAAGTGACACCAGGGTGACACCAAAACCCACCAGGGTGGTGTTTTCCAGCTAACCCAGCGTCTCTGGGAAGGGAAACACAAGAGGTCAGCTGGTACTACCGACTTCCACCTCATACCCTCCCCTAACTCCTTGCCATAGTAATTATTAAGCAGCAGAAGGTAATTTTTGCAGCTGCACACAGAAGCTCTTTGTGTGTTTCATTCTTCGCCTTCTCAGCCTCCCACTGGGGGGATTTAATTTTCCTTCCACTTTTAGCCTCTGGAACAAAAGAGGTTTCCATGACCTTTGCTACAGGCTCCACGAGCCCACTGGAGCTGAGCTGAACCACAGCCCCGGGCAGCCCTCACCTTCAGAGGTGTCACTGTACAGCCCCAGCCAAAGTCCAGCCTCGGGCTCCTCCTCTCCCTCTGCCAACTTCAGCACCATCACACCAGGGCTGCCTTGCCCAGGGCCTACCTGTGGATTTTCAGGTGGCCTTTTGACCTGCGGTGCTGCCTTGTTTTGCAAAGTGGGAGCTGAATGATGTCTCCTTGCAGGGTGAGAGGCCCTGAAGAAGGCAGGGACAGCTCTGGCTGGTGTGGCATGTGGCACCTTCTCTGTGACCTGGCACTTGGGAATGCCAGGCCAGTGCTGGGAGAGGACAGGGAGGCACAAGCAGAGGGGGTAGGTGCCCAAGACTTCTCTCCACAACCTAAAGCTGCAGAAATTGAGACATCTACATCACCAAGCACACACCAGAAAGCCCTGATGTGGCCTTCACTGCTGCTCTCCTGCTGTGGGGGCTCTAAAACTCCCCCACATACATCAGAGTTGCTTTTCTTGCATTTTTTTTTTTTCCGAGGGAGCTCAGAAATAGCAGCATAGAAGGAAACATTTCAGTGAACATCACTGCAGTGCTGTTGATGCCTCCTGGGCTTGTCCAGCCCAGCCAGGGGATAAAGCTGACTCCAAGGACATTGACAGAGCTCCTGCCACACAAAAGGCCACAAAGCAGCGTGAGCTATTGCTAATGTCACGACCACAAAGGTCCCTGCTGCGCCTGGAGTGCCTCCACACCAGGTATCCTGAGAGCAGAGGCTCTGCTGGGGTCAGGAGGGAAAGGCTGGGGAGCAGAGGTGGCAAAAAGCCACGAGAATCTCCTGGCATTCACTCCAGCCTCTGGGCAAGGGAGAGCAGAGCTGGAGAGCAGAGGTGCAGGCAGGTTTCAGCACAAGCCCTTCTCCTTTCTCAGCTGGGTATGACTTGGGGATCTCAGACAACACAGAGGTCATGAGCAACTTCTTCAAACTCCCAGTCCCAAAGTAAAAATTCCTCTTTTCAGACCTTGCTTGGCTGTTGCAGCACCCCAGCAGCCTTGAATATGAAATTACTTGCTCAGAAGCGAAAGCCAAGTCTCCTACCACAGACATTCACCCCTGTCTGGCAGCTCAGCCCGGGCACCTTTCCCAAAAGTGGACAGCAGTGTGTACATGTTCTGCTCCTGAGAAGAAGCAGCAAGAACATACACAGGATGTCCTGGTCTGGTCAGTGCCAAATGGCAGCCAGCAGGGCCAGGAGTGTCACCAAGGGGCTGGCAGGTGGCCCAGCCCTTCGGAGACCAGACAGAGCGAACAGCAGCATCAGCTCTAAGTCCCTGAACCACCTGAAACACCCACACATCTCCAGGAAAACTCACTTGGGCAGAAACGTCACGACACAGCCGAGACCCTGCTGGCCCCACAGGTAACCCCACAGGTAGCTCTGCCCACCCAGACCTCACCACCTCTGATGGCACCTGCCTCTCTCCAAAGAGCACGGATGAGGATGAGCAGGGTCCATGGATGAAGGCTGGTGACCTGGGACAGGGTGGTAAAAGATGACAGGATGCTCATCTACTGCAAAGTGGGGTCAGCCAAGGACAGAGCACTGGGAAATCTGTACTCTGCAGAATAAACCACATAGTAAGGAAAGAAACAATATAAATGTCTGAAACAAATGTCTTATCTCAGCAAAAGCAGGGGTGAGTAAGAGCCTGCAGGGGATTGCCAACAAGACCTTTGGGTTGGATCCTTATCTAGCTCTGCCATGTCATGAACGATTTGTCTCACACAGTTTTGCCCGGCTATTTGCTTGATTCCAGAGTAACTGGGTCTGTGTAACAGCTCTGACACCCTTGGTTATGCTTCCAGTGACTTCTGCAGGGTTATGATCAGAAGGACATCACATTCAGATGGGGAGCAAGGCTATCTGCTGCTCGCCAGGAAAGCATGGAGCCTGCTTCCCCAATCCTGGGGTGCCGAGGCTTTTTTCCACCCACTGCTGCAGCTCCAATCCCCTGGCACTGCCAGCATTTGCTGTACAGCCAGTTCCCAAGTTGCTGCTCTGTGAGCCATGGTGATTAATTACTACCTTCTCTCTGGTGTGATGGCACATCAGTGTCTACAATTGCGTGTCCTCTAGCCAGACTAGAGAGAAATCATCCAATCTGTAAACACAGCTACGCATGTGGTGTCACTTCCAGCTGTGCTGCTTTCCTTTCTCCCCTCAACCTGGATATTTCAGGGAGAACGAGGACTTCAAAAGAATTTCAGGGGTTGTCTCAAGAGACAGCCAACAACGAAGCTGCTCGCACGTGATGAGAGAGATCAGCGTGGTCTGCAATTACATGTGCTCAATTCTTCAGCACAGATGAAGTGAGATGATGCCTGTCAAAGCCTCAGAAAGACAGCCCGCCCTGGCTCCCTCTCTTAGCAGGGCCACGGAGAGCTGAGGCAGGGAACAGATTTATTCCCTGTCTCACACCACATGCTGCAGATGCAGAGTTCTCAGATGGCTGCAGCCAATGTCCTCTGCAGGAAGGAGCTGCAGGACCATGAAGTGACCCAGTTACCACTTGAGTATGGCTTGTCTGCGATTTATGGCACACTCTCAGGCATAGATGGATGTCTGACTGCTGGGCACAAACTCCTGGGGTTGTGTAGGGAAGACAGCTCGGTTTTTGGAAGAGAAATCCCTCAGGAGTCTGCAGATGTGCTGTCCGTGTGCTCGTGGCTCTGACCCGGGTCTGGGCTCTCTCTACACCTACACAACTCCATAACCAACAAAGCTGGGCTCCAGGCACAACCATTGCTTAAAGCAGAGCACTCAGACACACTTGGTGTGTCAGCGAAGTGCTGAGAGGCACAGGGGGCACCTGCTGGTCCCTTTTGGATGCGTAACTGCACTCCCTCCCCAGCACTTCCGCGGGGGTAACAGCACAGGTAGCCCAGTTTTCTGCTCTGGCCTCGCTGCAGTGCCCCCTTGTCTCACCACACACTGGGTAAGGGGACTCCAGGCATACCTGGCACTCTGGGTAAGCCCAGGTGTTGCTGTAAAAGGTGCTACAGGGATTTCACACCCTCCCTTGCTGGTGAAAGGCATTTTCTCGCACTAGTCACGAGTGTGGGGTGCAGGTTACAGCTCTATCCAGCAAAGCAGCCTAGGAGAGATGCTGCTTTCCCAGCAGAGGAGCCAACAAACCCTGCTCCCCACAGATCAGCTTTTCCTCCCTGTTTTGCTGATGGCTAAGACCAGTTGATCCCACCTAGTTACCTCTCTCAGCTTTGGGTCTTTTTCCGCTCAGCTTCGTAATTCCACAAATCTTGGAGGGACTCCAAATCTCAGAGTTATCTACCTTTTCTGTCAGGTTTTGCTCAGATCAGCCAGCAGGCTCTAAAGCTTATGGGAGACAAAAGGCAGCGAGGTGGGTGTGATAAGCCTTACACCATTAGAAGCCCTGGCTAAAAACCTACCACAAGGCTGCACAGAATGTGACTTAATTTAGCTTGCCCCCCATTTACCCACATGCATGGATTCTTGTCACCACATCAAGATACGCATCCAGGGGTCAGGCTCAGGATGTGGCGCAAGTTATTGACAAACATCCAGTCCAGCAGGGACAGAAGAAAGAGTCAGATGCAGTGAGTGCTGGAGGGTGTGCAGCCATGGAGGCTTTATACACACCCCTCATTCTCACACATACAGACTACAAACAGAGCCTACAAATTAGCTGTGCTATTTTTGCCACAGACAGAACTAAGACAGAATGAACAAAGCTACTGTCGTTACTATTTTAAGGACTCAGGACACCCTCAGATGCCAGGAAGACAGAGGAGGAATATGTATGTATGAGCATGCTTCTAGAGGTTCTGCAGTGCTCAGAGACCCTGTGGTAATGGAAGGGAGATGCTATATAAACATGTTTGTTATATATTATAGATACAATGGGAAAACGTGTGAATATAAATTAGCATGCATAATTTAACATCGTCAGTATTGAAGCCTGGTCTTGATGGCTAAGCCAGAGGCACTTGGGAAAGGGAATCCCTGCTGGTCCCTGTGGACAGGGGAAGAGCAGTCAGGCAACGCCGTGGTGCCAGCTGGTACATCCAGCTGTGCCCTAAGGAAACCACAGCCAGGAGAATTCTGCTGCAGGAGCAGTAACGTGAGGGCAGAAATGCCACTCTGCCACACCAGCACTGGGCAAACACACTCCATGTTACCTGCAGGCCACCTGTGCTCTAGTTTGGGCCTGCCTGGATGACCTTACTCAGTTAGTTCTCCCCTTTAGGGATCAGTGACAGTGTCCTTGCTGACCACGTCAAAGGATCTTGGTGAACAGAGCCCTCAGGGAAAGATTGCAGCAGGTTCAGCACCTCAGTGCTGCGGCTGAGGATGCAAACACAGGAGAGATGAGGCACCAAAACAAAGCATTGCTGTATCACTCCACATATGAACAACCCAGCTGGGAAAACCACTTATTAGACCCGGCTTATCCATAAGCTGCATGAACCCTGTGTGCCTCTGAAGCTTCTTCCTCAGGCAGACTGGCCCTGGCAGGTTTTTGCTTATTTACTTTCCTAAAAACATCGAGCCTTTTGTTAACTCATTCTCAGCAAGTCTTTCTTTAACAGAAATCACCACTACCCAACAGGCCACAGTTGCTTTGAGAGGAGTTGCAAAATCTTCAGATCAGTGCCAGTAACATCCTTGGCATTTGTAAAGCAATTACTGAGCTCTGCAATTCATCAGGCAGATCTCCAGGAAAAAGATAAGCACGAAGGTGCAATACAGAACTGCTGTTGCCAACTTGATGATCACTGATAGACAACAGAGAAAACAGCTGCGAAGACTGGAAAGCCAGGAAGAAAACAGGGGAATGCAAGAAAAACCAGAGAATCATTAAGGTTGGAAAAGACCTCTAAGATCAAGTCCAACCATCAATCCAGCACCACAACCACATCCACCACTAGGCCCTCAAGTGCCACATTCACGTGTTCTTTGAGCACTTCCAGGAATGGTGATCCCACCACTTCACTGGGCAGCCTGTTCCAGGCTTTGCCAACCCTTCAGGTAAAGAACTTTACCCTAATAACCAACCTGAACCTCCCCTGACTCAACGTGAGGCCATTTGCTCTCATCCTGTCACTGGCTGCCTGGGAGAAGAGACTGATCCCCACCTGGCTGCTGCCTCCTGTCAAGGAGTTGCAGAGAGCAATAAGGTCTCCCCTGAGCCTCCTTTTCTCCAGGCTGAGCCCCCTCAGCCACTCCTGGTGCTCCAGACCTTTCCCCAGCTCCATTCCCTTCCCTGGCCACGCTCCAGCCCCTCAATCTCCCTCTCGCCATGAGGGGCCCCAAACCAAACAGTCTTACTCAAACCAAATGAGACACACACTGCATTAATTTATGTCATTGCAGAGGGAGAAGGGAAAAAAAGAGATGTCTCAGTGAAGTGCATGAGGTCTGCAGGCTGAGCTCTGAGCTGGAAGGGCACCACTGCTGCCCTGCCCCGTGCCTCTGAGCAGGCACTGAAGGCAGCTCTGCGGTGCCTCAGTTTCCCCACCCGCCTTTCAGCCCCGCTGCTGCCTGCCCCTGCCTCCGGCTGGGCCTCATTCCAGGCTGCTCTGCAGGCTGAGGCTTGCCAGAACACGTGATGGGCTGTAGTGGGCAAAAAATGGAAATAAAAAAAGAGAAGGAGAAAGTGACTCCTGGGGGTTGCTGCGCAGCTCAGAGGAAAGGCCCATTTAATTTTCAAGCCTGTCCCCCGAGGCCAATGCCAGGTACTGAGACAAGATACAAGAGTACCATAGCAGGGAGCAAAGCTGTAATTTGCACTCTGGTTCCCTTATCCATTAGCTCCTGGCTGGCATTTCCTTCAGCAGAGAACTCAATCAGCTCCTCAGACAGTGTGCCTCTGGTGATGCTGCTGGCATCCTTCACCCCCACTCCCAGGGCACTGCAGACAAACGTTTTCCCTTTTTTATGCACCCCAACGTGGTCTTTGGCAGAGCCCAGCTCTGCACTGAGCTGTCTCTCTCCTGTCATGCACAGGTCACTGGGCTGCACGGCCAGTGCTTATTTATTTCAGCAATGCCAATGCAGTGTGCAAATAAATTCATTTAATTCACACTGCCCTGCACTGGTCAATTTAGCATTTCCCCTGGGCTCACCCTGTGCCACCTCTGCCACACACCGAGAAAGGCACTGGGAAAGAAAGAAAAAGGAAACGCTCTGGGAAACAAAGGAAAGAAAGAATTACACTGACTGCCAGGTGCAAATAAGTCCTCCTGGCTTTGCTGCTCCTGATTTGCATGGAAAAACAGATCCTCAAAGCACAGGATAAACCCTCAAACACTCATTGTGCTCCTCCAGGACATCCCCTCTCACCTGCCTTCCCCTGCTGCCCAGGAAAAGTCCCCAGCTGCCAAACGGGGACAGCAAACTCTGGCAGCAGTTGATTCATGCCCACATGGCAAGATGGGCTTAGTTGTGCATTCAGGCTGTTGTTTAATCCCCAGGTGAGCAAAATTTCAAAGGAATTCCATTTTGGCTCTAAATCTCGCTGTCCTCAGCACTGTTCAGACACCAGCATTGCCTGTCCCAAGGACAGGAAGGCTTTTTTAATCACAGTGGCTCACAAAAATTGAGCAACTGATATGGAATTGCCAGTCCTGCCCACTACATGAATTATGATGTGCTGCATGGTACTCTGATACTCCCATCAGAGACAGGCAGAGGGCAGATGCCTCCAGATGTATGTAATTTTTAATTTCCTTTGCTGGGGAAAATGTTTTCTTGTTTTAGTGATGTATGTTCAAAGCGTTCCAGTTCCCATGGCAACTCTCTGCTTCCACTGGAGATGTCATTTTTCATGCCATCCCTTCAGAATTCGACATCTCCTCGCAGAAGTTTTGAAGAAATGTCTCTCTTAAATATATATTTATTAGAGACCGTGCCCGAGAGTGTGTTTTATTGACACGTTTCTTAGGTGACTCAGCCTACAGAGAAGAAAGCTGTCTCCAGAAATATGCTGCCTGCCAATCTGCCTTTCCTCAGCTTCTGTTTTCAACAACAACTCTCCCTCTCTTTTTCTGCCATGCAGTTATTTGCCAGCACCTGCTCCCTTTTATTTTTTTTTAATTCCTTTCTATTCCCTTCACTCTTGTCCATGCCCAGCATCTGCTCTCCCCATTTTTTTTCTTTAAGTCCTTTCTGTTCCCATCGCTCTTGTCCATGCCCAGCTCCCCAGCAAAGCAAGCGGAGCAGGGGAGTGCCTGACTGTGCCCAAAGTGTCTGTGCCCATTCCCTGCTGCCACATCTGCATGTAGAGGAAAGCCCAAAGTCCTGCACAACAGAGGCTGCTCGAGCCTCTCCATGCTGGAGGTGCAGCAGCAGGAGCACCTGCAGCTCCCTGCCCCTGGCTGCTCTCCCTGTGCCCTCTGGCTGGAGCTCTTTGGGTGCCCTGTGCCCCCTGGGAAGGGCTGAGGGCACTGAAGTCCCCATCCTGCTCCCAGGACCCTGGGCACGGGGCTGCCCTCCTGGCTGGGGAAGGACTGGTGCCCCAGGTGTGGTTTATCTGGTGCCCCTCGGGCAGCAGTTTCCGTGGCTCACGGTGCTGCCTCTGTGCCCCGCAGGTGTGGGGCTGAGGGATGCCGAGATGGAGCCACCTCCCTGCCCCAGCAAGGCACGCTGCTTTCCCCTAACCCTCACCCCCAAACCCCTGCAGAGAACGAGAGATGTCACATCCCCCCCATGGCAGCTTCCAGAGATTTTTCACAAGACCCCAGCAGAGAGTTTCTGTTCCAGACTGCAAGGAGCCCCCAGCTCTGCTGCCCTCCAGCATGGGGGAGCCCCCAGGCCCTGCAGGGCTGCTCAGGTCCCCCCTGTGAGCAGGATCCCATCCCGGGAACCCTCAGTTGTCCCACGACCAGCATCTCCTGGCAGCTCCTCGGAAAGAGGCGGCAGCAGCGCCGCGAGGATCCCGGCGGGAAACCGCGCTGGAGATCCTTAATAGAGCTGTAACGTTACAGCTCCAAATTGCCTTCCTCCAGGAGACAAATCCGAGCGAGGAAATTGGTAGGAGCTGAGCAGATCTGGAGGCTGATGGAGCTAATCCCAGGCATGTTTAAATGCAAAGGCCCAGGGAGCCTCACTCAAACCCGGCGCGAGCGCCGGAGCTCGCTGCTGGGTTTAATTCTCAGGTGCAGCCGGCTCCGAGGGGTGGGAAAAGCAGGGAAAATCAGAACACTGGGAGCAAGCATCACACGCCAGCTTCAAGGTCAGGACCTCAGCCAAACCACGCACCAGCCAAAGAGCAGCTCCTGTTAGCCCTATTTTAGAAACCACATGGCTAAACATTGCTGTGGTCCCTTGGAGGAGTTTGGAAGCATTTTCTTAGCCCAGCCTCAAGCAGGGACACACAGGCTCAGGGGACACTTCTTGCTGACTCCAGACTTCACATTAATTGTCCCGTCCCACCAGCCATTAATCAAATGTCTTCCACTTGCATTTTTATTGAAAATCAATTTAATAAAGTAGGTGGGAGTCCGCACGCTTCCATAACATCAGATAAATATTCATGGGCGCTTACACTGCTTTAGCTAAATGAGTTTTTTAAATTTAACTGGTGCAATTTCCTTGTTCCTTAATATATGTCTTGGCTTGCCCTTGTTCAGGAACAGAGATGAGGTGGGACTGGCTCATTCACAGGCACCCCAAGGAAAAGTCCTCTGCTCTGGAGCCAGCACCTTTGGGCAAGGATTATGTCATCAGTAATTGGAAATACCAGTGCTGGGGTCAGTGTCACCCCAGCAAATCCCCAGAGCTGAGGTGAAATTCCAAAGGGCCGCTTGGAGTTGAAAACTCATTTTCCACCACTGAGAGCACGGCCCCCATTTCTACCTCAGCAGGTGTGCCCTTTGATTTCCACTTTTCCCTGCCTGTTTAAGCAGCCATTGTGCTCCAGCAGCCAAAGCTAATGAAAATCCTTGGAAAATGCACCCCCCTGATGGTTACTGAAGGAGGTTAAAAGGCTTCCAGCTACCAAAACACACCACGCACCAGGGAAAGAACAGAAACACACCCACTCAGGATTTGAGAGTCCTTGGAGAAGGGATGAGCACCACGATCGGCACCACTGAGACAATCTCCGCCTGCAGCCCTGGGGAGGGCAGGTTAACCCCACGCAAGGCTCCTTGCTGCAGCCCTCCTCCCCAGAGGCAGTTGCCAGAGCCAGATGGAAGCAAGGAGAAGCCTGACACATTGATCAAACTTAGGAGACAGGCAGGACTCAGACAGCCCCTATCAGTGAGAGGTTTTTACAGCATCTAACAGCTCTTTGTGAACTGGAGCAGTGAGGAGCTGCAGCTCCCAAAAAGCAGCAATGCAGGGCAATTCAGCCACTGCCAGGATTCCTGTCATGCTATCCCGGTGATACCCTTCTCTTGAAAGGCAGAGCTTTAGAAATCCAGCACACCATCACTTTGCCTTTGTTATTAACGCAAACTGACTTGTTTTCATCCTTACAGCCCCGACCTAATTCCCCGTGCACACGTTCCCTACAGCAGCTCGGAGCCCCGGACAGGATTTGCTTTCTCTGCGCTTTGCTGACATGAAGGTTGTGACTGGCCCTGCAGACAGGCACAGAGAGCCTGAGCCCGGGGACAGGGCATGGAGAGCCCTCCCTGCCCCGTGCACCTCCATCCCCAGAGTCGCATTTCCCGTGCTCCAGCTCCAGGCTGTGGGCGCTGTGAAGACAAACGGGATCCATGAAGTGCCACCATCATCGTTTCCCCTCCGTCCCCAGCAGCTACAGAGGTGGGCAATCCTCGCTTTGTGATGTCAGGGGAGTCTCCTTGCTCGGTTCCTCCCAAAACACAGCAGGGCCAGCTCTCCTGCAAGCCTCCCAGCGCACTGATTTCCCTGATTTCCCTGCTATTAAGGGAGAGATCAGCCTCGCTGGAGACAAACTGCCTGTCAGCAAACAGCACTAAATACAGGGTATCATACTCCACAGATGGTGGCATGCTTTTAGTGTTTTCTCTCTTGGATGCAGGTCACACTACTAATGTCATCTCTAAACACCGAAATCCTACATGTGAAAAGGTAAAGCTTAATTGCCTTGAACAGCAACTCTTGTATTGACTCCAACATAAGGCCCATAAATATTAATAAAGCTATATTTAGCCCCTTTCAATTATACATACAAAATTGAACATCTTTCTGGGAACAAATCAGTCCAGATAGGGCTTGGATTTCTTTCCTTTTCCCTTTTTAATGCATTCTGCATCAAAATAATAATAATTCCAATAGAGCCAAAGCTTTAAAAAACCCAGAACGACAAAACCAGTGGATGGAGGCAAAGTCTTAAAGATATTTTTCTGGCTCAACCAACTCGCTGGGCAGGGGTTCAGAGGCACTTGCACACCCCTAACCCCAGCCCTGCCCAGCCTGGTTCCCATTTATTTGTTGACTCAGTCCCTTTGCTGGAGGGCAGCAAATGGGCCCTGCTGAAGGTGTGTCCCCAGAGGGACATGCAGGGGAACTGCTGGGACAGGGATGCTCCAGGGAGGTCCCATCCAAGCACGGCCATGCCCACACAAAGCCTTCTCCTTTGTATAAAAATCACATCCACTTTACTGATTTGCAAATTAATTATACATCGCTTCCCTTGCCAAAGTGGACTTAATGGTATTGACATTACATGACAAAGAGGAGCTACCAGAAAGCTGCTCTCATAATGATGGCTAGATTGATCAGGCAGGAAGAAAGGAGATTTCATGCTTTTGTTCTTTAACCCTTCCTCATGAAAGCAGATAAGGCCCTTTTCTAGGAAAAGGTGTTTTCAAATTTTCAGGTGAGACCAAGTGCGTCTCTCCAAAGGGATGAGCTCTCATCTTTCATGCACAAAAGCCTGCAGTTCAGTTCCCACAGAGACCCCTCACTGAAAACACAACTTGGGGGGAAAAAAACCCAACAGAGTTTGCACCTTCATTTTGTGTAGGACAGTGGCCACAGCTGGCTAAAGTGACATCCACATGATGAGAGAAGAATTCAGATGAGTAAGTATGAATGCAGGACTGCAAAAAAACCCTGATCTGACTTGTATGGACACAAAACTTCCTCAACAAGAGCTCCGAGGGTGCAGCAAGCCCTGTGCAGAGCCTCTGGCACCATCCACAGCCAGTGGCTGTGCTTTGGGGGGTTTTGTTACAGTCCTCAGACCCTTTCCTCAGCAAAGTTTCTGGTATCATAACTGATCCTTCCAAACCAGAGCTGTCTGAAATGGCTTTTGCGACGTCGAAACAGCATCTTGGCTTTTCAGACACAATTTATTTCTCTCCAGTCGTGAGTCGTTCCATCCACTGACTCAGCCTGAACTTTGTCATCAATAGGATTTTCCAGCAGGTTGGGAGAGGAGGGGAAAAAAATCATATGCTTCTTCTATGCCTGTTTTTCTCAACACTTTGGTTTGAATTATATCCTTCCAGAAGGTAAAGAGAACAGGGTGTCCTTTCCTCACAATGCAAATTGCAGATTAAAATCCCTCTCTAGGCTATACTCTGTACCTATAATTGTCAGTACTCCATGAACACTCCTGTTTTTTTAAAAAATAAACATTAGCTGCACATCCTTCAGAGGCACATTTTAAAAGTTAAGCTACAAGTTACTAGACAAAGAAATATTACAGGAAATTCCTGCCCCGCCAGGTGAGAGTTTTGGCACTTACTACACAGGGTATTTCCCACTGACTTAATAGTCCTTGCTTAAGGGACCCTGCACAGTTTAGCCTCACAGTCTCGCAGCACTCCCCAAAGCCCCATGCATCTTCCACTCTCACAAACACTCCGGTATTTTTATTTAATCAAACAATAACCTTTAAATAAATGGAACGGCATTAAGAAGCTAACAGGTCTGAATCAGCAGCATTAATCCCCCCTCCACAGGGGGCTCAGATAGATGTGATTTGATTGCTCCTTCCAGATGGATCAGGGCTGAAATTCACCACCAACACGATCAATGACTTTGCCTCATCAGACATAAACAATACCTCTGTATTACTACATGAACGGCTGCAAACATTTTATCCTCTAGCTCAAAAAATAAAATAGCTGCTGTTTCCTCAGCATTTGACCAGTTGTTTCACCACCAGCTTCCCAGAACAAACCAATTAAAGTTGTTTTTAAACTCTGTAACATCCAATAAAGAAATCTTACTTCTCAATCCATATCAGAGCCACATTATAAATCCTTTACGTGGGACTGAATGAATGGAAATTCTAATGAAGGAGAAGCTGCCATAGTCCAACAGATCAATAAAGACTTCCTCACAAGCAGTTTATAGCCATCTATAACATCATCTACTAATGTTCTTAAACCCATCTAACACATGTTCAACATGCTGAAACATCAGCTATCGCCTTCCAGAGTCATTACAAACAAACACCATCATCCCATCTCTGACACATCCCCTGCTCCCCCTCGGGCAGGGATCAGCTGCCCAGCGTTCACACTGCTGCACTGCAGGTGTCTGAGCCAGCCCTGGAGCTCGGAGATGTTACTCCAGCACACATTACTGGGGCAAAAATCCCCTCCAGATGGCTTTCCTCTCCTAGAAAAATTTCTTGCCCCTCTGGGGAAAATCTTCTTGCCTACACACATGGGTGCACGGCAGGGTCAGCAGCTCCTCGCTGGAAACACACAGCCGGGGAAGGCACCAGCTAAAAAAGGCATCCACGGGAGCAGGAGAAACACCTTGCCCTTCTCACAAATCACAGCCCCACAGCCTGGGGGCTTGGTGGGGCTGCTCTGGAGAGCCCAGAAGCGTGCACAGCAAGGACAGCTGGTGATGGACCTTGGCCACATGGCTGCCCTTTCAGAGCGTGGCTGGGCACTGACCCGGCGTGGTGACCCTGTCACAGCTCTGCTGTGGCACTGGCAGCTGCCAGCTGCCCCCAGAGCACCAGTGCCGACCCAACGCCAGGTGTTTCACACCAAAAGCAACCCGTCTCCTTTCGCAGTGGGTTCCCGACCCCTCCCGAGCGCTTGTGGCATCCCTGAAGCTTTGATACAGGCTTGTTGCCCTCAGCACATTCATCACTTATTTAAGAGAAGACTTCCACCCTTAGGCACAGCTGTCAGGGCCGTGTTCCTCGCCTGCCTTCTGATGTGTGCAAGGCTTTTCACACAGAGCTGTGCACCAGGGGTTTAAACAGCAACACCGCCGGGAATCCTGTGCCGGGCAGGAGAGCGCCAGGGCTCTGCAAATCCACAGCAAAGCTGCCTTTGGGAGCTGCCCCCGACGGGAAGACAACCTTCCTTTAATTTGTTCACAGATCTTGACTTCAGAAGTTTGACGAGACAGAGCAGGGTCCCCGTTGCCCAGAAAGGTAAACAGAAGGAAAAGCTGCTCAGGCAATGCCTCAGCTTCAGATTAAAACTCATCAAGGAAGCTCAGACAAAGACAAAAATCTGAGATAAGACATGGATTTTGTCTTTTTTTNATAAGACATGGATTTTTTTTTTTTTTTTTTTTTTTTTTTTCTTAAGAAAGGATCAAATTCCTCCCTGGTGTAATCAATACAGAGCATGAAGTCAGATCAGAGAGAAGAGATGAGAAGTTTGGAGAAGTGGAACATTAAGACAGAAAAACAGATTAAACACAGACCTGAAACCCTAGAAATCGTAATAAATCACAGAGGACAATTCTGTTTGTCATCTCATGCTTCTGTCACACAAACAGTAGGTCTAGATAATGTTTATGAGGCAGCTTCATTCCACACAGGTGAAAAACCTATCCAGAAGTGAAAAGAACAGTTTCAACATTTCATCCAGATCTTAGGAAATAAAAGTTTCGTAAACTTCAATCTGGACAATTTAACATTTTTTACCACTGTTATAGGTTAATTTCACTGCAAACAGATTTCTTCTTGGATCCTGCCAGGCAGATAAGGTCTTGCTGTTTCATTTTGGAGAGCACTGTACTTTCACGAGAAGGTAGTTCTGTAATTCAATTATTCTGGCTATTTCAGCCCCTCTGCCTTAATGCTCCCACAGTAGCAGACAAGCCCTTACCTGCAGGAGGTCAAGCCAAAATGACAGATGCACTGGGGTGTCGCACACCAAGCATCTCCTGGGAATGTCTCAACCTAAAGGGAGCTGCTCTGAACCCAAATCCAAAACCTCTTGGCCATCAGCACTTGAATTAGTGAAATACAGGTGGCCAGGCAGGGATACAGATGTTCCTGAGGAACCATCCTGCCAAACTGCACCATCATTAAAAGAGCAGGAGGAAACATTGCACCGCAGAAAGAGGAAACCAGAGGAACTCCAACTGAGGCGCACTCTGCTGACAAAATAATCATGGAAAAACAACAGCAGGTTAAATATTAACGGGTGGCTATAGATCAAAACCATTGGCAAGGCAGAGCTGACACAGTAAGGATAGATAAAAGGCGCCACAGGCCCAGGTGGGCGCCCCTGATCTGAGTCCTGTTGTGAGCAGCGGGCCCTGAGTGCTCAAGCCCAGCGCGGGCTGGGAGGTGCTGACACCAAAGAACAACACAGGAGAGAGGAGGAAGAGGAGCCTGGGCTGCTTTCACCCTCTGGATTTATCCAGTTGGGAGGGTAAAATCTGGGCCCCCCTCTGCCTGGATGGGCCCACCCCAGGGACAAGGAATGGGTGCCACACCCTGTCCCCAAGGAATGGGACCCAAGGTGAAGGGCCCTGCTCTGCCTGGGGGCTGTGTTGCTTTAATCCAGATCCTGCGTTTGCTGCTCCTGCTGCACGCCATGGACACTTCAGGAGGCTCCCAAGCCTCAGCTGTCCAGAAGCGCTGGTGCAGAGCTGCCCTGGCAGGATGCTCAGCAGCCCCCAGCCCCTCAGCAGGGCTGAGCTGGGCAGGGACTCAGGAGATGCTGTAGAAGCTCCAAGGAAATACCAGGAGCTACCTTGCCAGCCCTGCTGCATCCAGGAGGGACAACACTGATCGATCCTGGCCTGGCTGCTTAACGTGGTACAAATTGCTTTTTAATTGCATCTGGAGAAACTGGCTTATCTGGGATGTTTACAACTCATCTTTTAGAAAACTGAGCAGCTTACTCTCTTCTCCTCTTCCTTGGGGCAAAATCTTTCCCTCCTGGCGTGCCCTGGAAAAGCCCAGCAGTTTTCTGGAATGCTTCCCAACCACTCGATACAGAGACTTTGCCCAGCACTGCTCCAGATGCCCTCTGGGCTCCTCACCCTTACCCCAAATGTACCTCAGGCACACCTCTGGCCCTGTGGAACAGCCAGTCGGACTGGACTGGAGGAAATCCCTGCCTTGCCTTGCAAACAGCTGTGGAAAGGTCCCACATGCCTCCTCCTCCTCGAGCAGTAAGCTGCTCCCTGATAGCTCTACATTGCCAAAGCACATTTAAAGCATTCTCGAGGCTGTAAGGAAGGAACAGCCTGGAAATGTCCCCTCCTGCCCCTTCCCAGGATGGCTCTGTTTCAGTTGCAGCACAACGGGCCCAAATGTTACCAATTAGGAAATGAGGCAGAGGAGGTGCAGCTGTCCAGGGAGCACCACTGACCCTCAAACCCCCAACCACAGTGTTCTCCCTCATGGTCACTGTGCTGGACGTCACACTGGCCCTGTAAGGACTGCAAGGACACACAGCGTGGTTTTGTACATCTGTCATTCACAAAGAATCACTCGTGGTCCCTTCATCTGCATCCCACTCCTCGAGCATCTCCTCTTTTTGGGCACAGGATGCCTCTACCCTTGGTCAGCCAGTTCCACCTCCTTCTCCTGGCCACATCTCCTTTCTCCTGCTCCTGTGAGCTCCAGGTAAGCTCCAGGTGCACAGATGAGGCTCTGCAGGGAGCTGCAGCAAGGAGAACCTGAGAGCTACCGGCAGACACTTCCCACTGCAGCCTCTCCAGGCTGGGCAGAGGATCGGTGTGACTTCACCGCCCCAGACCAGGAGCAGAGGCCCGTGCTGTCCACAGAAGCTCTCTCGGGACATTTTCTGATCCTACGAGGTTGGCCATGACAGCAGATGTCTCCATTCCCTCGGGGTCCATCTCTGACTTAATAACCAATCTGCCCCGTGCTGTCCCAGGGGGAAACACAGGTTTTCTGCTGACAGCTCCTTCCTCTCCTCCCCGACTCAAAGATGTTCTGTTTTTGCTGCTACCCCTTCCCTGAGCCCAGACTGTCTTTCAGTGGTCATGAGGCCAAAGAAAAGACTCAGCTCTGTTCCTAAGAGGAATCCAGCCCTGGCTCAGCTCAGGAGAAACCTCCTGCCAGACGCTGTGACACAAATGGTCGTGTCCCCAGTGCCACAGGATGTTGCTGCCGAAGAAGGGGTCTGACAGGCACCTTCCCCTGCCTTTCTTCTTCTAAGTCAGCCTGGACTGAGCTCACAGATCCCCCCCTTGCCTCAGGACAGCACGGACTCCTGGCTGGACTGGATGTGCCCCGTTTGGGGCAGGAGCAGCAGCCAGGCCCTCACCTGGGGCTCTGCAGCACCAGGCACTGCTGAGCAGCCTCACACGGGCTTGCCTCAGCTCGTGTCTGCAGCATCCCGGTAGAAAGAGGAGCTCTGGCATGGCAGCTATTGGAGTGGGTGGCAGCAGATGGTGAAAGCAGAGGGGATAAGAAAATAAATACAAAGAGGCTATCTTGAGGGGAGAAGTCACCACATTAACACTCTGCTGCTTGCACAGTGTCTTCTCCCAAAGTCTAAACAAACACTGCTCGGTTCCTGGCACACGGGAAGCTGAAGGAGGGGACAGGGCTGAGCACACACAGCACTGCAGAGCCCTGAGAGGTGCTGCAGCCCCAAACCCTGCTCAGCCCTCCGTGCCCCAAATGCCTGCAGGGGCATCTCATCCCGAACGGGAAAAGCAGCCAGGCAAAGAGCCTGCATGTCCTGCTTCACACAGCTTACACACACTTCGGGGAACTCCATCCTTCCACCAGCCTGGGTGTGCACACAAGATCTCCACATCTGCCCTTTCCATGGGCCGCAGGGTATGGATGCTCTGGCCAGACATCTCCAGACAAGCAATGGGAGACATTCCCAAGGAAAATGGGGAGAGTACAGGGACTGCCCAGGGCTGTCTGACAGGAAGACCAAAGCTCCCAGTCCATCGCCCAGTCCCACGGCAGCACAGTGCTCATCTGGAGCAAGGCAATCGCTTTCCCAGCCCTCACACAGCCTTGGGCACCAGGAGCCCATCTCTTGCTGACTGCCACCCCAGGCTTTTCCATTAATCCCGAACTCTGGAGTCTGCAGCAGGACCATTTCTGCTTCTCTGGCCACCAGCAGCAGTGGGAGGGGTCTTTCCCTCTAATTCTCCTCCAGAGAAACCTCCACTGCTTCAGCCTTGGGAAAAACAATGAAAAGTGGGGAGAGCCTGCCTCACCAGCCTGCTCCACACACAGAGGACACCTCACTGCCAGTCAAGAGCCCCCAAAACCTGCAGCCCTCATCAACAGCTCCCATCTGGGTCTGCCAGAGTGCCTCAGCAAGGGAACACAGAGGTGAAAGCACTCTTTAAACACGCAGGGGCTGGCTCAGGCAACGGCAATTTATTATGTTAAACACGTTATTAAAGGATCTAAAGCGACAGAGCAAAGATGTTCCAAGGAAGGTTTGAACTTCCCCAGCAAGGGGCTCCTGAGACTCCTCTTGTGAATCCGGAGCATGGGCTTGTCTGCAGCTGAGCCTACAGCGAGCAGAAATGCCCCCTCAGCCCCCGTGCAGAACTGGTTTCAGTTAAATCAATACAGCCATCGGGGAGACCTGAGGAAGCAAAGCTATTAGTGGGACCACAGTTAATTCTGGGGGAAAGAAACAAGCAACAAAAGCAATAAAACTGACTGATTGCTTATGCAGACACTGTAACCCTTTCCTGCCTGGCTCCTGCGGCACGGCAGAGGTGAGGATGCTCACTGGAAAAGCCCTTCCTCCCCAGGTTTGGCACGGGCTCAGGGGGCAGCTGCGGGGCCGAGGGCTGTGGCACGGGGGTGGACACGGGGCTGGGAGGAGGCAAGGCTGCTCTGGGGAAGGAAAGGGCCATTCCAGGAGATCCCATCAGCATGCGAGAGCTCAGGAAAGCAGCTCCTGGCAGCAGGACCTTCAGAAGATGGGAGAGCACGTGGTGACCCCAGCTCTGGGTGGAAAGCACGGTCCAGCAGCACGCCTTTGCTGGGCAGGAGAGCTCGGAGCAGGGCAGGGACACACAGCTGTCAGCACCGGAGAGGGGCCACCTCTGCCACAGCAACAACGCACCAGGAAACCCCCCAGGCCCACATCTCCCTAATGTCACATCTGTCTTCCCCACACACCTCCCCATTTCTTCTGCCCCCTTAGATCACGCTGACTGGAGCTGCAGGCATTAGGTGGGAAGGCGACTGCCACGGTTGTTCCTCCTGCAGCACCTCAAACAAGTGCAGGAGCTTGCAGAGCAGCTCTGCAGCAGCAGCTGCAATGGTGGCAGCCGTGTGGAATGCAGCTCAGGAGGCAGCAGGGCCCGGGTGAGGGCCCAGTGCCCAGAGCAGCACAGGGGAGCGCCTGCCAGGTGACAGCTGCATCGGAAATCACTGAGAAGATGTGGAGATAGAGGCTCTGCAGCAAAGCAGACCGACTGAAAACCAACACCAGCATGGGCTGGAGGTTCTGCCAACGGGTGGTATGGAGCCAGAGAATCGTGGAGGATGGAAAAGGCCATCAAGTCCTGACAGCACCCAGCACCACCACCATGTTCAGCACTAACCCATGTCCTCAAGTGCCACACCAACACTTTGAGGGATGGTGGCTCTGGCACTTCCCAGAGAGGCTTTTCCAGTCCTTTACGACCCTCTCTGTGAAAAGTTTTTCCTTACATCTAATCTAAACCTCCCTTGGTGCAACTTGAGACCATTTCCTCTTGTCCTGTCCTTTGTTACCTTGGAGAGCAGACTGACCCACAGCTGGCTACAACCTTCTTTCAGGGAACTGTAGAAAGTGAGAATGTCCCATGTTCTCCAGGCTGAGCTCCCCCAGCTGCTCCTCATCAGATCTGTGCTCCAGACCTTTTCTCTGGACACACTCCGGCCCCTCAATGTCTTCCTTCCTGAATGTATCAGCATTCTGAAAGGGTGATGCCTCTAAAAGAGCAGGAATAGGTTCACCCACAGCTGCTCTGTCTGCAGGCCTGTCCTTGCACTGCCGCAGGCCACCACAGCACCCCGGGTTCTCTGGCTCTCAGCCCACCAGGCACCCAACAGCCGAACAGCCTCCAAACGGGGAAACAGCCGCACACTGAGCCCGGCACTGAGCAGCCTCCCCTCCTGGCAGCAGCAGAGTTATTAAAAAGCCATTTGTGCTGCCGTGTCCTTGCTAGAGCCACCCAGCAGCGGGAAGCACCCACTGACCTCCGAGCCCGGGCCGCAGGCGGTTGTCGTATCCGTCCAGGAGCCTGTCCAGGATGCGTGTGAAAATGGTGATGTTGTCTTTGCTGTCATCCACCACGTCCGAGACGTGCTTCTGAGAGAGCCTGGCACGTGGAGAGGGGGGGAAAACGGGGAAAAAAAACGTTACAAGGGAAACCTGCACCGTGCGTGCTCCCAGCAGCTCCAGGCAGGGGAGGGAGCTTGGCTCCCGCTCCAGCCTGAAGTGCAGGGTGGGCACTCAGCTTCTGATAAAGTCATGTGTTGGCAGGACCCAGCACAGGGCATTTCTGACCAGCTCCCCTCTGTCCTCACAGACCTCCCCGCTGTCCCCTCCCCACCTTTCCCAGCTCAGCGCCAGCAGTGGGAGGGGGCAGTTGAGGAGCCCTGTTTTTACAGGGAGCTGCCCCCTGCCTGCCCCTAAAAATGGGCATTTTTCTGAGCGGAGGTTGTGGGAAGCTGGGATATTCAAGTGCCACTATCATGTCATGTGTTTGCAGCACATCATATCAAAGTTATGTGTTTGCAGGACTCAGCACAGGGCATTTCTGACCAGTGCCCCTCTGTCCTCACAGACCACCCCACTGTTCCCTCCCCACTGTCCCCTCCCCACCTTTCACAGCTCAGAGCCAGCAGCACCAGGGGAGCGGTTTAAGAGCCCTATTTTTACAGGGAGCTTCCCCAGCATCCTGTGCCTGCCCCTAAAAATGGGCATTTTTCTGAGCAGAGGCTGTGGGAATCTCGGTTATTCAAGTGCCACTATCTCCTTACAGGCAGCATGGAAGAAGTGACACCAGCTATTTGCCAGATTGAGCCATTTCAAAGATCTCTGCCCCAGGGAAGAGGGGAGACAGAAAAGTGGAATTCAGTAAACAGGCTTAAAGCCTCATCATTAAAACACTTAGTGAACCATCTCTGCAGTTTGCTGAACTTTCCCTGTTTATAAAAACAATTGAGTTTCCACATTCCCATCTCTGCTCAACACAAGAAGCCTGGAAGCCCCTAAACAAGATGATTTCCTCAGAACACATTCTGCCCCAGGTGGAATAAAACAAGGAGTAAATTCCTCTAAAAAAGCACATCTCGCCGAACAAAATCTTCAGTGCAGTTTTGCAAACACAAGGGGCTCAAGTAATACATTTGCATTTTGTCTCCCTTTCAATCAACGGAAAAGGAGATTGTGAGTCCTTCTGGAACCACCTGCCTCTAAAAGAGATTTCAGATGACACAGAGCAGCAGTGCTGCGGCTTCAAGCACAGCTTTCCCCAGCAGAAATAGCTGTTAGGACCAAAACAAATGGAAAGGCAGAAGATTAAGTAACAGAAAACAAAAAGAAAAATCTATAGAGATGAAGAGTTTTCAAGGAAGATGGAAGAGGAAATAAGAGGGAGACAAATGAGGCAAAAAAAAA
>WBMY01018035.1:0-28865 GCA_013397315.1 Donacobius atricapilla | reverse complement strand
AAAAAAAAAAGAGAAGAAAAAGATTAAGAGGCACAAACGGGCAGCGAGATGGCTGAGGAAGCTCAGCCAGGCAGGGGACAAGAGGCTGCTGAAGCAGAGGGAGGCTCAGCAGCAGCTACAGGAGCCTCTTGGGAGCAGGGGAGCCCTGACTGGCAAACTGGCACTAAATGGAGAGGTGAATAACTGGGGAGCACTGGCCAAAGCAAGACCATGAATGCCACAAACCAGGGGTGGTGGACATGCAATTCAGGGTTGCAGTTACCAAGAAAGCACTTTTGACCATCAGAAGTGTCATCCTGGGGGACGAAAAGCCCCTAAATTGTCACTTCTAACACTTCTGTCCCTTTCCTTCCCATCCCAGCCTAATGCCCTTCGATGTGTGGCAGCCACTGGTTTCAGCAGGCAGCATGAAGTAACTGGGGGAAAAAAACCCACCCAAACAACAACAACAAACAACACCAAAACCCCCAAAAAACTACAGAAAAAGGGGTATTATTTAAGGAGTTCAAAGCCTGATCCTGCTGCATCCCATCTGGCCAGACTGGTTACCCCTGACACGGCCAGTGCACCTGTAAATCACGGTGAAGGGTCAGTAAGGCGACAAGTACCAGAGCTGGCTTGGAGTTCTCTATCAAAGTGTTCACCCAACAGAAAACCCAGGTCCTGTAAGGTAAAATAAGAGCAAGGAGTATTTCCTACCAAAAGAGGAAAAATTGAGAGCAGGGTATGGGTACTTTGAGAGTCAGGCTGAATCAATACTATTTAGAATGCTGCAGTTAATTGAAATATTCCATTTTGGGCGATTCTGACATTAATTTTCATTGGCTTCATTGACCAAACGCTTTGGGAAATTGCATTTCAAGTGCCTGAGGTCCACTTCTCCAGGGGCACACGCCACCTCTCACAGGACCACTTGGCCTCTGTTTTTTAGCAAAGCAACTCCTGGAGGAGCGGTCAAGCCTGGAAGTTGAGCTTCCAGGAGCACAGGGAGGGTAACACAGCGCTGAAATTCCAGTTTCCATAGGGTGAGGCATGGCTGGGACAACACCTGACCCAGCCCTAATGCAACCTGCCAGATCCAAACACCAAAACACATTACAAACTGCATCACAGCCTCCAGGATTTCCAGCTGAATCCGAATGCTGGTTTTGGCTTTTCATCTGGACTTGAACTCCCTGCAGGTAAGAAGAGTTTTGAGAAATTTAACAAATGCCTGCAGTAATTAGTGGGGTTCCAATTGTACCAGCTTTCAATAGATGTCATGGTTAAAAGCAATCTGTCCCAGTGTCTGCTGATGAGTATATAACCATCTATAACTTATGAATAGCTAGCATGCTCATGAAAAGCTCATTCATTAATGTTTTATAAGCTATCTTTAAAAATTACCCATAATATAAAGAGCGAGAGGATGGATTTTTGTGAAGGAACTCCTGGCGGAGGCTCAGCGGTGATGGGAAAAATGAGTTTACAAATTTCAAAGCTGTTTTACTTAGCCTGACATTTGAGGGCTTGACTTCAATGTGAGCAGTGTGGGATTCACTCGGGAGGTTCTGGGGGGAGAGCGGCGTAGGCAGGACAAGGGAAGGTGTAGGCAGGGGAGAGCCAGCAGCACCTCTGCCTGGCACCTGATTTGGGATAATAATTCCTTTCCCAGGAAAGCTCTGGGCTGCCTCACCTCACCTTAACATAAAGCTAAAGCTGCCCTTTAGCACAGCATAAAGGAACCGCAAAGAGGTGTGCAGGATCAAGGTTTTAAAATAATTAAAATCCTTTGGGCAGGAAGGACGGAGGTTTACAGCAAATTTAATTAGGATAGGCTTGAGGAAAAGTCATTACCTTGCCACCTGTGCACAGGCTCTCTGGGGAGCTCTGCCACAGCAGCACTGGGGTCCCCTCACACACAATTTGGGAAGCAAATCCTCCTGGGAACCAATACTCGGAGCAATCCCTGCATGGCAGGTGGCGAGGGAGCAGCGGCTCCGGGGAATGTGTGATGGGGAGGAGAAGGCAGCAGGGAGGAAGGCAGAGCAGCAGCACAGGGCACGGGGACAACCCCCACAGGCCAGTGCCTGTGCAGGAGGGTCAGCACTGACAAAGTCAAATCCAAGCAGACACAGCAGAACGGGCAGGACACGGAGGGAGGGGCCGCGCTGACATCTTCTCATGCATGAAGATCCTTGATCCCTTCCGGACTTCTAGCTCAGCAGACAGCATTTCAGTGTCCATACCTGGCACTCTAAAGGCTTTTCTAAATGTTTTATAGAAGTCATGTATTATTTGCATTTCTCTCCCTCTGTGCAGAGCTCCTCCCTCCCCACAGCTGGCGGCATCTCCGTCTTCCTTCCTCGAAGGGCTCCCCGAGCTCATCCAGCAAAGGCTCTGGCGGGATGCAGTCACGGGCTAACAGGCTTTCATCTCCTCCAGACAGCTTCCAGAGGCTGGGAAGGTGAGGCTGGCAGCAGCACTCTCCTTGCCATCACAGCCAGAGCCTGCATAGCCAGGCACAGGAGAGCAGCAAGCCCAGGCAGGACTGGCAGAGAACCCCGGCGCTGCAGCAGGTCAGGTGTGCTCCCCGTGGGTCATCAACAGCCAAACAGATGAAGCAGATTGATTTCTTGTTCTTTAAAATAGTATTAAAATATCAAATGGGCTGGGGGGGATTCTCTCTTTCAGGTTAAAACTCAGGCAAGCAGAGTCGTTGCCCAGAATGAATTGTGCAGAGGCCAAATCTGAAAATAGGTTTTGTCTCAAAAAACGCTGACAACTGCTCTCAGTGAGAGCACCTCAAATAATGCCAGTGTCAGCCACGTTAGGGACTGAACAGTCCCCGGGTGAAAGGCATGGGGACAAACCAGAGACCCTTCAGTGCTTTGCCCTGGACTGCTTCATACACATACTGACCCCGGGATATTTAAGTTCAGTAGGAGGACTGCAGCCTTGGCCAACAGCTCAGCACTCACCACCTTACCCAGCATCAGCAGGGAGAGCCAGAACCAGGACCAGGACTCCAAGGCTGAGGAGGGAGAAGGGCCCCATTCCCGGGAGCCTCGGTGCCATGGTGTCAGCGTGCAGCCACTGCAGAACGAGCCTCCAAAACCTGCCAGGGAGGGACAGAGGGCAATGAGAGGAGAGAAAACAGATTTTAGTTACTGGGGAAAAGCAAACGGTTCCATCTTTCACGTTGGGCGACAGTCAGTATTTCTGGGGTCCTGAAGTCTCGGGAAACCCTCAGGAACCAAAGGCAGCATCGAGCCCTGGAGCACCGCTGGCCCCGGGGAAGCTGCAGCACGGGTCAGGGCCAAGCAGGTACACACATGAAAACCCTCACCCCACCCTCACAGCACATCCTGCAGCTCCCCAGAGGCTTCAGCAGCAAGTGCAAAGCTCGCTTTCCAAAGTAAGCACGCTGGCTCTTCTTCCACCCATCCCTCGCCCCACATCACCCTGCCGTCTCAGCCACAACCTGCCCCCAGCTCACCTGGTACCTCTGCTACCTCGGCGACATCCACACAGCAGAACCACTTGTGAAGTCTCAAGACCCATTTTTTTTTCCCTCCAACATCTTTTTCTAGACAGTTAAACCCTCATTTAATTCCGGTAATGACACTGCCAGAAATTATTATTAAGTTTGACCACCGAAGCCCAAGGTGGTGGGAGCGCTCGACAATACCACACTTAGTGTGCTCAGAGTTTTCATTAATGCTCAGTTTTACTTTTATTGTGATGTTATTGCACATTTAACTGCCTTCTCCTTTTATGGATCTCATTATGTTGATGCACCTTGGAGAGGCACTGCCAGGCAACAGCCTGGATAAATCCAGCTTGTCGTGACATCTCCCCCTCAAAACGCTCCCTGTCCCCACACAGGGGATTCAGCACCGTGGCAGCCAGGCACAGGCAGAGCCCCCAGAGCCAGCAGTGAAGGCTCCACTCAATCACAGCAGGCAGAAACCAGGGCAAGATGCTGGTGCCAGCCAAACGTGACCTCTGGATTTCTCCACTCAACGCTGCAGAGCCTCGGGCAGCTCCCTCCAGCACTGAAGGAGGTGCTGGCTGCAAAGGCAGATCCCAGCACCTGGATGGCAATTCCCAGCCAGCTGAGGCTGCCCCAGGATGAAGGGGGCAGGGGAACGATCTGAGTGCAGCCAAGGAGCAGGGATTTCTGCCCAGGGACGTGGGAGAGGAGAACTCGCCGCAGAAATCCCGTGCAGAGGGCTCAGCCGAGCAGGATGGAAACACCTGGAGATCGCACGTGTCCCCAGTGTGTACCTGCCTGCCCTGCCCCTGCAAGGGAAGAGGCACAAGGCCTGTGTTTGATCACATTTCTGCATTCAGCTGGTCTCCCCACAGCAGAGTGGCCCTACAGCCCCCCTGGAGCCCGATCTTGGTTTTTTAGCTCTAGGAGCACACGAGGTGCCAGGCAGGCAGAAGGTGAGAGCCAGACACCATCAGTCCTTACCACCCACCTCAGCTTTTGTTCTGGCAAGATACTCACTAACAGCAGGCACAGAGGGGGAAAAAATACAAAAAACAACCTAGCACTTGGCCCTGGTTACCTTTACCTTCCTCCCCATCAGTCACTTAAAATCCTGGCAGAAATTAATGCCGGGATTAATTCAGGCACAGTGTGCTCAGGCTTTCTTAATCAGGATTCTGCCTGAATGCCCCCTAGGGAAGCTCATCCTGACACCAAAGGAGGTGCAGGAGCCTCTGGCGTGGACACACCCACGGCTCTGGTGAGAAAAGCTCTGATTTGGGATGGCTCCTCTGGCTTTCCCCACCTTCCAGCTGAGAAGGGACACAGAGTCTTGGAAATTCAAGTATTTGCTGATGAAGCACAAATTAACTGGCTGAACATCTGTTCTGTGGGAAATTCCAACATTTTGGGGAGAATCGTTCCAAATCACGACAAGGACAGATTAAAATGTTGATTCTTCTTAAAAGGCAAATTCAGAACTTCTTCAATAAGCAGCTTCTCAACAGACTTCCTTTTAACTTTTCCCTTTCATTTCAACTTGCATATTATACAATAGTATTTAATTGATTTCTTTTTTTCCTAAGGCAATTTCAAATACTAGCCAAAAGCAAAAAAAAAATTATAAAAAAATTAAAAGAACAGTTGCTGTCTGTCCTCTCCCCTCCCCAAAACACCACTGAAAATTTTCACTGAAATCAACGCTTTCCCATTCAACTGCTGATTTCAAAAAATGCTTTGCTTGGGCAGAATTTGCACAGCCAGCAGACTTTGACCAGGGATCCCCACACAAATGAGGACACTTTGGATTTGCAGCAGGTGCCTCCTGGCTCTGCAGGAACTGTGGTGGCTCGGGTAGAACATTTGAGACCACCTTATCAGATTTGGTGAAACCATGGGTGGGGCAGATTATGCATCAACAGTAGGAAAGTGAAGCTAAAAAAAGAAAAAAAAAGAAAATGGAGGAACAAGGGTCAGGAACAGTGACAAAATCCAGAACACCTTCCCTGTGGGTGTGTCCTGTCTGTGCCAAGAAGCTCTTCACTGCATTTTCACCAAACCTTATTCATCGAGTTTTCCTTCAATATTATACAGAGACAAAGGTTAATTTTCTACCTTGGATAGTTCTGATGAGGAAGGACAACAGGGGTGCTTGCATTAAGTCAAATTTGTGCTTAAGTCTCATTTTAAGCATCAGAACCGGATTTACATACCTGCACCGGGAGCAAAATCTGTTTTCAGTGCTTGCAAAAGTAGACATTTTGCCAGTCACGTCTCAGTTTGTTCACACCGAGAATGTCCCCAAAATGGGGGTTTGCTGTGGCTGCACTTAGGGACTCGGGAAGGACAAGACAGCATGGAAAACAGCTCGGCACCGTTTCCTACCACCTTCCTTTGGTTCCTGCATTGTATTTTTCTTGGGAAGCTGGACAGAAGAGGCTGCAGGGCGTTTTCCTCATTCTTTGGCTACTTCACACTTGGACGTGGATTCAGAGCAGAGCCAGTCCTGCCCATCACCCTGCTGCCAAGCAGGAAACGTGTTGGAAAATACAAGGAGGCTCTGGCAGAGGAGGAGATTTCACCATTCGGACAGTTCAGGGGATCACCCAAAGCTCCCCACGGCCAGATCCTGGTGTGGTTCCCACAGCACAGCAGCTCTCAGCATCACTTCTCCCCTTTCCTGGGGCTCTTGCGAGCACGCACAAGAACCCAACTGCTGCAAGTGCTTGAGAAGCCCAACAGCTACTGGCCACACGGGCTCCCTAAAAAAATCAGTTGGTAAAATAACTCTCGAGGTTTCAACAGCCCAGTCACTGAGCTCCTCAGATTTCAGAACACAAGAGTCTCTCCTGGAGAGGAGGCTGATGGCAGAGCAGGAGAAGGGGTCCCTCGATGCACAGAGAAGGGATGAACACCCACGAGAGTGCTTCAGGAAAAGCAGCACTGGAGCTCCTCCAGCCCGGCTGGGGCTGGCCTCGAGCAAGGCCATTCAGCTGTCACTTCCCACTCAGGAGAGCTCTGAATCAGCCAACGCCTGGATCTGAGTACCTGCAGGGATCCCTGATCCTCGGGAAGGGATGCAGGCAACGTGCATTTAACTGCGAGGGTTTAGGAATGGTAATTGGCTGTTAACAGTCCCAAAGAAGAAAACAACCCCAAATCTCGTACTGGGACTTGCTGAAGGGAAAACTGCACAGTGCCCATGAAGAAAAAGTGAAGAATGCCAAAATTTCCAAGCTCACAAAAGAGTGGTACAACTCTTTGGACTGACCCCCCCTTCCATATAAGTTAAAGAACGTCTCCCCAGAGCTTCTGGCTCTCCTCTGTGCCTGTGCAAGATGGAGTCTGGAGGGATGGTGTGTGTTCAGAGCAGCCCTGCACTTCTTCCTTCCCCCATCTGGCCATTGCTCACTCCTTAATGGCACAGTTAGCAAATGCACTCAGCACTAATTGTGCAGTTGCTGGTAACCTCCACAGCTGAATCCAATGCAGATTTTCTAAGGAGCCCTGCTGACATTCTGCAGCTGGAATCCGGCGGTACTTGAAGTTCTCCACACATGGAATTTGGCAGGTGTGTTTATAACCACACACCTAAGGGCTTCACAAACATTCCCGCTCCTCTCCAAGACAATCTGTCCAATCTCCAGAGCATCACAGCACAACAACACTCCAGGGAAACACAGTCTTCCTGTTGGATGTGCTGTGAACAGGGGATTGGAAAACCAACCTTCCTTCCTTCCCCTCATGACAGCGACATGCTCCAGCCCCTGCTCCCACTGAAGTGGGTTTGGGAACCAAAAAAAATGCTCGAAACTTCCAAATCAGCAAGGTACCCTAGTAGCTATGCCAACATTGGGTATCTCCTGGCTTGGCACACTGAGCCTGATCTTCCCAGAAATCCTTATTCTAGAAACCATTAAATATTCTGAAGTGCCTTCCTAGGAAAGAGTGATTAGCACAGGCTTACTGCTGACAAGGGAGAGACACACAGCTCTGGAAGGGGGAGACTGAAAGGTAAAGCTTGCAAAGAAACCTGAGAGAATGGCCAGAGGAGGGGATACTGCAAGCACCAGGAAAGAAATGATGGCAGAAGAGGCCCATAAAAAGCCACCTGGGCACATTTGTGAGTCACACGAGTATCTCACCTGAATTACTGCCTCCTGGGAAGATGCACCGCCAGGGGAACCATCTGATTCACCCGGCAGTAGTCTCACCACGCAGACAGCATTCAGAAACCAGCCCAAAGACAAATGTGCCCAGCACGGCACCCAGAGATGCTGTCCAGCTGTGGTGTCACTGGATGAGCATCCCCACGTGCTGCACGTGGACAGCGGTGGCATCAGTCGGAGGGTTGCAGAGCACTGACAGCTCCCACTCAGCCCCCAGGACCGGCAGCAGCTGCGCAGCTTTTGCCAAGTCAGGTATCTCAGGGAGGGCTGTGCAGCGAGGAGCTGATGCTGGAAGCCAGCTGGAAATCAGACTGGGAAGAAGAGGCAGGCTCAGCCCAAAAGCCCAGACCAAAGCACTTCCGTGCAGAAGAAGAGGGTGATGCAGACCCTGGTGGTGTCAAGCACCATCTGCCCACCTGCACAGCCCGGCACAGCGCTATAGGTGACCTCACAACACCTGCGTATTTACCCCCAAATTCAGGAGCATTGCACAGCACAAGAAGCTCATTAAAGCCCTTCCTTATTGCCTCTCCAAAGCAGGTCCCAGGCAGCAGGAGAGGTCCTTCAACACCCCTCAAGGATTGCAGAATCATCCAGCCTGTACGGGCTGGGCTCTGTCCAGCTGTCCCTGACCCTCTGTGAGCACACCAGGCTTCTGGTGGCCACTGCTGTGCCTCTTTAATGCTTCTTTGAGCAAAGCTCCAAGCTCTCTCCGCAGAGACAGCAGCCAGCAAGTGCTCAGTGCAGCAGCAATAAACACAGGCAAGGCACACGCTGCCCTGTGTCCCCGCTGGGGAGGGTTTTCTTCAGTTCTCAATCACTCCAGCTAAAAACGAGGGTCCCTCAGAACAAAAACACCTTTTCCTTTGAGGGCAGGGGCAGCAATGAGCCGCCACAGTTCATCTGGAAGCCCGGAAAGGGCCGAGTGAGATGCTGTGGTGTTTCACAAGACCCCAGTCTGGCATCCCTTCGCTTCCCAGGTTGTTTGCATCCCTTTGTTCTGAAATGAGCTCGCTGGGATGCCCGTGTGCGCTGCACGGCGCAGGCACAGACACCCAGCTCAGCAGGCCAGCCCTGCCAGCTCCGAGCTGCACCTGCACAGGCAGCACCGGGCCAGGCTGCCCTGGGGAGCCTGCGTCCAGCGCCGTGCTCTGCTTCCATCGCCCGAGGTCGCCTGGATTTCTCCCGCTTGCCTCTAGTCCAGCGCTGCCTGGCGCTGTACAGATGCTGCTGAAGGCCAGAGGCTGCTACAGCGTCTTAGAGAAATCACAGAGGCCAAGAAACAGGCAGCAGCACCTCCAACTTGCTGTTTGCCACCTACCTAGAGAAACAGCCCTGGCTCGCAGCAGGGGCGCGTGGCAGAGGAACCACTCCGACTCCTGAGCGTGGAAATGTTTGTGCTCCCCTACCCAGGAGGCACACACAGCCTCATCCCTGCAAACACACCGTAAAAGCCATGAACAACCTTCCTGTGAATGTGCCACACACAGAAGGCACGAGGCACATGTGGTTATCAAATGTGTTGTCTGCAGCTCTGCAAGGGATGCCAGCAGAAGACACTCGGAAGCAGAGGCACCAGGCAAAGAAATCCAAGGTTTAGATGAACATGTAAATCTTGGGGAACAGCCTTAAAGTGGATTTCTTCCATAAGTTGTTCTGCTGGTAACGAAGAAATAAGGTCTGTGTCCAACTCCCAACCCAGCTTTAATTTTCCAAAATGAGAAGCCGCTTGACAGTTTTTCCTCAACAAAACAAAATTAATCCAAGTATTGCATCTCTCTACTCAAAAACACATCCAGAGGGACTGTAGAGTGATTCACACCCACAACTGCTATGGGAAGCCGTTTGCACTCACAGTGTAACAAGCCAACACTGATTCACCCACATAATTACAGGCAGACACTGATTCACAGCTACCGCAACTGCAGACAGACTGACTCACAATCAAAGCAACTGCAGACACACTCGGGCTCACAATCACAACTGGAAATACAACCGTGCTGACAATATCCACAATCCTGTGTGCCTGCAATTCCACGGACACGCCAACCTCTGGAAAACTGGCCAGCAGCGCACACGCCGCGCACCGAGCCCCGCGGTTTCCTGACCTTCACCCCAGAGGCGCCTTTCCCTGGCTGATGGAACAATCCCCACGCCCCGGCAGCCCCCGCAGGAGCCCAGCACGATGCCAGAGCCCGGCCCCGGGAGCAGGCTGAGACGCACGATGCCCACAGGCACGGGCAGCGTGTATGGTGCGAGGCATCGCTGTGCATCCGTCGGATGCCACACACGGCTGCGCTGACTCCGTGCTTCCAGAATATGAGTAAATGCAAGCCAAGTATAATACATTTAGCCCATGGGCAGAGGAGATGGCAAAAGACCCACCACTGGGCAAAAGCCTGAAAAGCTGGATTATTTACTACACTCTCTGGCTGGGTATGTAATTATGTCAGCGTTCAGCCTGGGTATTGTGCTACTTTTTGTAAACAGTTGGCAGGAATACTCTGACTGAGATGAGGGGCTGGGCTCTGTCTCCAGCGCTGAGAGAAGCAGGCTGAAGAGGACACGGTCTGCTTAGACAAAAAGAAACTGAGGTGAAAGAAGACATCAAGCAGGAAAATGCAAAGGAGAAGCTGAGAGTGAAGTGGGACAGGTGGCAGTCTACAGACAAAGGGAGGGGAAAGGAGAAAGAACAGAAGGAGAAAAGCTCCATGATGCAGACTTGTGATCAGAAGCTCCGAAGCGAGGGAAAGCAGCGGTCCCCCGGTGCCGAGGGTGTCTCGCAGCAGTGCAGACAATGCATCGGTGCCTCCCCACGCGCCGGGCTCGGCTGCACGCCGAGAACCAGCAGGAGATTCCAGGGGAAAGGACACAGCAGCCTCCAGGCCAGCGTGTGCCGAGGGCCCAGGTGCAGCCGCAATCCCTCCAGCTGCTGGGGGCTCTCAGGAAGGAGCAGCAGGGTCGGGCTCCAGCATTCCTGCCTCTGTGCCCTGCGGGGCACCCGGGCACGGGCTGAAGGGCAGGCTGGCCAAACTCCACCGAAACAGCATCGCCTCAAAATCCCGCACCCTCCGGGGCAAGGAAAAAGTTAAGAGACAGGCTACAGAAAGGAGAGCACTTGCCTGAACCACAAGTAGCATCTCCCAGCTGTGGGCTGGTCCTGCCTCAGCTCCCGCTGTTTTTCTTCTCTGCGCTCCCCAGAAGGGCGCTAAGGGGTGCAGAGGTGAGGGAGCAAACCTGCTGTGCTGCTGCCAACAGAACAGGTCGGGTGAGCAGACGCTGGGAGCTGCTCCTGCCAGCCCACGGCAGCAGGAATCTCACCAGAGGGTCCTGGTTCTCTGTTTCTGGCTGGGGACGCTGCTGCATTTGCAGCCAGTCAGCAGCAGATTCGAGGGAGACACTACAGATGCAATTGGCCAGGGAAATGAACTATTTGTTCAATTGTACTTCTCTTGTCCAGGCGAGAACCATTCTGGCAGAAGGCAGAGCAAGGAACAATGGATTAAGTGTTGCAGCGGGCACTGTCTGCCACTTAATTGCGTTAGGCTATTCCTTTTTAATGATCCGTATCTCAGTCCTAGTAACTCCGGGAGAAGGAGAAAAGCCCTGGAACTCTTTTCCCCTCTCCCCTCATACCAGCCGCAGAAACTGCAGCCCCCAAAACTCCTTTCCCTCGCCAACCCAACACACCATCTGTGCCCATTAGGCCTGGCTGCAGGATTCAGGGGGAAATTCGACTTTGCTTTCCTGCACCCTTCTCCGCGCTCAGCCCTTCCCCTGCATTCCCCGTCCAGCTCCAGCCAGGGGGGCTCAGCACCGCCTTCCTCCCGGCGTTTCCCGCCNCTCCTCCTCCTCCTCCTCCTTTCTCCCCGCGCCCCGGAGGAGGGTTTTACCCACCCGCTTTGTGCCGAGCCGCCCGCCCCGCAGCGTAGGCAGCAGCGGCGGGGATGGGGCGCCGCCGCTGCCCCGGTTTTTGGGGCCACCTCCCCGAGCGATGGATGCTCCGGGGTCCTCCGCCCAGCGCCGGCCTCAGAGCACCGCCATCCTTTCGGAGGAGCGGAGCGGGGCGGGCCGCTGCCTACCTGTTGAAGGGGGGAGCTCCCGGAGGCGCTGATGCTCCTGCAGCCCCCCGGGGTGGGCAGCACCCCGAGCCGCCCGGCCTGCCCGGAGCCGGGGGTCTCCCGCCGGGGCAGCCAAGTTTGGCCCGCAACTTGGGATTGCCGAGGTTTCTGTCGCCGTAAAACGGCAGAGGGGAACGATCGCGGGGAAGGGGAGAGGAGGAAGAGAGGTTAAAATGCAGCGAGGAGTAGGCAGCGAAGAAGGCGAGGGCAGAAGCGGCGTGGGGATGCGGGGATGCCGGAGGAAGGGCCGGGCAGAGCTGGCGGGGCTCGGGGCGGTTTTGCAGAGCCGCACGGCAGCCAGGCTGCGAAGGCGAAAGCTGACAGTGAGGCACATTCAAAATATATTGTCCCTGCAGAGCTCTCCCTGTGAAACACGCACCGCAAGGCTCAGCCGCAGTTGACTCCGAGGTACAGAACCGGCCCTCCGTCACTGAGGGTGCGGGGGGAGCCAGCCCAGCATCGCTGCGGGCATTGCTCACCCCCCCAGAGCCCCTCTATAAAACACTCTTGGTTCTGAATACTTAAAATAACACGGAAACATACTTCAGGACAAGGGCCCTCAAGGCATGGGTGATTAAATCCAATTTAACTGTCAGTTCTCTGCATTGAGGTATTAGAAAATGACCCAGTTCTTGCTTAGAGGAGAAGGTTAGGGGCAATCACGGTTCCACCTCATCCCTGCAGACCACAGCCATCCTGACTTTGGTGAGCTAGGAGTATTCATCATGACATTCCTGGACAGTAGGAGGAGAACCGTATCTCTCTTTCAAAGCCAAATTTCATCTCCCTGTGATATGAGGATGGTCTTTCCTGATCCGTGTATCCGGATGTATCAGTAAGCAGCAGGTTAAATGCCAGTAGAGTTCTGCTTTCCTCTGCTGGGCAGGGCCCACGGGCAAATCCTGAGGAGCTCACAAGATCTGAAGACCAGCATCTCGAACAAAGACTGGTCACTGCACCCACAATCAAATCTGCCATGTTTCAGATCAGAGCAGGAAGCATCTTTAGTGTTACTGCAACACTTGGCGCACGTACAGGAACTCTGAACCACCACAAACCCTAATGAAGATCAGTTTCTCCAGCCCTCAACATCATACCCAGCTCCAGACAATGGAGATTAAATACTCACAGGACAATTTTGCTGTAGCAGCAAGACCTTCAAGTCATTTTCTGTTCTCTGAAAAACATTTTGCCCGAGCAGCAGAGACCTAACTTTAGAGACTTCCTGTGGACAGACAACATTTTAATTGTCCTTAAGACAGCTCACACATGAATGACTGCACCCAGTACATGGTGTAGGGCTGTTGCCATTTAGAAAAAGTCTGTTTCTGCATCGGATTCCTCCTGCCATAGTATAAAGCATCACTCAAGAAGACAGCTGTGTGTGCACGCTGGCAGAGGAGCTTTTTGCTGGTCTCCAAAACTAGGACAAATCATAGGATCCTAGGAAAACTCATATTGGAATAGATTTCAGGACATCAGCAGCTAATCAGTGTCATACTCAGGGAATGGTCAGCTAAGGAAGAGCTCTGCGAGCAACAAAATTTGGCCATAGTTCTTCACACAGAATTCCTGCTTACATCCACGTCTTCTGCTCCTCATTTTTATGCTTGTGAACAAAAGAGTGTTGGCGAGGGAAGAGCCTAGAGGGAGTGCCAGGGCACAGCCATTCCCTTAGCTAAAAGCCCCAAGGATCTGGCCCACAATCTTCCCTCTGGGAGGCGGCGCTCCACGGGAGAATACTCCAGGATGACCATGCCCAGACAGGGGACCTGGCCTGCTCAAGGACATCGATGGCCTTGAGGCTGAGAGCAGAAATCGTCCCAATACTTGTTCTTCCTCTTCTCCAAACTGATTCAGCTGCTGGCATGGGCTGCCTTGGATATGAGGAGAGGCATGAAACAGAACCAGCGAGACAGGCATATCCGGAGACAGAAGTGACTCAGGATTTTAAATGGCTCGTATTGAAGAGCATTCCAAGATTTACACATTTGAGTACTGCTAACAAGTCAGAGGCAATGAAAACCATGCTTCTCTTGAGGCCTGTTCTTCCATGAACAACAGTCATACACACTTCCCCAGGGGCACCATCTCTCACTCTGCCCTGAAATGGCTTCACCAAACGCTGCCTCCCCTGCTCAGAGGTCTCTGACACTGCCTGAACGAGTCTTGGGCACAAAGCCCTTTACTGGAAGAGCTTTTCCAAGAATCTAAAAATCAAGTTGAATCACTCCCCTTGTAGCCACAGCGCACGCCAGGTTCTTACAAAGGTGGGGAAGAGACTAACTGGAGTCAGACAGAAAAGAAAGCACCACATGAACAGTGAGCTGCTAAGAGCAGAGCAAGAGGTGCAGCACCTAAGAAAGGTACACCTTCCAAATGAGGAGGTCCGTGGATTGGCCCTCTGTAACCCTTTCTGTCCTCCAGATGTGCTCATCTGTCATGGTAGGACATGAAATAGATGGACTCCATGGAGCTGTCAGAAGAGAAGGAAGGCTTTATTTACAATCCCAGCAGTTTCTTTTAGAACACGCTGTGTAAAAAGGTCTGTTATTGCTCCATGGCACTGACACTGCTCTCCATTGGTTCAGGAATAGGAAACAACCCCTGGGACAGTTGTTCTGGCAAAGGGAACACTGTTTGCTGAGCCTGTGCTGAGAAACGCAGAGAGATGTTTTGAAGAGAGAAACTGATGGCAGCTTTCCCTTGGGAAAGGAGCCAGCAATGGTTAGCAAGCTGAAATTCAGGCTCGGGAATATCGAGCCCACACTCATCCAGGCCATAATCAGCTCCTGCAAATCCTTGGCAGAGCAGGCACCTGTGCACCACAGCAAGGTCTGCTCCCAACTGCCAAACCATTAATCAAAATATCCACCAGTCAAAGCCCTCCTGGAGTAGAGAGGCTGTGCCAGAGATCCCCAAAATCTTCATGCCCCTCATGATTTCCTCACCCCACCTGTTAGCCCTGCAGAGACATCAGTGGAGGCTGTGGAAATCTTCCTTTATCCCAGCCAGTGCCGAAAACCAACTGACCCATGAGGGAAGGGAGTGCTCCCACCATCTGCACAGTGCATGATGATGGAATTAAAGACACAAGGGCTACCCAGCAGTAGCACAGGAGGGGTTTGGACAACAGGAGATGCTGTCAGGATGAAAGGAAGAAGCCCTGGCCAGGGAAGTGGGCATAAGTTAGCTTAAGAAGTCCAGTTTTAGACAACTTTTCTCTGGGGGGTATGGGTAGTGTTATCAATATCTAGTTGTAATTGCCTTGATCTCTGCTCTCTTTGGAAGTAAAGGTAACCCTCCGTTAAGAGTATCAGTCTCTGTGGATACATTCGTCAATTTAAGAGACATAAAAACATCTTGTGAAACCTGTAAGCAATTATCTTTTAATGCATCTCTCCATCATAAGGCTTTTTATTTCTTTTTTAAACTATCTAACCTCCCCATCTCTGCCTTTACCTACTGGAACACCTCACTGAACTCTGGCACAGTCCAGGAGCTCATCGCTTTGAGGCAAAACCTTTCTTATGGTGATCAAGGTTAAAATGTGGCTGTCACCATATTACTGAAGAGTAATCTCTCAAAATGGATGTACAGCAGCCTGGGAATACCTTGCTAATAATTAGCAAAGCCTTTCCCTCCAATCAACCTGCTCAACAAGCCAGAATGAAAGTCTGCTTGCATTTAGGTCCATGCTGCAATGCCCTTGAACAGGATGGAATTGCAGATTTGAGCCTTTCAACAGCAACCGTAAAACGTCCATTCTGCAGGTGCAGGTTGGAGCAAGAGCTTAGGTAAGGCCTTAAGTTTCAGCTTTCATGTTTTTCAGATTCTGTGCTGCCTACGTGTGTAGTTCTGAGCCTCATATTAAAGTGTTATTAAGTTCTCTTCACAGAGTAGGTAGAAAAAACAAATCCTTTTCCTGCTGAAGACCAAGGACAGTTGTCACAAGTTTTCAGGCCCAAAAGCACTAACAACAGTGGTCTGAGGAGAGAAAACAAGAAGGATGGGACTTCATAATCTGAAGCTGTAATTGGACAATTAAACCCCAATATGCCAATGGACCAAAACTTATCAAAGTGTGAGACCTCGTGACCGTTTGTCCATTTTGTGACCATTTTGGGTCCACTTGGGTGTAGCCCTGGCCAGGCTCTTGTCCTGCCCAGGGTAGATCCTAGAGACCTTTCAATAAATCCCTGCTTTATTCTCTAGCTGTGTCCAGTCTCTGTTCCAGGCCAGCCTTCCCAAGGCATGATAGGGGCATGCGGCAAACCTCCAGGACACACAGCTCCTGGGGGCGAGCCAGGCCATCCCCATTCTCCCCAGCCTACACCCAGAGCCAGCAGCCGAGGAAGCTGGCCGCGGTTCTGCGGCAGGGCAGGGCTGAGCCAGGCACAGCGGACCTTCCCCAGCGCGGAGAGGCAGGAGGGCAGCGAGCTGGGAGGGACGTGTCCCACCAGCACGTCCCACAGGAGCACTGGAAGGCACAGAGCCGCTCCAAGGACGGGAGATCATCAGCACAGGGAGGGCACTGCAGTGACAAATGTCCTGCTGGGGTTCAGGCACTCGCCTTGGAGCAGTTGGCATGTGGAGAGAACAGGACCCAGTGCTGGGCACAGGAGTCCTTTGTGCCAGTCCTGTGTGAGGGGGTCCCTGCGAGCTGACATCCACTTCAGAGCCCTCTCCTGCTGCCAGGGAAAGCAGCCAGCCTGCGGATGGGTGGCCAGAACAAAGACACCCTGCCTTTCCCTGAAAGCTGCTGGTCGCTCGCCGCCAAGGAGCACCATGATGATGTCCTGCTTCCCAACGAGCTGGGAGAGGAGGGCTCTTTTCCCTCATTCNTGGTACGGGACTCTGAGAGACAGAACACCCCTATTTAGGGGGAACGTCGGGGTGAAAAACCCCCACACCCTTCAACTCTTAAATCACCCAGGGACAGCTCGACAGCCTGCCACACCGAACTCCTGTCCCACTCCGCTGGTGTCACCTCCTCTCTCCATCCCCACGTGGCGGCTGCCCCTTCTCCCCGCAGCCGGAGCAGCGTCAGAGCCGGCTGCTGCCGAGCTTTATTAGCCCATCTCCATGGCAACTCGCCTCCAGCTCCGCTCCGAGAGACCCCCGGCTCCTCTCTGCCATAAATCAGCCGCCCGCCTTCACCCCCGGTGGGACGCGGGGTCAGGGCTGGCCCTGGGTGCTGCTGTCCCAGCCTCCCGGCCGGGGCTGCGCTTTGCCAGCTCTGGCACCACACTTTCACCCCTCCAGCAAAGTCGAATATCCGCCCAGAGAGGCAGCACCCCAAAGCTGGTGGTTGGGAGCCCCCCGTGCAGAGCAGCCTGGAGCTGCTGCCTTTGGGCAGGGAGCAGGGAGAGCCCCACAAGAGCACCGGGCTGAGCGAGAAAGGCACTCTCTCCTTCCCCTTGGGAAGGCAGCTGCTGCCCCTCCGTGTGCGTGGTGACACCCTCAAAGCCTGCCCTGAGGGGACAAAAGCCACCGAAAAATGCTGTGCTCTCCTTGAGCTCCCGGAACAGCTCAAGAGCTGTTTTAGCTCAGCACAGCTCAAAGCAGGTGACTAAGATCTGCTGGTCCGCACAGGGACAGACTTTCTTCACACACTTTTCCCTTATGGGAAGGGGCCACAGGACACGCTCCTTTCACCCTCTCAAACACACAGCAAGACCTGTTCTTGCTGCTGAAACTCCCCCTCTAAGCCTCAGAAAATGGAGAGAGCTTTTGCTTTGCATCCCACATGTTATGCAGATTGTCACTTCATCCATAAATTCCAAGTGCCTGATAATACTGGGACTAAATCCTGGCAAGACAAAGACGAAGGTGGCTCCTACCACCAGAAGTTCAGGCAACTGAAGAAGCAGCCTGGCAAAGTAAGTGAGAAAAATGATCATTTTCAGCAGCTGTTGGGGCACTGCAGGGCTGTGCTGGGGGAAGGTGCTGGGTTAAGGCACCTGTGGCTCACCTGAGGTCACTCACAATCCACAACCAAACATGCACTAGTGGAAAAGGACATTTTTCCTCACCTTTCCACGTTCCCTGAGAGGAACTGATCAATGTATCTGCTGATGCATAATCCCAAGGGGTGCTTGCAGTGTTTCCACACAAGACCACAACCTCTGTTGCCCTAATGAGGGTTCCAGTGTATCTGAGGGTTTACCAATAGCTTAGACATGCCCAGGGAAACCCAGCAGTGACCATTAGGGTGGCTGCAAATCTCCATTTCACACAGATGGTCAACATGCATACCCAGACAGCACCTCACAGAGCTAAAAATCCCTTCCTGCGAGGCACTGCAGAGCTCAAGGGCTGTGTCTAGGCAAATCCTGGTAAAGCAGAGAGCTGGAGTCTCGTTTCTATGACAAAACATGCCATCCAAATCTCCAGAAGCCAGGTCCAACTACACGGAGAAGTACCAGAGCTCTTTTAGCAGGGGGAGCTGTCTCGAAATTCAAAAGCTACGTGCTGGCAGTGGAACAAATTCATAAAAGCTAATGGGCCTGAAAGAGACTGTATTTGTCCTGCAGTCCCTTGGCAAGAACAAAAATAAACCTGGAGAGAAAGACCTGTTCACATACTCCCTGTTTTCTGTTCTGCAGCTACAACAGCAGCATCAGTCCAAAAATCCCCCTGTGGAGTCATAAGGTTTTCGATGCCTCAGCATTTCTATTTCTAACATTGCACATGCTTGTCAACCCCAAATATTCTTAAACAATTTAGATACCTAACACCTAAATCAAGTGCTTACGAAGGCTGGCTTTGAGAGTCCCTGTTTGTGCTTGTTTTTTTCTGATCCAGGGTCATTCTGAGTTCTTCTCTGCACCCACAAAGCTGTGAACTCAATTTTTATTCAGAAGGAATTGAGTGGCATGGAGCCAAAACCTAGAACTTGAAGCAGGGCCAGATATGAGGAGGTTCACACTAAAAATTGCTGGGGTTGACACGCCAGCTGAAGCGTTTGGAAAATGCCCTCTGTTCATGTTTCATGCAAAATGTGATACCAGGTCTTCGTTCCAAATACCCTCCCTCAGCTTTCTTTGGCAACTCAGAGGAGACCCTGGCTTCATCATAGCTTGATAAGCTGAGCTCAGTTTACATTGGCAGCCTTCTGGCACAGAGATGCTGCTGAGCCTTGGGCGCAAAGGCCGTTAGGAGAATAAATCCCCAGGGGAGAGTGAACTCTGGTGCACTCAGGACCTACCAGATATGGACTCTGAGTGCATTTCTCTCAAAACAGCCATCTCAGGATCCTCTCCGTCAAGCAGGAGAGTCGCCTGTGCAGTGTGGTTGTGGACAGAGCCTGTCAGCAGCGGAGCAGAAGATTGCCAAAGACCTCAGTTGAACCTGCTCTTTTAACAAGAGCTCTAAATGTCAGCACACTGCCTCTGCCATGGTCCCTGGAAGGATTCAAACGTCGTCACGTTTGGTGGAGTTTACAGGGAGCACAGGAAGGCTGGGGCAATGCCTAACAGTGAGTGGGTTTTATCAGCTCTAATTAGCTGAATAAAACCAGCAGAGACCCAGGTAGTAAGAGCTCTTCATGATATTAAGGTGGCTCCAAGGGCCATGGAAGCTGAGGCTGACCCAGCAACTCAGTGGTTAATGAAAGGAGGAACTTCTTGATGCCTCGAGTGGCTACCTAGAACAGAGGCTAGACAGAGTTAAAAGAATAAAGTAGGTGTTTATTCAAGGCCTTTAACAGGTGCACCTTGGGCAGTGCAAAAGCCTGGCAGAGGCTACACCCAAGGTGGGCGATGGGCACGNGCTGAAATTCAGGCTCAGAAATGTTGAACTCACAGTACAGGATTTGAAAAAATATAAAACCTAAAAACTTAAGGCATCATTCTCAGAAATGCTTTGTGTGCTACCCTTGTCCTAGCAGAAAGGCACAAAAAAGCAGTAGTTTAGAGCCCCAGGACCCTCCTGTTATGCCCACAGCTCCTCATGCTGCACCATCTGCACAGCTTAGGCACCAGTCCAGCTCCTGGCCTTCCCTAACCGCCCCAAGGCTGGTGGAGACCCCCACTCTCTGGAACACCCCCAGTCACAGGCATCAGATGCCCCAGCACTGTGTTGGAGGTTTGAGTACAAATGGGACGGGGCCACTTGGAGACGTTCCTCGAACTTTTATTGCAGCATCAGCCTCGTGACAGGGTTTTACACAATCGAAGGATGGCAGCAGCTCACGCCTGCCAGCAGCAGCCANCGTGCAAGCAGCAGCAAAGGTTTTCTTTGTTACAGGGCATTTAAAAAGTTTTCCAGCCAATAGCACACGGCTAAAGCTTACAGACAATTGTTCTAGCCAGTCACTAAAAGCTCACCTGCACCTGCTTCAAGGCTTGCTTGTATGCTTTCTATTAACAATACACAATATTCCTTATTAAGCTTAAAACCTTCTACTATCTTGCTAAGCATATTTTTTCTGCAATGTTAAGGTCTATCCTAGCCAAACTTAAGACTCAAACTATTGTTTCACGTCTTTGCTTGCCGAATCATTGTATCTTCTCCTACCTGCAAGCTTTGCAGTTGCAGCTCATCCCAAATCCTTCTGCTATTTCTGTTTCTGAGGCCTGCTTTCACAGCTTCCTGGAAGCCTTCCTACCTTTAGTATTTCCCCCAGAGCACCAGTTTGCTGCCGGAACGGGGCCAGCAGCGAAGCGGGCAGGATGTGCGTCCCAGGGCGGGCAGCGGGAGCTCCTCCCTGGCACCGCGCTCCGGAGGATCCAGCTGGAGCTGTGACCGTCAGATGTACAGCTGGCGGTCAGCCAGGGCCTGCCTGCCTCAGGAGGGGGCTTGGAGCAAGCAGGGCACAGACACACAGCCAGGGCAGTTGTGCATTTGGTGCCTGGAGGGCTCACACAGCGGCTCTGCCCGGCAGCCAGCGCCGCAGGGCACGGCGACAGGCAGATGTTCTGCTGCTCCCGGCGCCCGCCAGCGGCACGCGGAGCCTCTGGAAATGCAGCCTGCCTTGGCCAAGCAGGAAAACACGGACCCAGGGATGCTCCAAATGAGAAAAAAAGATGCTGTAACTTCCCCCAGACCAGTAATAGTCACAGCAGGCCAAGCTGTGTGATCCAGAGCAGCCCTAGGCAGCAGGAAGCCCTGAAGCCGGTTGGGCCGTGTGGTTTCCCTCCACATCCCAAAACCCACCAGCATTCAGCGCTGGGAAATATAAACCAGCAAATTTTCCTATGTCGTCTCCCTCCCACACCAGCTGAGAACAGTTTGAGTAAGACAACATTGGTCAAAAGCCACCAAAGGTTCAGGTTTGTTGTTTCCTTCGGGTGAGGTGCTGGGCTGTCCTGGTGACTCCACAACAGCAGCCAGAATGAGTTGGGGCCCTGGCTCTGAGTGAGCCCCGGTGCTGACAGAATTCACCTGCAGGGCTGGACTTGGGCCCAGCAATGTGGAGAACACCAGGCTGCAGCACCTGAGCACCAAACCTTGCAGGATTTGCCAGAGTGAGCTTTCCTTTGCTCCAGCTGATAGGCGCGGAGAGGACAATAATGGTCAGGATCTCTTCTGCTCCCCCCAGTCCAGCCCCACCATTAGGGAGGAGGGCTCCTCCTGTCTGGGAGCCAATGCACACATCACCCTCTTGATTTGTAATTAGTGGAATAAGAATGCTCAGTCAGCTGGGAAATCTGCCTGAGTAAATGACATCCTCAAGTGCTTTCTAATCTGAGGAAGGCAGCCTCTCACTTCACTGAGCTAATGGGCTGCAGTGGGGGGCACCAACATTTTTCCCGTGGACCCACATGCACCCAGGAACACTTCTTTAGCTAATTCTCCATGCCAGCAGCCCCAGCTGGTCACCTGGGAGTAGCTGCTACGTCCTGCCAGGAGTTTGTGTCAGTAATTAATCTGCCTCAGCCTCACAGCACTTGCTCCCTCCTCAAGGCATAAACTGTTTAAGGAATGGTCCAGGCAGAAAGGACTCTTGGGTCAGGGAATATGGGAGCTACAGAAAGCCCAGAGGCAGGTTCAAGGGCAGCTGCAGTGCTATTTCTGTGGGGCAGGGCTTGAGAAGTGAAAGAACGGAGGTTATGAGTCAAGGCAGAAGCTGCACAGCACCTGAGAAGTCACTCCCTGGAATATTAACTAAAATAACCTTCTGCCTCATCTCTTTTAAATTCAGATGCACAGGGGAATCCATCAAGGCAATTTATGGTGTGTAGCTCCTGAAATGCCAATCAAAGGAAGCCCAAAGTAACAAGTGTGTTAAAAGGGACCTCATTGATCACTATAGCCACAAACACGGGCTTAATTCCTTCAATCCCCAGTGATCCAGGGTACTTTGTTACTTTTCTTGCAGAAAAGAGCAGTGGGAAGCATCAGGCATTGGCTATGCAGCCCCCAGAAAGCTTCTCGGGTCTGGGGGAGGCGATGGAGGCAGCGTTTGGTGATGTGGAACATCTCAAAGGTCCTCAAAGGGCCCCAGACAGAGCTTGTCAGTAAAACAGGGGGGGTTTTGCCCCTCTTCCGTAAGTGGAAATTTCTCTGCATTCAAGCCACCAACATTTTGATGAAAACCTGACAATTAGCAGATGCAGAGATGATAATTAGGAAGGCAGAGAGGAAAGAGAGAGCTCTGCTACATTCCAGGAGCCCACGGTCCCGTTCTGCAGAGGGAGCAGGCTCACGTGTTCTGCCAGGAGCAGCAGAAGGGACCTTGCTCTGAGGATTTGCCAATCTGGATCCATTCAACGTGTCAGGAGTGTGGCAGGGAAAGAACCACTCCAGCAGCTTCTCTTTCCACCTTCTGTTCAACAACACAAGCTGGGTTTCCCTAGATCTGATATATTTTTGCTCTTTATCTGCCCTCTGACCTCCTTGCATGGGCTGATGTGCTGCTGCATTGCTGTGAGCTGTAACATCCTGGCAAGTTGGAAGGGGTTGAGATAGCAGGAGGTAATGCACAGATCAGGACTAGATCTGGTCTTATTAAATATAATAATTACTGATCTGGAAGAGGGAATAAGCAGCGCATTAATTAAGTATGAAGAGGATCTGAAACAGAGGAGCTGCCAACAACAAAATTGAAAATAATTATATAAAGAGGAGGGGAAAGAAAAAAAAAAACCTAAGTGGGAAGAAAGCAAAACTATGAGAAGAAAAGACACTGAAGAGAAGCTGTGGGGGAAGGAGGAGGTTTGGCTCTACTTCACCCCAACAGCCCCAGAAGTCTTTTGCTTATTTCTACCTTTTTCCACCAAGCCAAAGCAGCCCCCAGGAAGAAAAGGCTTTGGCAGGCCACTGGAGGAAGAGAAGCCCTCCGATGTTTTTTTACTTCAACACTATTAGAAAGGGATGGTGGAAGCTTTGTCCCCAGATGAGAAAGCTTTTACCAAAGGGCCATTTTGCCAACCTGCAAAGATTCATCCGAATTCAAGCTTTTCCTGCAGGGCATGGCAATAAAGTTCAGCGAGGCAGCCCTGCATTCAGCCCAACACAACAGAACTGCAAAATTTCACCCCTTCCTATATTTTTGAGGGTGTAGAGGTTTAGTAAAGCAGTCTCCATGTGCCAAAGAAGCCAGGGAGGGGCAGGCTACAGGAAGGCTTTTGCTGACCTGATGAAGCCGCGACTTCTGCAGGCTCGGAAAGTCCAAGCGATCACCCTCAGACAGGCACGGACTCACGCTCCTCAATCAAACTGCAAACCAAAAGGGCAGACTCCCTGTCCCTGCCTGACAGTGGCAGCATTCCCTGTGGCTGTCTTAAAGCAGCTCCACATTATGCACTCGGACGCAGAACACTCTGTTGAGGATTAGATCTACATCCAAAGGTGATGTTTCAGCTGGCCTGCCCTGGGATTGCCAGCAGAATGACATCACCACTAATTAATCAGCCTCTGTACAGACATTTCTCAAATCCCCTAGATTCAAAGCACAGCAATTAGTCACATATTCCAGCAGGAACTGCCACCTTCCTTTTCACTTGCACCGCTCTCCCACCCCTCTGACATCCGTGCTCTGTGGCTGTGTTGCCGAGCCAACCCGAGCATCGATCCATGAGGAAAACGATCACATGGCATTGCCTGAAGTCCATATCATTATCCCTGATAGAGTGTTGGCCAACAGCACTATTAACAGGAGCAGAAGGGCCAGGGACAGAGGAACGTGTATTTCCCATCCTGCTGCAGGGAGCTGGACTCCACTCAGCCCTGAACCAACCCGAGTGCCCTTCAGAAAGCCCGCACTGAGAACAAATGTGGTTTGGGTGGAATGCGCTCGGTGTCCAGGTGTGGCAGGTCCTGAGTGCAGAGCTCGCGCTTCCCTTAGGATTTATCCTCCAGCAGCTTTGTGCCAAGTGCTGCTTGGTGGCAGCTGTAAACTGAGCCCAGCTTCTCCAGCTGTGATGAGAGCAGGGTCTCCTTGGAGCTGACAAAAGCTGCGGAAGGTATTTGGAGGGGTGGGAAGATCTAGAACAATTGAAAAGGACGAGAAGGAGTTCAGTGGATGACAGCTCTACCTGTGAGCGCAGGGATTTTGGGATTGGTGCGGGACGGAGGAACAGCTCAGACAAGGCCACATGGGCTGGAAACACAGGACTTTGGGTCATAAAGAGCAGCCAGGGCACGTGGGGAGGGGAGCAGAGCCCACAAACACTGCGATGGCCACAGGTGTCTGTGCCAACAGCCTGTGAAGCCTCTCCAGGAGCAATATCCTCGAGGTCAGGGAGTCAAGCGCTGCAATCAGGAGTGCCAGGATTCAGAGCAGCCCCGGCGCCCTCATACACAGAGAGAGAAGAGCAGCAAATTACCGAGTGTTTAATTACAGAATCCCGTTACCTCCCCACGGCACCTCCAGCTCTTCCAGCCAGCCAGATGTATCTATCCCAGACGAAATTAGCACAATGCAGGAGCAGCAGTTCCTGTTTACAGGGAGCTGCTATTTGTAGCTGATAATGAGGGACAAACAGCAGCCAGCCATGAAGCTGCAGGGAGACAGAGGATGCTCCTCCTGTGAGGGCACGTTGTGGGAGCAGGTGCTGCCTCTGGCTCTTACGGAAGGGTTTGATCCCGGTTTTCCACAGGGAGCCACTTGCTTTCATTCCCAGAGGTATCAGGGACATCCTGGGTCTGACTTACAGGCGTGCCAGGCACGCCTTGCTCTCACTCGGGGGCAGCTGCCCTGCAGAAAACTCTCTGGGGTTAAGTATCCCAAAATCATGACCCCAGAGATCTCCAGCTCGACAGCCGAAAGCATCCAGTGCTCTCCTGCTTGAAGCTCTCTGCATGTCAATTCTCGCAAATTTAAAAAGAGGCTAAAAATAACCTGCCTTCCAGTAGTGATGGTGTGAAATTAAATTCATTACCATGTGTGAAGCGCTCTAATACAATAGTGATGAGTACTACTGAGCAGAGGAGCAGATTGTACAATAGGCAAGAGAAAAAGCCCTAAAAGCCACGTTGAATGCAAGTGCTCAGACAGGCAGAGGTGCTGGAGAGAAGAGCAGTGGGGGTCACATAATTGGGCTGTATTGATGCATACGCACAGCAAGGGGTGGGGTAAGGGAAGAGAGGCAGATTCAATTTTCATCTCCCCGAACTTCAGGCTTCACTGCTAAAACATTTCCGTAACATCAGGACGCGTAGCAGAGAAAAGCTTGGCAAAGAGCAGAGGGTTAAAAATGAAGGTAGGAAAAAAAACAAGAAACAAAAGCACAAACAACAAAACCACCACAGAAAAACAAAAGCAAAAAACCAAACCAGAAGCCAAGCACTCAACAGAAGAAAAGTTTTAGGCCAAGAAGACCAATAAAATCAAGGTAGAGAATACCAGGTTTGCAAAAAAAGCTCAGCTGCTGACAAGGAAGCACAACTTCTTGAAAAGGCTGATCTAAGAGCCAGTACTTCATTTACTCTGAAACCCTTGGCTGGAAAAGAAGAGATATCCAGAGTGTAGAGGTCAGGGGAGAGGAACAGTGGGCAAATAAAAAGGTGGAAAGGCACACGTACGGAAGCAGGACTGACATCCCAGAAGTTCTGTGAAAGCAGACTCCAAGCATCCTAAAAACCATTAAACGCACACCCAGCGAGCTCTGCTAACCCCTCCTACCACTGCCACGCCAATGAGGTCTCACCACAGGCTCTGGGGAGGAATTTCCAGCCATCTGATGCCTTTGCCTGGCTTGGATTTCGCAGCTGCGGCTTGAGCCTCGCAGAGCAGCAGCCAGCTGTCCTTGGCCTCCAGCCCACAGCAAACACATCTGGAACAGCTGGGGATGGCCAACTGCTGCTGGCCAGGAGAGGATTCCTCATGGGGATTTAATATTCTGCATTCCACGTGACGGTTTTGGTGGGGAGTGAGGAACAGCCACGCCTGGGGACACCTGGGCAGCATTTGGGTGGCCTCTGCTCTGGGCATGGCTTTGTGCCTGGCAGCCCATGGACCACAGCAAAGGCTCCCGGGGCCACTTGCAGCTCTTGGCTGCCTCAGGGAATTTAGTCCTTCCCACCTGAGGCTCCTGCAGGCAGATTGCTTTCCATCCCAATCCTCCTCAGGTAGTTTGGTTCGATTCTTTATGCCCCACCTGCAGAGCACCTTGCCCCAGACATCTCTGTGTTCCAGTATTTTGTCTCCTGTTCCACTGGATCTTTTATCTTTCCTCTAAAAAAAAAAAAAACAAACCCCAACCATTTTTACTTTAAAAATGTAAAATGAAACTTCTGAAAAAACTGCCTTTTTTTCTTTAGGGTCTTATGTATCCACTTTAAGCTCTCTACAGGCCAGACGAGCAATAAAAAAAGAACCATTTTTCAGAGGAAACAGAACATGCTCTTTCCTCCTTTTTATTCTTCTATTTTCTCCTGAGTGACAAAGAAGTCGGAATATTTGAGCAAGTAGTTACTGCCTTAGTCCCTTTCTTCACTCCCATTTTACCAGCCTGAAAAGCAATGAGGGGTTTTCACCACTTTGATGGAGGTGGAAAGGCCTGCTAAGTCTTTGCATTAAAAGGTTAAAAAAATAAACCAGAACCAAGAAATGCTTTGTCATGTGGAAATGGATGAGAAACCACCCTTTTGAACCAGGTTCAACTCTTGTGCTAAGATATTCCTCTTGGAAAAAAAAAAGCAGAAAAAAAGAAAGAGAGGGTTTAGTACTTGCAGCTTTTTTGAACCTGGGCTGAGAATGGCAACCAGTTTGCAAAGTGAAGAAAGTGCAAAGGCAAAGCTCAGAGCCTCGGGAGCCAGGCAGTGCTGAGCACTGATTGATGCAGAAGAAGGAACAGCCCCAGCCCTGGCTGTGAGGGTGGGTCTAAGGAGCACCCCAAAGCCCAGAGGTGTTTTACACACCTGGGAAGGCCCTCAGGTGCTGGGGGCTGACAGCCTGCCCCAGCCCTTGCTGCTGTAACGTCCCCTGCGAGACCTCCCCTGCAGAGCCCTCAGCTCTGTGATCCCAGCACAGGAAGGACCTGGAGCTGCTGGAACCAGTCCAGAGAAGGCACCAGGATGATCAGAGGGATGGAGCAGCTCTGCTGGGAGGAAAGGCTGGGAGAGCTGGGATTGTTCAGCCTGGAGAAGAGAAGCTTCAGGGTGACCCCAGTGTGGCCTTGCCGTACCTGGAGGAGCCAACAAGAAACAAGGAGAGAGACAATTGACAAGGGATGGAGTGACAGGACAAGGGGGAATGGATTCAAACTGCCAGAGAGAAGGTTTAGATTGGGTATTGGGAAAAAATTCTTTATTGTGAGGGTGCTGAGGCACCAGAACACATTGCCCAGAGAAGCTGTGGCTGCTCCATCCCTGCAAGTGTTCAAGGTTGCACGAGGCTTGGAGCAACCTGGGACAGTGGAAGGTGTCCCTGCCCATGGCAGGGGGTTGGAATAAGATGATCTTTGAGGTCCCTGCCAAACCAGGCCATTCCATGGCTCTGTGATGAGAACAGCTGCACATTTTCCTGCACTGCCAAGGGAAGTAAAAGCACACCAGGGAAGGTGCTGGGCTCTGCAGGGCAGGATCTCTGCTCTGGCACTGATAATCAGCAGAACACCCCGTGTCAGGAGACCTAGAAAGAGCTATCCTTGAGAGGAAGCTTGCAGAGGGATTCCCCCAGCTATTCACACCCTGAGAGCCTTGGCAAGGCTCGCTCTGGAAGCTGCAGCAATCCAGATGCTGTGCAAGCTCCCTCCGGGCTTTTTAGGCAGTGCCTGACTCAAATGGAAATCAATGCAAGCCTAGAATCAACCGCTCCAGGAGAGAAAAACCTCAGTGCAGTGGCCAGCCCGGGCCAGCCCGAGCCTGGGGAGCTGTCCCTGGCACACAGCCGCTGTCCCAGGGGTGTCCAGTGGAGGAGGCACATCCAGACTGGGCTGGCCCCAGCAGGCACTGCCACCGCTTGGCTCTGGCCAGCCCCAGCACCCACAGGGAACGAGTGTCTCACAGAACATCCCCAGTTGGAAGGGACACCCAAGGATCAAAGCCTAACTCTGGCCCTGCACAGGACATCCCCAGGAGTGGCGCCCTGTGCCCCAGAGCATTGTCCAACAGCTCCCTGAGCTCTGCCGGGCTGTGCTGTGAGCCTGCCCTGGGGAGCCTGTTCCAGTGCCCCGCCACCCTCTGGGGGAAGAACCTGTCCCTGATGTGCAGCTGAACCTCCCCTGACACAGCTTCAGCCATTCCCTCGGGTCCTGGCACGGGTCACCAGAGAGCAGAGATGGGTGCTGTCCCCTGGGAGGAAGCTCTGGCCTTCTGAGCTCTGTCCCCCTCCCGGCTGAACAGACCAAGGCACTTCAGCAGCTCCAGACCCTTCACCATCCCTGTAGCCTCTGGCAGCTAACAGCTGTACATCCCTCTTACCCTGTGGCGCCCAAAACTGCCCCAGCACTCCAGGTGAGAGCGGAGCAGGACGATCCCACACATGTCCCAGCTGGAGCTTCTGTGCCCAGTGTCTCCCGGGACAGTGCTGGACAGGACAGTCCGTGCCAGGGCTGGGTGTCCCCTGTGTCCCCCAGCACAGAACAGCCCGTGCCAGGCTCGCTGTCCCCTGTGTCCTTGTGTCTCCTGTGTCCCCACGTCCCCCATGTCCCATGTGTCCCCTGTATCCCGTTTCCGTCCCCGTATCCCCCTGTCCCCCGTGTCCCTGAT
>WBMY01018034.1:0-41709 GCA_013397315.1 Donacobius atricapilla | reverse complement strand
CCCCAGAAATATTCAAGGTCAGATGGGTCTTTGGGAAATCTGGTAGAAGGTGACCCTACCCATGGCAAGGAGGTTGGACGGGTGGACCTCTAAAAGCCACTTCCAATCCAACTTATTCTATTATTCTACAATATCCTTATTCTACTGCAAAGGGCCAAGATAAAAGTGAAAATCTCTGAAGAGGCAATTTGCTTGCAAATCACACAAAACCACTTACCTATAGAAACAAACATGCATATATCAATATACTATCAATAGGAACAACTTAACTGCAAGTATATGCTGAAGAAAAAAGGAACAAAACAAACAAAAACCACAAAACCCCAGAAAATGCTGACTAGTGTAGACTTCCTGCCAGACCTTTTATGATACCAAGATTTTATTATACTAATTCGATACTATGAAAGGAATCCTTGATACATCTAACATAGAATTACATTTAATTTCTTTGTATCTTAGTTTGAAAAACTTTTCTACCTTACTATGAAGAGATCAGATACTTTATACTTCTAGTATAGCCACACTTACCCGAGATGACCACCTCATTCCTAGGAAGCTTAGCATAATGCAGTTGCATACTGTTGCATTTATATTTAATTAACCATAGAAGACATAAAGCATTCTACAGCCTTCTACCCTGACTAATAATTGTATCCTACTTGGCTATTTTTATAGCTCCATAGTGCAAACAACTTCAGCTGGAAGATTCAAAATTCAAGATTTCTTATTCTGACGTAACAGAAGATTTTTCTTTTTGAATTTTTTCAAACAAATACTTATATAGAAGTGGAAATTGGGTACACCAACCACAACTCCAACCTGGCCATCATTGTCTGAAGCAATGTGGAATTGTATTTTTGGCAAAAACCACAAAGGATGGCAATTGGACAAAAAATATAAATTAATTTTGCTCAGTTATTGATGCAGAAAAGTATTAAATAGTCCATTTCAAAAGCAGATGAAAATAGAACTTTTCACTCTGCAGGAAGGAGAAAAATTGAGATCTTAGACTCTCCAGGGTGAAGAATATAAAATGAAAGAATTATTTACCCCTGAGGAAATTAAACTGAAGATGACATGCCATACTATATTGATTATGTGGTGCAAGTGTGTTGCTGTACACTGGAACTAATTAAATGTCCAGGTTGTCAGGATGAATGAGAGCACGTAATTCTTGATAATTGTTAACAAAATTGACCTGACTCTTAAAATTGATCCTGCATGTCCCTCACTTACCAGCACATTCAGATCAATTTTTGAGACATTATTTTTTTTAAGTTTGTACTCACAATTAATGGCATATGTGAACTTTATTTCACTGAATTAGAAAGCAGGGTATTAAAAAAAAAAAAAAAATAGAGGCAGTTTTGGGTTTCCTAGAAGTATATAAATGTCTCCAGGTTACAGCACTGACAGCATGTGATATGTGCCAAAATGTTGCATAAATAAACCCTTTACTGAATCTTCATACATACAGCAAATTTAATAACTAAAGGCTACTAATATTTTTCTGTATTTCTGTGAAGGGATACAGGGGAAAGTAATGCATATATAAAGGCTTGCAAATTGCTGTTTTGTCTTTCTTTCTAAGAAAAAAAAAAGTCAGTCTTCCATTTAAATGTATAGTATTTTACCCACATTTATACTACTCAGTTAATCTAACAGAAAGCAAGTCTACAGTTTTGTGACTTTATGTTCCTTCAGAGTTGTACCTGTGAAAGGTCACACCTTCCTCAATGTCTTTCAAAAAATGTCATGTGAGAAAGAATAAATCCACCGAAGACCATGAGGAGTGGGAGACTATGTTAAGAATTATCTAGATTCTATAAATTGAGACAGTAGTTTAAGACATGACATTAACTATCTTTTGAGGACTTAGATTAGACAGAAATTACATTAACAAATTCAGTAAAAAATTGCTTTTCAAAAAAAGTTGGAATTCTTTTTCCTATTACTTTTTCTTTCTGTTTTCTGTGAATCTTGCCTGGAAAATAATTTTGTAAAGGTATATCTGTTTTTTTCCCCCTAAAGATATTTAAACTTTTTGAATGTTTTCAAGAAGGATATTTTTAAAATTTGACTGACATCTATTTGGTCTATCTAAAACTGTGTTTTCTTATCTTTATTAAGTTAATAACAAAAACCAACCAGCAATTTCCTAAAGCAACCGTTCATTAGAAATATTTCCTAAAACCGATTCAGAAGTAGTGAGTGTAAACGTAATTGCTTTTGAGGCATTTCTAAGGGAGTGCTTGTTAAATGTGAATCTCTTCCTACTGCAAAAACTTCATGTTTCTACACAGAAACCTTCATCCTCTGCTCTTGATTCCCCCAGAGCTTTCAGTTTTATTTAGAAGGAGACATGTATGGAATAAGGCCAGTGGGAATGATGTCTTATATTTAAAGGGCAATTTTGTTTTAAATTAAGGTTTTCATTTGACTGGACAGATATTTATTAAAGTCAGATAATACCAAGAATATGAATTGCAAGTGAACAACTCTGAATATCAGTGATAACTATCTTTGTATTTCACTGATTCCCTAAATTTGCAGCAGTTTTGCTCAGCTGCAATCTTCAAATTCCTGGAATCTCATTGCATGGTTGAAGTCAAGAAGTAGTTGTAAATGAGTAGGAGAAATGAAAATATGGTGTTTCACAAAGGGATAGTGAGTACTAATGAACATTAGATTCCTAACTTTCTGGTGTTAAATGTAACTGATTTGTTTTCAGTAATGGTCAGCTGTGAGAATCTGATATATCCTAAAAATCACAGTGCATTAAAAGGTAGTAAAGGTAAGGAATGCAATTGCAGCTGCTTACAGCAAGAAAAAACTGCTACAAAGATATTATTTCAGATTGTTGCTAGTATGCCATGTCCTCATGAAATATCAAGGATATAAATTTGAGCAAATTATTTACATATTGTTATCAACATTTTTTGTCATAATGACACATTATACAAACACGATAAATCAGTCAAATATGCAAGAAGCTACTCACAAGAACTAGGGAATTTCTAACAAAAAATAACATTTCATTTAAATTTTTTTCAAAATTTTTAATAACTCAAATTATTGGAAGCTTGTAAATTTTGTCATGGTCACATTAAACAGACATTTAAAGTAGGCACGTAAATGATATCTTGTTTAGAAGAACATACACAAAAAAGTCTACTTGAAATACTTAAGAGGTCTATGAAAAACAATTTATTTAGGCAAGCAACTAGCCTTTTTAAGGACTATATTTGAGGGGTTTTGATGCTAAAAAAGTCCTTTCCTTATAAAGTGAGTAAAAAGGAGAGAGCGCAAAAGCCTTGCAGTAGGGGAAAGGTAGAAGTTGCTACGTTAAGATTTGGATAAAGGAAATGTCCTTTTTCTAATGTCATAGCACTTATCCAAAAATCAACATGTTATATCTACAAATATGGAAATAAAAATATGGATACAATTTTTTTTTTCATCTGTTAATATAACTGGTAGATTTCTTGTTTCTGCTTAATATGGATGACTCTTTCAAATATATGCACCTAAGACTACTTACATGCACATGTATACATACACATTTATATAAGGAAAGTGAGAGAATGACTGAGTAGATTCTGTTGACATAACCTGACTATACAACCATCATGCCTTATTTTGTTTAAGAAAATTTTAAAAACCCAAACACAAAAATAAAAAATAAGAAGAATAGATCCATTTTCAAAATATGTTCAAAACACTACTTCTTGAGAATTAGGATAACAGATTATAGAAGTTTTCACAGACTTTGCAAGTCAGAGCCAGTACAAAGCAGCCTTGCAGATAAGTATTTTGAAGTAAATGAAAAATTGGACATTGAACAGGCAATATGCGTTTGCAGCCCAGAAAGCCAACTCCATCCTGGGCTGTGTCAAAAGCAGCCTGACCAGCAGGTAGAGGGGGCTGATCCTGTCCCTCTACTTTACTCTTGTGAGACTCCACCTGATGTGCTTCGCCCAGTTTTGCAATTTCCAGTACAACAAAGACATGAACTTGTTAGAGGAAGTCATGCAAACGCTCAGAAGACTAAAACATTGACCTCCAAAGATCTTTTGAGAGAGTTGAACAGAAGAGCTCACTCGGTGGGGACCTACAGAGATCATCACTCTGTCCAAATGGCTGACCAAGTTAGGGTGACAAAAAGTTAAAGCATATTATTAAAGGAATTGTCTAAATATCTCTTAGACACTGATTAACTTGGGCCATCAACCAATTTTCTAGGAAGCCTGTTCCAGGGTTTGACCATAATTGCTATAAAGAAATGGTTCCTGACATCCAGTTCAAAACTCTCCTGATGAATCTTTTGTCTATTCTGTGTGTCCTGTCATTTGATCTCAATACCTCTCTCTCCAAATCCCCAGGAAGATGTAGAGTGCAATGAAGTCAGTCCAACTTCATTTTCTCCGAACTAATTAGCCCAAAGTTAGTTGCTGCTCATGGGACATTCCTTCCAGCCCTTCCACTAGCTTTTTTGCCCTTCTCTGATGCACCTCCAAATCCTTCTCAACACTGTGGAGCAATGTATTTTTACATTGCAAATGCTGAATACAGTGGGATAATATAAATTTTTGGTCAGCTATGTTTGGTGCACCCCAGGATGAGGTTTGCCCTCTTGGCTGCCCAGGCTCCCTGCTGGCTCCTGCTGAGCCTGCTGTCAACCAGAACTCCCAAATCCTTTTCTACGGCCTCTCAGTTCTTAAAGCTTATTAAAAAGATGGAGCGACACCTCTGTTTACCAAAGTCTGTACAGACAGGAGAAGGGAAAATTATTTTGAAATGAGAGTATATTTATATTGGATAAAGAAGAAATTTCCCTATTCCTTGAAGTGTTCAAAATCAGATTGGACAGTGATGCAGTAATAAATGTCTGTGCCCATAGAAAGGGACTAGACCAGGTTTTGGTATTGGCAGGTGCTACATGGGATGCCTTCTGTCAGAAGCTGATAGAAGCTTCTTCCATGTCCAGGACAGACAATTCCCAGCAGCTCCAAGGCAAATGTGCTGCTGGGCAAGACAGAGCCAATCAGGAGTATTGGTAAAACTTCTATGATAACATATTAATTCAGAAGAGAAAAAGGAAGTCATTGTGTAGATGTAATTGCAGCCAGAGAAGAGGCAAGGGAGAACACATGAGAGGAATAATTCTGCAGGCGCTAAGGTCAGTAGAGAAGGAGGGGCAGGATGTGGTCTAGGTGTCAGAGCTGAGATTCCTCTGCAGCCTATGGTGCAGCCCATGGTGAGGCAGCTGAGCCCCTGCAGCCCATGGAGTTCCATAAGGGTGCAGAGATCCACCTGCAGCCTGTGGAGGGGACCCATCTAGGAGCAGGTCGATGCCTGAGAGGTGGCTGCGACCCCAGGTGAGCTCTGTGCTGTAGTGGGTCCCAGCAGGGACCCATACAACCATGGAGAGAAGAGCCCATGCTAGACCATGGTTTCCTTGTAGGACTTGTGGCCCTGTTGGGGACCCACTTTGGAACAAGCTTTTCTTGAAGGACTGCACCACATGGTAGAGTCACCCACACTGGAGCAGTTCATGGAGAACCATTGCCCATGAGATTGGCTCACACTGCAGAAGTTCATGGAGATCTGCCTCCCATGGGAGGGACCCCACATTGGAGAGGAGAAAGACTTACTGAGCAGCAGCAGGTACAACCTGTGTTAAACTGACCATAACCTCCATTCCCTGTCTCCCTGCGCTGCTGGCAAGGGAGGATGTAGAGATGAGAAAGAGGGAGGGGTAGAGGAAGGTTTTTAAAACCTTTTATTTATTATCCTGCTCTGATATTTTTAGTAATAAATTAAATTAATATTTCTAATTTGAGTCTGTTTTGCCTGAGACAATATTTGGTGAGTGACCTCTCCCTGTCCTTGTCTAAACTCATGAACTCTATGTTACATTTTCTCTCCCCTGTCCAGCTGCAAAGGGGTGTGGGAGAGAGGCTTTGGTGGGTGTCTGGCATATGGAAAGGAACAACTCTGTACGAGGTCCAATCCAAACCATTCTGTGATTGATGCTGTCATTCTATGTCTTTTCTCTTTGACAATAAGATTTACAATCAGAAGAGCTCACCTTATGACCTAATTCATTCCAAATTTCATGGTCATTGTTGTCAGTGGTAAAATCTCCAAGTATTTAAGTTGAAACTATTTCTAGGTATAACATTCTCTTTGTACTCAGTAAAGTTATAGTGCTTTGCTACATTCTGATTATCCACACCTGAGTAGCAAGAAATACAAATTATAATGGTAACAGTACTAGTAATTGGGGGGAAAAAAATAGAAAACAGAAAAATAATAATAATAAAAAAGATAAAAGAATGGTGACCACAATTCTCCATATAACGATGTGGCTGCTGGTTATGAAGCTAATTGTGTGGAGAAATTAGCTACAGTGTTGAGCTAGAAATTAGCTCAATTTTTAATGTTGCTTTACATGCTTTTCTAAAGGGTTCTAAAATATAACATCTCTGCATCTCTTCAGTGATTATCTATTACTAACATTTATACTCAGTACTAGTCTGAATGTATATTGCAATTATGTGCATTAGATATTTTTACATTGCAAAGAAAGCGGTACTGTTTAAGTCTAAATACTGTTGAAAAATAGAGCAAAAGTGAGAAAGAAGATGAGAAGGGATGCAGCCAGGACAGCTGACCCCAACTGACCAGAGGGATTTCCCACACCATATGGCATCTTGCTCAACAAATAGAGCTGGGGAATGAAGGGAGAAGTGGGGCCTTTTGAGTGATGATGTTTGTCTTCCTAAGTGACACTGTGTGTGATGGAGCCCGGCTTTCTGGGAGATGGCTGAACACCTGCCTGCTCATGGGAAGCTGTGAAAGAATTCCCTGTATTGCCTTGCCAGCGTGTGCTTTTGCAGCTTTCACTTCTTAATCTGTCTTTAACTCAACCCACGAGTTTTCTCTCTTTTACCCCTCTGATCCTCTCTCTCATCCCAGTGGCAGGCAGTGAGCAAATGACTTTTTGGGGCTTAGTTGTCAGCATGGTTAAACTACAGCAGTATGTCAGATGAATCAGATTTTATAAAGGATCTCTTGCTACCCTCTTCTGATGAAACATGAGGATTTAGAGAACATAAGGGATAGTGGAATTATCAGTGACTGAATTAGGAAGGATCTGGTAATTCCTATTACTCAATGTTATTTACTTATCATGCTACTACTTTAAGTAAAAAATCCTGGCAAAAACATTACTGAGAAATCAAACGTGAAGTAAGGAGTAGGGCTAAACCAGTGACTCTAGACTGAGAAGTATATTCTCATTAAATATATGAAAAGTTTCTTGTAATAAATTTGTGTTTATAACTATTTAATAACAGTGGCAGCATTTAAAATCATCAGGTTTTGTTAAAAGATGGGTGATCAACTTGCTTGAAGTTCAAGAAAAAAATCAAATTTTGAACATCTGAGCTGTGATATAAAAAATTAAAATGACATGTATGTTGTACCTTAGTAGTGTTGAATCATATTATTGTGATATCAGTCCAGTATGAAAGGTGCTGATCAACCAGAAGAACTAGAGTGTTTTGCAAAAAAATGGTTTGAAAGCTGGTGAAAGACAAAAGTCTTCTCTGTAACACCTAATATTTGAAGGACTATACCTGTTACAGCATTTTTCTATCTAGTTTAAAAAATATTTATACTATTTAGTAATATACTATTTAGGTTTTTTTTCAAGTAAAGGGCTTTTCTGAAACAGAAATTTATTAGGAGTCTTTTCACATATTACTACATTGCACTACCAGGTAGTTATAAATTAGTTCTTATAATGAAATACGAAAATATTAATATAAAAAAAGCTTCCACTTTTTTGAAATGTACATTGACAGCATTTTGAAATATTCAATCTAAGATACTTTAAGTAGGGAAAGAAAAAGGATTAAACTAACATTATAAAACCAGAATAAATTTGAAACCATAAATATCAACCAGTTTGAAGTCTAGTTCTTGGAAGCGTGTTGAAAGACCAGTCATCCACTTTTCATCTGTTCTGTAACAATGGGAAAGACTAAAATAATACTCTGGAAACTGTGAGTTTGGGAAAATAGGCAAAAATATAGTTTAGATAGAAAGCAGTAGAATAATAAAGAAGGACAAATCTAATATGAAAACACAATGAAACTGCAGAGGACTTTGAAGGTAATAATGAGAGGCTAGCTACAGAAATGAAAGCTGAATCAGAAATTTCGTGAAATGGGGCTGGACAGCCAATAAAAATTTAGTCATCTTCATTTAAGAATGCTTAGAGCAGTATACTGACTATTAGAAAATGTCAGCATATAGGAAAGCATTTTTGTTTTATTTTTCTCTTATTAAGCTTTTTTTTTTGATACTTAAATGAAATTAAGACATAGTTGTTCATTTTTATGTGATGCAGAGAACCTAAAATAGAGTCTATGATTTCCAGGCACATGATAAATACAAAAAAATGGAAAAAGTAATGGACACTTCTGTCTCTAGCATACTCACACTGAGCTGGCAGTGAACAATCCAGAAAGAAATGTCAGACAGGCTGAGATGGATGATAGCCCAAGAGAGAAGTTGTCAGGTAAGGGAGGATATGAAAGAGAGCTTCAATAGAGAGAAAGTCAGGGTAAAGATTCAGTCAGTGGATGTGAACATAAAAGGAAGAATGGATGTAAAAATGGCAGAGAAGAGAATGGAAAGGCAGTGTATTTTTTTGGTTTGTTTTTTGTTAAAAGCCCATATTAAGAAATTGAGAGGGTGTTTACCACAGGGAAAAAAAAAAAAAAAAAAAGGAAGTCTTCAAAAGAAACAGGAGGAGTAACATATTTAAAAGAGACCTAGGAGCTGGAAAGAACAAGGAAATTGCAATTTTCATAATCATAATGTTACTGTATTTGTATTTTTTTTTCAATTATACCCTTCTAGAAAATCCCTGAAACATGTTTCCATGAAAGAAAGAATCTCAAAGACAGATATCTGGTCTATCCTTCCATAAAACTGTTATGGATTTTCTTTTAGGTAGTTTAAATTATGTATCTCTACTAATATTGCCTACCAAGAAAGATTTACACTGATGGTAGTAACAAGTTTTGTGATATCATTTTTTTTCCAGGAAAAAGCAAGACTGTAAAATAATACAGGGAGATGGAAGAAGAACCAGGGGCTAACAACTCTTCTTGTTCTAAAATGGAGATTGATTTAAATGTGTGTAGGACCATAGGATAAGGTTATTTGAAATTATTAAGAATATTTGATCCCAGAGGGATTTTGTAACCATCATTTCCTATGTTCCCATATTTAAGATAGCTATTTTGACCAAGTAGAAGTTGAAGAAGAAAACAAAGCAAAACAAATGCCAAAATACCCCTTCTCTAACTTGGTAGAATGGAAAAAATGGAAAATTAGATTTTCAGTACATCTTTCTGTAAGAGCTGTCTTTAAATTCAGGCAAACTTTATTTAGCAGCAATCCTTCCTCAGTGCCCAATCCCAGGGATAATTAAAAATATAATTGCAGTTGTGTTGTTTTCAGCTGTGGCAGAGTTAATTTTTTTCACAGTGGTTGGTATGAGGCTATGTTTTGGATTTTTGCTGAACACAGGGTTGATAATACACAGATGTTTTTGTTATTCCTAAGCAGAGCTAACACGGAGCCACGGCCTGTTCTGCTTCTCATACAACCACACTGGGGAAGAAGTTGTCGGTGCATGCGAAGTTGGGAGGAGACACAGCCAGGAGAGACAACCCCAACTGACCAAAGGAATATTTCAGACCATAGGACATCATGTTCAGTGTATAAAGTGGGGAGAAGAAGGAGGAAGTGGAGGATGTTTGAAGTGATGGCATTTGTCTTCCCAAATAACCATTGCATGTGAAGTCCCTGCTCTCCTGGAGATGGCTGAACACCTGTGTGAAGAGCAGTGAATTAATTCTTGTTTTTCTTTGCTTGCCGTCTTTGTCTTGACCCATGGCTTTTCTAACTTTTGCCCTTCCAGTTCTCTCTGTAATCCTGCTGAGGGGGGGAAGTTGGCAAGCAGCTCTGTGGTGTTTACCAGCTAGAATGAAAGCATGGCACAGGTTAAAGCTGCAAATGAAAATATGTGATGTCTAGAAAGCAAATTAATGATGGGCTGAATGACTATTTTTCTGCTAATAATCTCAAAGAGGATAATTACCCGACCCATCACCTTTACAGAGAACTCTAGTATGAAGGTGTTGAATAATTAAATCTACTCTCCTTGAATCTTTCTCTTCTATGAAAAAAATGCATGCTTTTGTTTCTGCTTTATAAAGCAAAAACCAGACATATGTTTTCATCTCTAAGTAATGTTTATTCAATCACCACACATGTTTAAAACTTCTTAATGACAATATTTGGGCCTGACTGACACCTCACAGATCATTAAAGATGAAATTCTATATGCATGGAATCCAATACAGTAATTTATGCACTGTTGAATTTTTGCAATTGATAAAAATAGATTAAATCCAGTGATTGCCTGCAAAACTGACGCTTGTTAAAAGTATCACTTCTATATGAGATATCTCTGACCACTAAAGACATAATATGGTTTTCATGTCATGATTACAGTAGACACTTCCAGAAGGGATAGATAATATAAATATGTATCCATATTTATATATATTATGTATATATATATATATACATATATGCTATTTTTTACATTTGATTCATCACCTATCTATAAGCTGATTTTAATTCACCTGGCACTCAAAATGCCCCCACACTTACCTAGTAATATCTCATTATTTATCTTTGAGTGATAGCTCTGGGCTGGAATTTAATACCCAAATTTCAGAAATTAACTCTGTGAGCAGAATAAAGATCTCTTAGAGTATATTAAAACCAAAACCTGTTATGTTGCTTTGTTCCAAATATATCCCCAGTCACTGATGCTATACATGTAAACTGTCAAGAACAGAGAGAAAAAAATCCCATTTCAATATCTTGATTGATAAATTAGCATATGATTAATATGATACCCCTCTGAGATGCTACAGCAATTTTGTTTACAAATGATGAATTCAAGAAAGCATCAATAATTTTTTTGCTAATATCGGAGATTAAAAATAAGAATGTTTTATCTGCAAGTTCTGCAGTAGCTTTTTTTACTATTTCAAACAACTTCTAGTTTTCCAGGAAATAATAGGATGGGTTTTTTTACCACTACAGATTTGTCTTTATATGAGTAGCTCATTCATTATTGATGAAGATTGATTTTGTCTGATTACCTTCTCTGTAGCTGATAAGAATCCTGCACAACTTACCTTTTATTTTTGCTGTAGGTGAGGAACTGAAACTACTTTTTGCTGCTATGGTAACATTATTTTATAATAGCATTCCACTTCAGCTTTTATACGAAATTTTCTCACAATGTAGGAGGAAGAAGAAAGGAAGAAAACTGACATGATAACAAGAAAGTGAGAATAATTTAATAAAAAACACCTAAAATTAATAATGGGTTCTTTCAAGTTTTCACTCAGGGCAGGAGGGAGGAAGAACACCATGTAAAATTCAATATTAATGTTTTATTTGATAATATTTACAGTTAACATGAAAAGGGTCTTGTTAGACAAAAATTTCATTCAGATATCTAGCCTTCAAAATGAAACATCAGAATGAGAGATAAAACTAGTCAATAATGAGAAATAATGAGAAGTAAATAAACAAAATAACCATATTTGAAAGGTTTCAGTAAAAATAAGAAGTTGCAAAAATATTCAGAGAACTTATTTTGATTTTGCAGATACTATGTTGTTTCAGTTACAAATGCTGACAAATTAGGTCATAGAGTCATAACAGTCAATGAAAATGGCAATTCATAGGTCATTTTAAATTTATTTTAGGGGCATTTAATGCAATCTATAGCATGCACTTTACAATAATATTTGCACTTTACAATAATATAATGCACTTTACAATAATATTACTTCACAATAATATTTGAGCTCAAATATATGCTTAAATGTTCATTTCAATTAAAATTTCATTGATAACTAGTATGAAGTAATGAAAGGAACAATGGTTTGAAGGTCTTCATACTAGAACATGCAGAGATAAATATTCCAGGGTTTGTTTCTGTCTTCTTTTGTTTTGTGTTTCTTTGGAAAAAAAAAATTCTTGTGTAGTGGGAATAAAATTTTATTATTTTTACCAGTAAAACAACTTTAAATTCCCCAGTCTGGGATCAGATTGTGTAAAACCGATGAGTTTCAAGAGCCATCTATAATAAACCACTTGGTCCTGCTTAAAGAGTAGATAGGATAGATCCAGCTCAAATTTTAATGGAGAATCTTGCCAACCAAACCACAAATAGATTGTGACTGTTGTTCTCTTTAGGGAAGACAGTCCTATTCCTGTAGAAAAGGGACTATGACAACCATAGTTTGCAAGGTGGAGAAGAAAAAGTGGCGTTACTGTTGACTTTATGGCATAACAGATTTTTTTTTTTTTAAGAAAATAAGTCAGTATCTTTTCCTGCAATCATTCCTTTTGTACTTTAATTAACCATTTACTAATTCTAAGTGAAGGACCAATAAATTAAACATTTTTAACTGTGGACTCTCAGTGATATCTTTTGAGAAAATGCTTTCTTTCATTATGCTTTAAAACTTACTGGTTATAAAGATGAACCAGCATTGTAATTTTTAGGGTAAAATAGTTCTGGTCAAACCAAATGTACTTCCTGTAACTCGGTCAAACTAAAACATGCACACACACAGATCCTTACAAAACGTATTTACACATACTGTCTTGATGCCACTTATGACTGACAGAATGAGGTAACATTTCTGATTCTTTTTCATAATGGAAGTGATGAAATTTTTCCATTTTCACATTTTTCCTGTTGCTAAATTAATTATTTCTACAGCAACAAAAAATCTAATTCAACTTCAGAAGTTTCATTTGGGTGTCACACTTTCTATATTTCTAGAACGCTTCCTTCAGCACAAGTGTATTGAGGACTTTATTATTTTAACAGGACGTGTTTTATTCAAATTCAGTCTATATTTAAAAATATTTTCCATCCCCCCAAAGAGGCATTTTTTCATATTTAAGTATCTGAAAGTACAATCAGGCAAATAAGAAAACACTTGGATCTAAGTAGAAACACATAGTACTACCAGAATCTCCTTGTCATCTCCAGATGAATCCAAGGTTGATCTGTTTTTTTAGATTCTCAGAACAGTGTCAACAGGGAATTTTATGCAATATTTGGAGCATACACTACTTCAGGGCATGAAGGTTCTAAAAATAAAAGCTGACACTATTGTAGTGCACTTAAATTTGATTGACAAGAGCAGTGAAGTCATAAAGAATAAGACAAAATTGTTATGACACTAGGCAAGCTGCTTAAACAATGACTGAGAAAGAGTTGCATTTTTATTCTGGCATTTTTTTCCCTATGCATCCCAAAAATGGTCACTGTGAAATTGTAAGGCTCATAGCTACAATTTTATTTCTCTGGATAAAATCAATCATTCCATAAGATATTTAAGATATCCATATTTCTTCAAAAAGAGACACTTTATAAAATTTTATCTTTCACTGAAAAGTGCATTACTATTCTGTAACATTCATTAAGAGAGAAATTTCAAACCCATAAACATTCAGGGTTTTGAATTCCTCTCCTTGTATTCTAGTGAATTCTTCATGGTTCCTAAAAAAAGGAGTGAGCTATGCAAGGTAGGGTTAAAAAAGACAAAATAAAGTCTCAACACTTTTTGTTGAGTTGTTTAGAATCAATTTGAATTGATAGTTTCAATGACAGATGGCTCCCTCAAGGAGAAAATTTGGTGGGGTTTGGGATGTTTTGGGATTTTTTTCTAATTTCTTTTTTTTTCTCTTCGTCCTAATATAGTTATTTGCATTCTGTTATGCTCCTGAGTAGCTCCTGTGTGGCTTTTACTACACCTTGATGTATTACCATAGATTAAAATGTGAAAAAATGAGATCAGACTAAGATAATACAGATTTTCTTTTTACCATTGACCTGGTTCCAGTTGGGATAGATAATCTCTTCTCAGTATTTGATACAGTGCTGTGTTTTGGGTTCAGAATGACAAAAATGTTTGTAACACACTGATGTTTTGGTTTTTGTTGGGTCATGTTTATCCTAAGTCAAGAGCTGGGGTTTTTTTGTGTGGGTGAGAGGTAAATATATATTTGGTTTGTGTGGCCAGGTTTTGGTAGTAGGAGTCGTTCTACAGGAGTGGCTTCTGTGAGAAGCTGCCAGAAGCTTTCCTTAGTCTGACAGAGTCAATGCCAGCTGGTTCCATGACGAATCCTTCGCTGTCCAAGGCCAAGCCAATCAGAGATGGCAGAGGTATCCCTGTAGTAAAATATTTTCATGGTTTAAGAAACATATTTCTGAGTTTATTTGCTGCCGCTGAAACACTCTAAACCATGTGCCACTCGATGATTCTGCCTCCTGCTCTCCCTTCAGCTGTGCTGGGCTGAAGACAAGAATTGGAGGCACAAAAGATAAAAATCACTGGTTGAGATAAAAACAATTACTGAAAACAGCAAAAAAATATGACAATGAACAATGATAGCAACAATGTTAATGACAAAGTATACAAGGCGAATGGATCCACACGCTGCTGCTTATCCCCCATGGAAATCCCCTGACAGTGCCTGACTTCTGCGTCTCCCACAGTACACAACCAAGCAGGGAGCTCTTTCCCCATCTCTGGAAAATGATGTAAGGTTGTATAGAATGAACTCCCACTCCTGGTCATACCCCATTCTGGCTCCCACAAAATTTAAGCCTGTCCTGGCTGGAACCAGGACATATATTTAAGAAGAAAAGCAAAAGATATAGTGCTGAAGTAATTGTTCTCAGAGAAGAGTGAGTTGAGTATATGTGAGATGAACAGCTCTACAGCCACCAAAGTCAGTGGAGAAGGAGGGCAAGGATGTGCTCCAGGTGCTGTAGCTGAAATTACCCTGCAGTCCATGGTGCAGCACCTGAGCCCCCACAGCCCATGGAAGTCCACAGGCATGCAGAGATCCACCTGCAGCCATGCAGGAAACCCACACCAGAGAATATGGATGCTTGAAAGAAGGCTGTGACCCCATGGGTAGCCTGCACTGGAGCAGGCTTCAGATGGGGACCTGCAGACCCATGGAGAGAGAAGTTCATGCTGGAATAGGTTTCTTGGTAGGAGTTGTGATCCCCTGTGGGATCCACTCTGGAGCAGGCTGTTTTGGAAAGACTGCATCCTGTGGAAGTGTGACCCACGTTGCAGTAGTTTGTGAACTGTGGCCTGTGTGAAGAACTCACTTTGCAGAAGTTCATGGAGAACTGTTTCCCATGGGAGGGACCCCATGTTTGACTATAGGAAATTGTCTTCTCCCTGGGCAGTGGAAGAAACAACCTGTGATGAACTGACCATAACACCAATTCCCTGTGTCCCTACACTGCTGGAGCAGAGGAGATAGAGCCCAAGAAAGAGGGAGGAGTGGGGGAAAGGTGTTTTAAACCTGCCAGATTCCAATTGGTAATAAATTCAATTTAAGTCTTCTTTGCCCTTGATAGTAATCGGTTTGTGATTTCTCCCTGTCCTTATCTCAACTCATGAACCTTTCATTACATTTTCTCGCCCTTATCCAGTTGTGGAGGGGAGTGATAAAGCAGCTTGGCGGTTACCTGTCATCCAGACAGGGTCAGCCCACCACAACAGCATTTGTAGGACAGTGGAAGCTGTGATTGTGGATTTTATAGAAAAAAAAAGCAACTTATATGTAGCAATTTACATTTGATTATTGCAGAAAGTGTTCATATTTACATAGAAAAATATGCACAGATAAATGTGCAATAGAAAAGGTTTGTAAAAGATGAATGGGAAAAGAATTGAACTCCAGTTTCTTATTTTAATTTAGTAAAACTAAAACTTTCCATTAACATATCTCCTTCTTCAGGTTTTCATATTTCATTTTCTCACATATTGCTCGTCCCAGAGCTGAAATGTCCATTTAAAACTTTCGGCTTATAATTTGATACTACCAGAGCAAGTAGCACCTGCTGATTCCCAGGGTACACCAATAAGTGCAGTCTGCAGGCTGAAACAGCTGGCACCACTATTTAACACGATCAGGATTTACATTTAAAATGTAATCGGTATTATATTATGTTCCAGTAAGTACTTTTCATCATGTGACCATCTGTTTCTGCAGTTGTAATTTTGTGCTTCCCTTGATAGCTGTCCTCAAAAAAAAACCAAAAAAAAAAAAATCAAACCCAAACCAACTGAAAGTCATGCTGGGTATTCTACACTAAACCTCTTTACTGAACACTAAGGAACACAATTGCCTAATGTGGTACAGTCCTGATGGGCCACAGCCACACAGCCACTTGCTCACTTGTCAAGTGGGATAGGGAAGAAAATCGAAAAGGTAAAATTGGAAAAACTCAAGGGTGGAGGTAAAGCCAGTTTACAAATTACCAAAAGCTGTGAATGCAAGCAAAACAAAACAAGGAATTTATTCACCTCTTCTCATAGGCAAACAGGAAAGCCAGGCTTCATCATGTGTAAGCATTACCTGGAAAGAAAACACCATCACTCCAAACATCCTCCCTTCCTCNTGAGTTTATTTGCTGCCGCTGAAACACTCTAAACCATGTGCCACTCGATGATTCTGCCTCCTGCTCTCCCTTCAGCTGTGCTGGGCTGAAGACAAGAATTGGAGGCACAAAAGATAAAAATCACTGGTTGAGATAAAAACAATTACTGAAAACAGCAAAAAAATATGACAATGAACAATGATAGCAACAATGTTAATGACAAAGTATACAAGGCGAATGGATCCACACGCTGCTGCTTATCCCCCATGGAAATCCCCTGACAGTGCCTGACTTCTGCGTCTCCCACAGTACACAACCAAGCAGGGAGCTCTTTCCCCATCTCTGGAAAATGATGTAAGGTTGTATAGAATGAACTCCCACTCCTGGTCATACCCCATTCTGGCTCCCACAAAATTTAAGCCTGTCCTGGCTGGAACCAGGACATATATTTAAGAAGAAAAGCAAAAGATATAGTGCTGAAGTAATTGTTCTCAGAGAAGAGTGAGTTGAGTATATGTGAGATGAACAGCTCTACAGCCACCAAAGTCAGTGGAGAAGGAGGGCAAGGATGTGCTCCAGGTGCTGTAGCTGAAATTACCCTGCAGTCCATGGTGCAGCACCTGAGCCCCCACAGCCCATGGAAGTCCACAGGCATGCAGAGATCCACCTGCAGCCATGCAGGAAACCCACACCAGAGAATATGGATGCTTGAAAGAAGGCTGTGACCCCATGGGTAGCCTGCACTGGAGCAGGCTTCAGATGGGGACCTGCAGACCCATGGAGAGAGAAGTTCATGCTGGAATAGGTTTCTTGGTAGGAGTTGTGATCCCCTGTGGGATCCACTCTGGAGCAGGCTGTTTTGGAAAGACTGCATCCTGTGGAAGTGTGACCCACGTTGCAGTAGTTTGTGAACTGTGGCCTGTGTGAAGAACTCACTTTGCAGAAGTTCATGGAGAACTGTTTCCCATGGGAGGGACCCCATGTTTGACTATAGGAAATTGTCTTCTCCCTGGGCAGTGGAAGAAACAACCTGTGATGAACTGACCATAACACCAATTCCCTGTGTCCCTACACTGCTGGAGCAGAGGAGATAGAGCCCAAGAAAGAGGGAGGAGTGGGGGAAAGGTGTTTTAAACCTGCCAGATTCCAATTGGTAATAAATTCAATTTAAGTCTTCTTTGCCCTTGATAGTAATCGGTTTGTGATTTCTCCCTGTCCTTATCTCAACTCATGAACCTTTCATTACATTTTCTCGCCCTTATCCAGTTGTGGAGGGGAGTGATAAAGCAGCTTGGCGGTTACCTGTCATCCAGACAGGGTCAGCCCACCACAACAGCATTTGTAGGACAGTGGAAGCTGTGATTGTGGATTTTATAGAAAAAAAAAGCAACTTATATGTAGCAATTTACATTTGATTATTGCAGAAAGTGTTCATATTTACATAGAAAAATATGCACAGATAAATGTGCAATAGAAAAGGTTTGTAAAAGATGAATGGGAAAAGAATTGAACTCCAGTTTCTTATTTTAATTTAGTAAAACTAAAACTTTCCATTAACATATCTCCTTCTTCAGGTTTTCATATTTCATTTTCTCACATATTGCTCGTCCCAGAGCTGAAATGTCCATTTAAAACTTTCGGCTTATAATTTGATACTACCAGAGCAAGTAGCACCTGCTGATTCCCAGGGTACACCAATAAGTGCAGTCTGCATGCTGAAACAGCTGGCACCACTATTTAACACGATCAGGATTTACATTTAAAATGTAATCGGTATTATATTATGTTCCAGTAAGTACTTTTCATCATGTGACCATCTGTTTCTGCAGTTGTAATTTTGTGCTTCCCTTGATAGCTGTCCTCAAAAAAAAACCAAAAAAAAAAAAATCAAACCCAAACCAACTGAAAGTCATGCTGGGTATTCTACACTAAACCTCTTTACTGAACACTAAGGAACACAATTGCCTAATGTGGTACAGTCCTGATGGGCCACAGCCACACAGCCACTTGCTCACTTGTCAAGTGGGATAGGGAAGAAAATCGAAAAGGTAAAATTGGAAAAACTCAAGGGTGGAGGTAAAGCCAGTTTACAAATTACCAAAAGCTGTGAATGCAAGCAAAACAAAACAAGGAATTTATTCACCTCTTCTCATAGGCAAACAGGAAAGCCAGGCTTCATCATGTGTAAGCATTACCTGGAAAGAAAACACCATCACTCCAAACATCCTCCCTTCCTCCTTCTTCGGTTTGTGTCACCTGTCATAGCTGTGATCCCTCTGAAATCCTTATGCACCCCTGGCATGTGCAGCGGTGGGGCAGCGCGAGAAGCAGGAAAGGCCTTATAAGCACTAAATAGCTAAATAATGAAGACATTCCTGTGCTATCAACACTGTTCTCTTGACAAATCCAACACATTACACCGTACAAGCTAAATGAAGAAAAGTTACTCCTCTATCCCAGCCAAAACCAGTAAACCTAAGAACAAACATTGGCTTCTTAAATGTCACTAAGGGTATCATTAACACTTCACAAACCAGCCCAAACAATAAGTAACTATGTTGAAAACTGACGTCTGAAACTTACCCATTCATAGCATCAGAAAGACAAAAAAAAAACCAACAAACCACAAACCTAGAACACTGGCCACAAAAGGTTGACAGACAGAAGTGGTCCAGTATCACTTATAAATTATTTCCTGACTATGACACATGGATAATTTGGATGTGTTTACAGGAAGTGGAGAACATGAATATGAGTCCTCCAGGTGATTTCTGTTACTGGAAAGAACCACAATCAGTTACTATTGGCCAACAAGGATAAAATGTGCTAAGTGGCAGTGCCAGGACTTCAAAAGAAAAAGTGCTTTGCCTTTAAAAAAGGCAAGTCATATGCACCAACTCTAAGTGTAGTATTGCAGAGTAAAGGAAGTTCTGGCTCCAACACTCTAAGGTTTGAAGGAGAGATCACCATTAACTCTTACTGTGTCTTAGAAATGCTAAAATATTCCAAAATTGAACAGAAATAAATTGAAAACCCAATATATGGGTCAGTATGCTAGGGCCCTATTAATTGAAATATAACATAACCAAGAAATTTTTAGCAATATTCTTGAATATTTGGGTAAAAAACTAAAAGAATTATATATTTTTTTTTAATATAATGCAGAAAAGTAGTTTCCTGTACTGCTTCCATTACTTGCAGAAAACACTAAGCTGGTGGTGTGTGTCAATCTGTTGAAAGGTAGGAGGGCTCTGAAGAGAGACCTGGAATAATTGAACGGACGGGCAGATGCAACATTATAGGCTGGGTACGGTGCGGCTGAAGAGTGCCCAGGTGGAGGGGGAACTGAGGTTTCTGGTGACAGCAGCTGAACATGAGCCCACAGTGTGCCCCAGTAGCCAAGGAGGCCAAGGGCATTCTGGCCTGGATCAGGAATGGTGTGGCCAGCAGGAGCAGGGAGGCCATTCCTCCCCTGTACTGGGCCCTGGTGAGGTCACCCCTCAAGTGCTGTGTCCCCTTCTGGCCCCTCAGTNTCTGGCCCCTCAGTTTAAGAAGGACATTGAGACGCTTGAGCACATCCAGAGGAGGCAACAAGGCTGGTGAGGGGCTCGGAACACAAACCCTGTGAGGAATGGCTGAGGGAGCTGGGGTTGTTTAGCCTGGAGAAAAGGAGACTCAGGGGTGACCTAATCACTCTCTACATCTCCCTGAAAGGTGGCTGTAGTCAGCTGGGGTTGGTCTCTTTCTCCAGGCAGCAGCTGGCAGAACGAGAGGACACAGTCTCAAGCTGCACCGAGAGAAATATAGGTTGGATATGAGAAAAAGCTTTTTACAGAAAGAGTGATCAAGTACTGGAAATGTCTGCCTGGGGAGGTGGTAGAGTCACCATTCATGGATTTGTTTAAAAAAAGACTGGATGTGGCACTCGGTGCCATGGTTTAGTTGAGGTGTTAGGGCATGGGTTGAACTCAATGATCTTGAATGTCTCTTCCGACCTTGTGATTCTGTGATTCTGTGATTCTGTGAAATTACTTCACACAAGAATTTGAAATTATTGTATTAATCCTGACAAAGAAACAAATAGCTATTCTGCTCTTCAGCAAGCAGGAAAAGGGAAAAGTTCTATCAGAGCATGACTGTCATGTTCAGAGTGAGATGTTCTGAGAATGGCTAACCAGGGACAAAGTCTTGCCTGCTGCAGACAATTTGTGATTTGAGGCAATTTTGGTGGTGCTGCAGACTGATACAGAAATTCCATAGCAATAATTCTGCGGTAGCTCTGGTCTGATCCCATGGACTGAATGTCTTTTAGCAACTGGAGCATTAAAGGATACTTCTTGGTGCATCTTTTAATTTGATTTCAGCCATGACAGTGGAGGCAGTTGAGGGATTTTCTTTGAAAGCACAGTTCTGACACCAGAAGGAAAAAAATTAACACATCTATATATAAAAAAATACCTTTAGTGCTCCTCTTGTAAAGCCAGAAATTTATTACTTTTGCTGTATTTAAATTTTTAGTGTCTGTAGCAGTATTCAGAAGTTTGTGAGTCTGATTAAAGTTGAGCTATAATAAAAATTGAAAAAAAAGGTTTAATCCAAGTTTAGAAAAAGAAATATCATTTTACTGAATTACTTTTTAAAAACCTATAAGAAGAAAATGTCTTCATTTTGATTATAGAGGTTTTAAAAATTTACCTTCATAAGAAAACTTGGCTGAATCAAAGACTGATGGATCAAAACATGGCAGAACGGTATAGCCATCATAATGCCTATTTTTTATGGTATGTTCTTCATACCACATTTCCAAAGCTTCCTGTGGCAACTACACTCATTATTTGCACAGCGAACAGCCTGCCAGTTTTAATTATAATCCACATGCAATTACAAGTTAGTTGTTGAACAAACAGGAGAATCTCAGTGAATGTATAATCAAGTGTTTGGTTATATTAAGAGTTGATTTTAGGGCTAGTAAGGGATTATTTTCTTTATTTCATTAGTGTGGTGATAACATTTCTATTTACCTCCAACGAAATGTCTTTCATGGCCTTCTATAATGGCTCCTCTGCTGTTTTTCAATTCTGCTGCGTATTCCTTAAGATGAAAAAGAAAATGTAAACATTTAGATTACTTTAACAAAGACCAAAAAAAAAGAATGTGCAAATATATAAATAATCAAGTCCCCCAGCAACAAAACTCATGCATGGTTTGTCATACTGTATACCCCTCGTGTGGTGTTTTATTTTGATTTTAGTCTTCATTACTGCAGAAAAGGGTATAAACAGAACCTCTTATTCAATGGCTAAGAATGCTCAGGCAGGGAAAATAAATGTCTGCCCCAAGGTCATGATAGCTTCTGCTGAGAACTAGAAGAAATACTATTTGTCAAGTCTCCTCTTCCCAAAAGCTAGACTTTGGGATTTCATATCGAAAAATGAAAAGATTTGTAGTATTTCATTTCTCTACTTCTGTATTAGTATTTATTCCATAAGAAAAGTCTCCAGAAATTCTGCAACTTCTAGACTAGCAGAAAATATCCCTTGAATATTAAAAAAAGCATTAGAAGAGTTGCCTGATAGATCTAAAATAGCTCACGAAACCTAAGTGTATATTAACTTTCAAAACAAATTGCAAGTATATATAGAATGACTCATAGAAGGTTAAAGGGTTGGACCGGACATTAAAGATCATCTGGTTCCAACCCCTCTACCATGGGCTGGGACATTTCCCACTAGACCAGGTTGCTCAAGGCCTTATCCAACCTGGCCTTGAACACTGCCAGGGGAACTCACAACCTCCCTGAGCAACCTGTTCCGGCATCAACCCCACAGTAAAGAATTTCTTCCTTATTTATAACCTAAATTTTCCTCTTTCAGATTGTACTATTACTCCTTGTCATGTCACTACAGTTCCTGGTGAAGAGTCCCTCTCTGGCTTCCCTGTAGGTCCTCTTCAGATACTGGAAGGCCCTATGAGGTTTCCATACAGCCTTCTCTTTTCCAGGCTGAAGTGCCCCACCTTTCTCACCCTGTCTTCATAGGGGAGGGTTTTCAGTGCACTTATAAACTTCATGGCCCTACTCTGGACTTGCCCCAGTGTTAAAATTAAATATATCAATGCATGATAAGTAAACGTGGTTGTAAGCGGTCAGGCATACCTGACTTATTTCACTTCTGTGATGCTGTCTGCCTTTGCAATGCTTATGAAGAATCATTTTCTTTGCTTTTTACATATTGTATGTACATTCATTACTATGGAATGGGACCCTGGGCACAGCGTTACTCTGTCCCAGGTGCAGAATTCAGTGTTTTAAGTTGTGAAGTTTCATCACATTATTAGGAATGTATGTAGAATTTGAGAATCAACTTCTGATCCATAACACACAAGATTATTTTCCAGTACTGATAGTAATTTAACAGGTTTTCCACAATGGACTAATAAGTGGTTTGCAGTGGACTAATGTGATTTTAATTCTACTTCATGTTTTACATACAGACTGTGAATTTTAATTCCTCACTGAATTTTTGAATTTGTAATAAGTATATTCTTGGTTTCACACAGAGCTGCAGAAGAAAAGCTTAGTTTACATCAAGTTAAGGGCAGCTTGCCTACCATGTAGTGTGATAGTTTGGCTATAAAACATAAGAAAAATGATTCTCAGTCAGATTTAAGACAACAAATTCTGGCAGAATTATGATGAATTAATAACAACACTTGTGATGCACACTATTTACTGGCTCCAGAGAGATGTATGCATGCTTTGGGAAAGGGGTTTAAGTCTGTTTTTTACTATATGCTGAGGGTGGGAGTGAGCTTACGGTACTGTGAAGTGCCCTCCTGTCAAGAGGTTGGGATGTTGAACTAAAAAAGTCTTCCTGAGGTGCTGGCTGTAGTCCTCTTCTTTCATGGGCAAGCATCTTATACAACACAATTTATAAGCTAAGCAAGGTTCTTAACAGGAGATGAAGAAGCCTCCATCCATTAGAAAACTTCCATCACTACTCTGACAGTAAATAAGGCATTTAATTTCTATTCTGTTTATTCATGGCCAATTGACATGCATTTATTCTTTTTACTTGTAGTTTAAATAACTCTCATATCTTCCTACTGTTTATCTTTTCTCCTTTTCCAGACCCACCCCCAAACCTCCATATATTAAAATTGAACACGAAAGAATTGGATTGGACCTTCATTTTCCAGGTTTAATAAGCCAAAACTTTTATTTCTTCCATCAAAATAACTCTCCATTACCTTATTATTTTGAAAAAACCTTCTGTACACTGTCAAAATGTAGCTCCCTAGATATAGGCGACCTTGCAAATTTTTCCCTTTCTTGGAATGTTAGCTGCAAGTCATCACTGAATCATTGACTCAGTCATATTGTCTATTAATTATATCCTCCACTCGTTTAGCCAGGTATTTCATTAACAGCTCTCTTTTTGAATTTTTTTTCCTCTTTTTTTCCCCCCAATTAATCAGAAATCTTTTGCAAATTATCACTTGCTCCTGACCAAGGTCTAACCACATTTTCCAAAACTACTTTTTTGTCCAGCTTCTCTATTATAGTTTTGATATTTACCTACACAATGTGTAAATATGTATCACATTTTATTTTAGTAACTATTTGATAAATGAATATGCCACAACATTGTGGAATAACTGGGCTCTACTATTTATTAACAGAATTTTTTCTTTAATATATATTTTGAAACTACTATTCTGCCCTGAAGATAATTTCTGATATCATGTATTTTCTAGTAAATTCATACCAAAACCTGACCTATGGGAATTTACAAAAGCTTTTCACTCCTTAGACTTCATCTGAACAACAACAGTGTTGGGAGCTTTAGGCAAGGGAAGCAAAGTGAAAGTTTATCAATTATCTTGGATTTCTTCAACAAAACATGCACAAGCCTGAGCAAGTTGTAGAAATTAGCTCAGTGACAGAACTAATCTTAACAGTGCAAATCTTTTCAGATTTCTTTAATGAGGAACTGGACCGTGAAGAATGCAGTGAGGTAGAGGAACTTCTAAACAATTTTGCTTCTTAGTACTCTATTATTCTTCACACCTTCATCTTATTCAGGATAGATCACTAATATTCATCATTACAAAACATTTATTGCAGTCCTATACTGAGTCTATACGGCAAAGTTTTGGTAGCAGGAGGCAACAGGTGTTACCTATGTGAGAAGAGACTATGAGCTATCCCTGTGTGGGATGCAGACCACTTCAGCTGGCTCCAAAACAGAGCCACTACTGGCCAATGTTGATCCCACCCACAATGCTGATGGCACATTTTCCAGTAATATGTTTAAGAAAGGGTAAAAAACCCTATATGGTAGCTGTGAAAGAAAATGAAAGAACATGTAAGAAAAATCCCAACAGAAACTTGGATCAATGAAGGAGGGGAGGAGGTGCTCTAGGCATGACAATAAACATTCCCCTCAAGCCCAAGAAGAAGAGGGTGGTGAAGCAACCTGTTTTCCTGTAGTCCATGAAGGATCACACCAGAACAGACATCCATAAGGCAGCTCATGGAAAGACTATTGCATGGGAAAATTTTCTTTCAGGAGCTGAGGCCTGTGGGGTACCCATGATAAATCTGTTCCTGAAGAACTGTACACTTTGGAAAGGACCCTTTCTGGAGAAATTCCTGCAGAGGTATATCCCATGGAAAATATCTTTGTCAGAAAACTTCATGAAATACTGTGTCCTGCGGAGCAGAGATTAGTGTGAGGCAGAAGGTGTGGCCATGGTGAAGTGTTAAGACCTGAGAGCAAAACCTTTCTCCATCCCTCCTAAATGATGGCTTGCAAATCCATCACACAAGACAATGCTGCTTTTAAAATCATATATATATTTAAATGAACAAATCTTTCCTTCCAGAATGAAAGCTGGAGACCTTGTTATCTGCACCTCTAGATCTACCCCATCCTGTCTCAGTTTATATGTATTTTGCTGCCAGTGATTACCACCTTGTTTTCATGCAACTTTGCCAATATTGTTTTATGTGGCACTGTGCTGGTTTGAAAGTAAAACCAGTGAAAGACTCCAAGTCAGAAATACAATTTAATAGGAGGGGGGAAAAAAAAAGGTAAAATAAAATAAGTTAAATAATACAACCTGTTAGTCAGGGCACTGGTAGCAGTCTGGATGAAGTGGTCGTGTTGAAGCCGTGATCCTGTAGAAAAGTCCGGTAGCTCCTGTCCTCTGGGAATCCAGCGGGTTGAGGGCCCCTTGTGCTATCCGGGTTTATATCCAGGTGGGAATGCTTGGCTCCTCCCCATGGGAGGAGCATCCCACAATGGAATGATGTAGTTTTATGACTCATACAATGGGTCCTTGATTGCCCATTAAACAGAGATAACTCCTGGATGGGAGTTACCCATGAGTCACACAGCACAGCATGAATGGGCCCATTAACAGAACATAGTCCGGAGGGTGGGGACAAGGGAAACACTGCCCCACCTGGTTTCAACAGTTCATGAAGATGGTGATAGAATACATACCTTGGGCATATTTTACATTGTAACCTAGGACAGGCACTCATGTATAATTTGCAATACATATGTGTAACTGTGTGTTTTAGAAGTGAGTTAATTTCATAGTTTGTTATGATTTGCAAGTCATAGAATGCACAACTCACATTAATGCGTAGGACATTATGTTTAAACAAATGAGAGTCTTTACTAAGTTCAGTCATGAGATGGCTTCAATTTATTTGTGCATGTTATGGCTTTTCAGAATTTCCCCTTCTGCCACAAGATAATTAGATCAGTCCAATGATGTGAAGCAAATGTCCTGTACCTGATGCAAAAATGCTTTGATCAAAATTGTCATCTCAGCCTCTCTCTTGAGACCCACATTGGGCTCCAACTAGACATGCTGGTTTTAACAGCAGAAGTAAATATAACTCCAAATAAGCCACTGCCCTTCACCTTCCAGTAAGAGAGGGACAAAACCACACACCATTAAACTTCACCCCCTTCTCTGTAACCCAAACATTTTTGTTTATTATTTCACTACCACCTAGACAACTGGCTGGTGAACACATATTCTTCATTCAACAAGTTCATAACCACAACAGATTTGCTAACCAGAATTTCTTGACAAAATGTGAGCACATAGATCTGTAAAATATTTTCTGGGTTTTTATCTAAATCTAAATAATTCTGTGTCCTATAATTTCTGAGATGCATTTTTAACATTATTGAATAATCAAAGATCCCACATGCTGGTGTAAAGCTTCAGACCAGTTATACAATATGTAAAAAAAAAAAAAATTGGAAAAAACACTCTACCTTATATTTTCTTTTTAGCAAATTTCTTTGTCTTTTAGAAGGCTGATGTAATTTTAGAAGAGACTTCCTAATCCAGCAACTGAAAGTGTTTCATTAAAGGGAAATGAAATACCAACATCTATGCAGGAAACACCTAATTCAACTTGGATCCCTTTAGAAAGCTCAAAACATGGAGTTTAGATTGCAAACACAGCCTCAACTAGCAAAATGGAGAACTACGGCTTGACTGTGCTGAGAATAATATGTTAAAGCCAGTCCCATAGTCTCCTGTAGTAACTTGTCAAACTTAAGTATACAGAAAATAGTAAATTTCCTTCTAGGTTCCACTTACCCACCCATTATATTGGTTTATATACGAAGTACACACAGTATATGCCACCATTACAAAATACATTTAAATCTCAGGAAGCCAAACATGCATCAAAACTCCAATAACAATGATCAAAACCTTATGAATCACACATGGTTTCCAGAAGTGCTCAACATCAAGACTGAGCGGGGCAAAAGACTCACTATATGAGAAAAATGGCCTCACATTTTATCTTCATGGTTTTTATGAACCTTTAAAGGAAAACATGATTCATTTCCCTAAGCAGCAATTAGCTCAGGAAGTCACATTCATATGATTACATTTTGCTGCAAAGGATAAGATGAATCTGACCTTATTTTTAATTCTTTTTTTTTTCCTTGTATCCATTTTGCTCTTCCTACTGTTCTCTGTCAATGTCAAGTTGCTTATATGATTTTTAGTATCCTGTCTGTTTCTCTGAATTAGGATTTCAGTAAAAAAGCTTTCAGCCTATGGGAAGGAAAACTAATCTAGCTAAAGTCTAGTGTTTATCAATATTCAGAAACTCTGGGAAGCCTGTCAGATGTATTACTTCAGATTTAATTCAGTTAGAGATTAACAATGTGTGACTTAAAATTAAAGTGCACTATTCAGCAAATGTCAGAGTTTGTCAAAAGTTCTTATCTCCATGAAAGACAACGAACTCCATGTCTTTGTGGTTGTATTTTAAGCTTGAGAGAATGTATAGCCATCTTCAGGACATTTCAGCTTTGAAAATATGACAAAAAGAATAAAACAGACACCTTGATTTGAATGAACTAGAATATCACCTGGGGGGCTCCACCACTCACAGGGAATTCAGATCCTTATCATGACCAGAACATCTTAACTTTTAGAAACTTGTAATGGAGTAAAATTGTACCCACATTTACTGTGGGTCATTAAAAACAATTAACCTTGCTTGCCAAAAGTACAAATTGAGAAGAATGAATATTCTTAGTGGTGATCTACCCTATCAAAAGTAAAAGAAAAAACAGTTCAGATTTACCCTGAAAAGACAGTCAAATACCAACAAGGACCAAATATATATACATAATTCAAAGCTGAACATAAAGAAAAATTGTATTTAAAATAATCTAGATATTTGTCATGACCTCTGGAGTGAACTTTGCTGCATGGCTCATTGTTTAGAAAATGTAGGAGATAAAAAATGGGACAGAAGGCACAATAGAAACAACTCCTCAGATCAAAGTCCATGGCTGAAGAAAGATTCAATTTTCCAGATTAATAAAGAAGATTTGAACATGTTATTTTCCTGAAGACAGGTCTCTTGTATTGGCTGAATTTTCCATAGAGAATATGAGCTCTAGGTCCTCAGAAATAAGGAATCAGGGAAGGAAGGAAAAGGACCAGCATGGCTGCATCAAGACCTGCTGGCTAAACTAAGGGGCAGAGGGCATTGCACAGGTGGTGAAAGAGGGGCAGGTATCCTGGGAAGACTATAGGGATGCTGCCTGGTTGTGCAGGGATTAAGTCTTTCAGGCAAAGGTTCATCTGGAGCTGAACTTGGCACAGAATGTAAAGAATAATAAGGAGGGTTTCTACAGGTATGCGAGCTAGAAAAGGAAGGTCAAAGGAAGCATACTTTCTCTAATGAGCTAAACTTCATCAACAAATCATCATCATTGGCTGACATATTTAGTCACTGACCTATATTGTTTTTACTTTTACAGAATACATATACCATGAACTTTAGTTGTATAGAACTTCAATTCTTTGAGGAATTTATAAACCTGCTCAGCTTATAACAAGCTCTCATAAAAGATAAAACAATAATTTTCCACGTAAGGTTAGGATGCTAAGATTACTAAGGAGATTTTAGATGTAATAGCGGTAGACACTCTCTTCTTGGATCAGATTAGAACAGGGTAGTTAAATATTGGTGTCCTAATGCCTTTTCAATATATTTAATAATAATATTGTATTCACTTCATATGCAAACCTATGCTCAAACACCAGTGCCAAAAGTAAACCTGTGATCATCAAAAGTTATCTTTTGTGTATGCATATTGCCGAATGATTCCAAAAGTCAAAGTTAGGTTTCTTGAAAACTATCTGATCTCATTTTAAATTCCGGTTCATGGCTTATCCACTGCCACCTGTGGTGAGGGTTTCAATGTTTAATTATCTTCACTGCTAGGAAATCATATCTTATTTAAAGCTTAATTTCATCTAACCTGTAATTCAATGCATTGGATCATGTCATCCCTTTATCAGCAAAACTTAAAAAAGGATTATAATTGCTTATATATTGTGCATAGTGACCAAGTTATGTTTCTCACATTTTCTTTCACAAAATGACCAGACTGAAGCCTTTTGGTCTCACAGCTAAGGTCTTCTCTTGATATTTAAATACTTCTTACACTTCTTCTGTTGACTGTCTTCTATATTTCTTCTTGAATTTCTGTCACCTGAATCAGACATAACATTATAGAAACAAGCTTTCCAATTTTCTTCCTCTCAATTTTTATAAAAAAAATCTCTGAAAGACTACAGTAACCTTTATACCAGCTACAACATTGAACATAGAATTCATGGGAATATGGTTATTTATGAACACCCTCAAATTCATCTCTGAGTTGTTGTTAACCTTGGATTAAGTTCCCTGTCCTAAAAACATTTTTTTTGTTCTTTCCAACAAAAACGTTATTATATTAAGATTCTTAATATAAACTAAAATATGTTTGGCTCAATAGTGCTCATTTATTGGAATATTTTGGATCACTCCATAAATTTTATAACTGTTTTTTATTTACTGGTCTATAAATGTGTGTCACATGAAAATTTTATTGCAGAGGCATTTTATAAACTGGGTAGCAGTGAAAGTATTGGGAAAGATAAAAGGGCAGTGTTACTACCAACAACTGAATCAGGAGATCTATTGGCAAGTCTACTTTTAATCTAAAAGTACTGATTAACTCAATTCAATAGATATATTAAAAATTACAATGCATTTCCAATTAGATACCTTTTGTATTCACTATTTTATTATGCACCTTTATAACATATCCAGAAACAAATAGCAAAAAGAAGGTACTTGATGATGCTTAATTTTCACTAGATATTTCTGAAGGCATTAAAATTAATTTTTTGTTTTCATTATTTATTAATAAAAATTCTAAATAACTGTTCAGTTACTCTGGTGTTAGGCTAATCAAACTGGACTTCCTTTGGACAACATTTTTCTGTCACCTGTACTCTGTTTCTTTTCTTCCAAAAAATTAAACGTAGAATAGTTTTCAACCTGCGAAGGACTTGTATAGTCTACCTTTAATTCTCTCTTGTACTCTTTCTCCCCTTACGAGGAACACCATATATTTAATATATGAAGGTGAAGGTGCAACTATTGATGGTGAAAGGTTACATTAAAATGAATAATAGTTTTGCAAAAAGAAACAACAAATAAAAGAATCTTAAAATACTATAGCTCTGGGGGCTCTGAGGTGGAGAGGAGGCTGGGTTCCAGGGGCAACTAGTGAGTGTTTGAGCTCTGTTGCTAGAGGATCCACACTGCACCTATGTGTACACATCTGTATATTGCCTTTAACAGACCTTTATCCTAATTAGAGAGAGGAACAAGAAGAAGCCATCAGTGCTGTTTGCATTTGAATGCTGAGTATCCCTGTTTGTGTTGTTCTATGTGGCTGTGTGTGTGTGTATCCATAGATACATATTCTGTGTCTTTGTGCCTAGAAGGATTACACATGCTGGACTCAAGGATACTGATCTGTGGAATCCTTGCCTCCACCTGACTACCAGATTTGTGATTCCCTAGCACATTCCTGGAGAGCAATTTATAAAAGATAATTCAGGGGATGTTCGATTTTAATGAAATGTTGCATGAAGGTAATAAAGTTCTGACCAAGTTTTCAGGAATTCTTTGTACATATCGAAGTGTGTTTGCAGAGCACCTTATGACATTTAATAAAGCATACAAGCATCTGCTGAAGCAAGGGTCCTCACAACAAAAAGGGGGTCTTGGCGCTAAAACAATATTTTGACTAGGCTTTTAATTTTCTAACAACATGAATGTGCAGTCCAGCAAGTGCAGAAGTTTATGAAGATGGACCAGGTCTAGAATCTTTTTTACTACAGGATGGAAAAGTTAATTCAAGCAATGAAATAATAATTTTATTTCTAAAGAAATGTGGTCAGAATTTCTAAACAGTTAAAAGTGGGAAGTTTACAAATTTTGATGAAATTGTGGAAAAAACTATATACAAAGTAAAAACATGCTGATATATTTGCATTAAAAAAAAAAACCCCAAACAACAAACCAAACCTAATATGCTGTATTATCTCAATTACTGTGTCCAATTGTGGGGCCATCAATTCAAGAAGGACATTTTTGTGCTGGAGCAAGTCCAGAAAAAGAATGACAAAGGTGGTAAAGAGTCTAGAGGGTAAATCCAGACTCTCCTCTGAGGAGCAGCTGATGGAGCTGCAGTATTTTAGCCTGAAAAAAAGGAGGCTTATGGATGATCTTACTCTACAACTATCTGAAAGGAGGCTGAAGCTAGTGGGGATCTTCTCCCAGACAACAGCTAACAGGACGAGAGGACACAGTCTCAAGCTGCACCATGAGAGGTTTAGGTTGGACATTGGGAGGAATTCTTCATGGGAAGAGTGATTAAACTTTGGAACGGACTGCCCAGGCAGTCACCATCCCTGGGAGTGTTTAAGGAAAGACTGGACGAGGCATTTAGGTCATGGTCTAGTTGGCAGAGAGTGGAGTTTGGTCACAGGTTGGACTCAGTGATCTCAGAGGTCTTTTCCAGACTAGCTGATTCTATGATTCTGTGATTCTGTGATTCTGTGATTCTGTGATTCCACAGATTCTGTGATTCTGTGACAGGATGCTTAAAAACCCTTTTAACTCTTTAAAACTCTGTTATCTGGTGCGGTGAAAGACAGTAATGTTCCACATGAACATATTTTAATACTTTTTGACCTACACAGCTTCACTGGAAACCACTCTTTATAGAAATGTAGTGCAAACTGAAAGGAATCAGAAGTGATTAAGAGGGAAATGAAGCTCCACCCTATTGCCAAATTCTCATGTTCTGTGGGGCTACTTGAAGAAGGCCTGCACAGCCAGCCTTCAGACAGTATTTTGCTTCAAATTGTAGAGTTTGGAACTGGAGTTTTGGATTTATTTATATTCAGTCTCAATAGATCTACTGTTTCTGTCCAAATCCTTCATCAGAACATCATAAAGATGTGCACTGGCCTTCCTCACTAACATTTCCATTTCCAGGGAAGGAATTTCACACATACAAGGAGTATGGAAGCCATGGTGTGAAAAACACCCACTTCTCAGGCTTTTCTTTTTATCACACATGAGCTGTACCTGTGTCAAAACTTTTGTAGTAAAACTACTTTTTTTTTTCCTAGGAAAAATGCTGGCTTTTTCTTTTAGAGACAAGATATCCTTCTACCCTTAACTTCTTCCAGCCACTCCTTACAATCTGTAGGGATAACTCCAACTCCTGGTGCCCTGTACTTCCACTGAGGTCCCATTTTTATTCCTTGCACACCTGCCTGTTGGAGAGAGAAGCCTTGGTCTCATAGGAGTGACAGTGTCACCACAGACAACATGCACACGTGTCACAGTTGCATTTTAATGCGCATTATGGGCTGACATTTGTTCTATTCTTGCTTATTTCTAACTTCTTTCTTGTTTTCTTCATAGATGGCATCATTCATTTCAATCTTGTAATGGAACTGAGCATCAAATCTACTTTGGTCAACCCACTGAACTGTAAACTAATATGCAATATAACACACTCAGTAAAGTAAACAAAGAGGCCTAATACAAGAAGAGTCTTTCATCTTTAAATTAAAGACATGAAGTCAGAAATTTTATTGTAAATATTGTTTTGACTAATGCTTTCAAAATCCACTCCTCAAACAGTTAACATACAGTCTCTACTAGAAAGAGGAAATTAGAGGTACAAATGTATGATTTCATATTAAAACTTAAATACATGTTCTCTCTTATTCCAAATTTAATACAGATAAAATCTTTGTTGTCATGGGAGGATTTTATAAAACATTAATATGTTCCTTGAATTCAGTCTTCAAGTCCCATACATTAGTTTACTAAGTCAGGTATAGGATTTTCGTCAGCTTTCTGCCTCCAAGGTGTTGATTAATTAAATGATCAATAAAGCTTTAAGAAATATATGAACTAGTTAATATTTTAAATGCAAAAAAAAAAAAAATAAAAATACAAGCAAATCCTGCATCTCCTTCTGCCAAAATACAAGATTGTTGCTAATTTTAATTTAGCTGTGTTTTGCAAACAATTTTTTCAATTTTATAGTAAGAATACTTGTGATAACATTTGTACCTCTGTGAATGTATAAAAAAAGAAGTATAAAATACAAGAAATGACATAAGTAAAGAACTTCTAAACCTATTAAAATTTGCCCCAATATTGAGTAATGGATCAGTATTTGCAATCGCCACTTTCATGCATGTGTGTCCATACGTCCTCTTTAGAGCACAAAACGTTGGAGCTTCATCCAGATTTCAAACACCTAGCGTAATGAACATGGCCTCATGTCAAATAGGATTGCTTTCATCAGTGCTCACACCACCAAGAACATCAGTAACAACCCCTTTTGTACACTCTCTATGTTTGGCTTTTTCTACTATAGTAAAGAAAATTCTCAATTTTTTATGAACAGACGTCTTAGTACACTAGACTACTTCCAAATCTGACTGAATGGCAATTGCATAATCTTATAGGCCAATATCAAAATAGGAAATTAAAGACTAAGTGAATTATGGGGAGACTCAAGAATGACCTGGAATTATAACAGGATACCTGTCCCTGCTTTCACAGCACGTGCTTTTGTTTCTTTCCCTTTAGTTTGACCATGAGGTCCCAACTTAACTATGCTGGTCTTTTGTCTTCCTTGCCCAATATCTTACACTTGGGGATCACTAGTTCACTTACTTTATGAAAGGCATTCTTAAAAATCTGCCAGCTCTGTCCTAGTGGGGCTGTTACCTGGCTGGAGAAAGTTATTTTCCATGCATTATAGGAGTCTCGCATGTGAATTCAATGCTCAGCTTTCCTAGCTTTTACTCTTCCAGTTCTCCCGCCGATCCTGGTGGTAGGGGAGAGAGCAAGTGGCTGCATGAGCCTTGGCTGCTGGCTGGGGTGAAAGCACAACGCAATGCAATGAGAGTATAATGGCTACTTTTGCTCCTTTGCATGTCTCCCTAAAAATATAGGACATTTTATATTTTTCCAATTCCCTAAATTACTGCCCACCTAGGATAAATCAGCTGAACAAAATACAGTAACTACATACTTGTCAGCTTAAAAGCCAGAACTGGTTTTAGTTATTTATTCATTAGAGGTGAAATATCTACTAGTTTTCCTCCTCATGACAGTGACTTCTCAACTGAACAACAATTACCACATGGAAGGGAAATGACAGATTCATAATGAGTACTTTATTTTTTCTCATAAGAATTCTCTCGGGATAAAAATTTTTGGTAAACCAAAATTTTAGGATTTTAGTTGATACATCTTCTAGCATACTGCATACAATAGAGGCTTACATAGTTTATTATTAGTATTAGTTTTTCTTCTTTGTCTCTCTCATGATGACTGTGGAGAGATCAAAATTGAGAAATCTACAGAGGCAAGAAAGACATCCTTTGATGTGGAAAATAATCCAGGGAGGATGTGGAAATGGGCACTGGAATGGAAAGAGGCTGCTATAAAAGATCAAAAGAAATAGATCCCAAAGAGAACTGGCTGAACAGTAATTGGATGTTTCCTCCTGAAGGGTCTGATTAATGGTAGCAGAAGTAGAAATTTGCCTTAGAGCTCTTTCCTTGTGAGCTTCAGGTACATATAAACATATTAAAATATATGCATAAAGTTATTGCAGAGAATTTCAATGTAATTTGTGCCAAACTGTAGAACTATAACACTTCTTATTAAAATCCCCATATACTGGATGCACAACATACTACATAGAGATCAGGCATTGCTTCAAATGGTGGCAACTATACTAAAAACTTACATTGTTATCGAGATATTGATTTCATAGGGATTTATAATGCTTCATCATATATAAGGACAATTAAAAAACAGAAGGTTGTTAGTGCAAACTTAACTCGTGCACAAAAACTATGACAGATTAATAATTAAGCTGAATAAACTCTATGGAGATCAGTGCTCTGGGAGAAATTCATAAAAGCTTGGATGCTCTACACAGGATTTTGTAAGGTGTAATGTACTGTAACAATGTTCTTAACGAAGGAAAATTTTCATTTATATTTCTAATCATATTTGCTCTGTATTTTAAAGCACAGCTGAAAAATACTAACTTGCTAAGTAGCAGAATCATTTTCAGGGCCTAAAGAATCTCTAAATAGGTGCATATTCTTTTCTTGTTTCATTTCTATGAAATGTTCTATTCTAAAAAACTGCATTATATAATAATATTTATTGTCATAAATATTACAGACCCTGTCATGATGCTTTTGATAATTCTTTGAAAGAAAATGCCTAGGGATATAGCTTGGTTTTGGTTGTATACCTTATCTTAGTTGTATATTAAATGATTCCCAAAAGGCAATCCAGATTTAACCAAAGTACTTCTGCACATGGTTCCCTTTTTTGCTTGCAATTTGCAGTTATGAATAAGAGCTTTTCTCACATCAGTCACAAATAACTGTGTAGTGTTCTTTTAAAGTGTTTTTGAGTTATCAAATCGTTATTGGAAGATTATTATCAAGCATTTGTGCATTTGGTTCCTCCTTACTTGATAAAATACACCAACAACAGAAAAATGAGGAAACAAACCCAAAAATTAGTATAAATCAATAGCAAAACCAGTGCAAGAAAAAAATTTTATTAACCTTGGTGAGAGTTAGCATTATAAAAGATGTTTAAGGACTTTATCAGTCTAGGATCTGGAAAAGTAAAAGTAGAATATTTTTTTATTTGCAATATTCTTTAAAAAAGAACCAACCTAACAATAATTGAATATCCTCATCTATTTTAACTGAAGCAAGAGCAAGCATTTATCCTTGGGGCTAACCAAATACTGACCTCATCTTCCTTCCAAATAAAATTTATTTCTTTCAGGAATTAAAAAAGAAAGAAAACAAATAATTGTTTAGCAGATTCTATTTGACAGAACCCAGTTAAACAGTGAAAAATAAAAGCATGGTCCACTGACTTACTTCAGTGAAAAGCCTTTAACTCTGAAAGGATATTTTTTTCTGCAAGAAGTTCTTAAAATGAAATAGTTTCATATACAGCCCAAGAATCTAGTAGATACTTCATAAAATCCAAGTTTAATATAGCTATTATTTCCTGGAATTTATTTCATTCTTACATCACCACTGAGCTGAAAATACAAGACCTGAAAAACATAAAAACTTGAAAATTCCAGTACTGATCAATGGGCATACACGTCTAGACTTTCTCAAAGCCTATGGACAGACTATAACAGTGGTGATAGGAACAGGTCTTTAACAGCATTCAAAATTCATGTGCATTTCCCCTTTCTCCGCTTTTCTTGTTTAAGTAAAAGAAATGAAAAACAAACAAAAATCCTCCATCAACACCAACCAACCAACCAAACCCCAAAAAAAACCAAAGTGACCAAAAATAACAATCAGTATATGTCTTCTGTCAAATAAAATGCTGATTTCCATTCCATACTATAAACATAAATTCTATCTTCTACATGATATAGTAGCAATGAATGAGAGATAATAATTTATGATTGTGTTTAACTGAGTCATAAAATATTGGTCTACTTGGTCCTCAGATATTCCTACCCTTCCTGCTAGATGTAAAAACTCAGTACGATTTAAAACTTGGCTTTTACACATGGAAAGCATAAGAATAATATCTTGAATATCAGACATCACAAAATATAAGATATAGCACAAATATAAGAAAATTAGTAGTAAAGACACAACAGAAAGCTAACTCTTCCAAAACTCTGAAATGCTTACAAATAACCTAACCTTTGTTGTCATTCCCTATAAAGTTGAGCCATTTCAATCCAGACACTGTTATTTATATATTTATCTGCCCAGACAAGAAAAATTAGAATAGCCTTTCTTCTAAAAGCCATATCCACCAGAATAAATTTATAAACATCCAATCCTACATTAATCAGACAGCCATTGCAGATGAGGCATGGCTCATCTGTCCACACTTCCAGGAAAAATATTTGAATCACTACAGATTTTCCTTTCTTCCTGTGAAAGAATAATAATAATAAAAACAAAAACAAACAAAAAGCCTCAAACAAACGAAAAACCACCTGTTACTAGCAAAATGGTTTAAATTCTACATTAGGAATGAGGATCAGTAGTTTACCCTTTCTAATTAAAAATTCCATTCCAAACTCACTTCTGATTATAATCCCATGCCTAAAACAATTCATAGGAAAATATACTGAGATATTTGCCAGTAGTATGTGTTAATTAATAATAAACTGTCTGCCTAAATGAAACAGAGATTAAAAAAGAAAGAGACTGAGAGAGGAAAATAAAAATAATGAATGAGGTGTTGAATTACATTTCAGTACTATATAATTTGAATATTCAATTAATTTTAGTAGTATTTTTCAATCTTCCTTTTCACACAGAGTGAAGAGCTACATGCGAACAAATTTGATATAGGAAAAAGCTACTATGTCTGTGAATGTATATTTAGGATGGAAATTAAAGGAATATTATGGAAGTTGAAGTGGATTAAGAAGTATAACTAATATTAAAATACTTGAGAAATGTGTGGATAAGCTATGCTTGCCTCTGATTCTAAGGGTCTGGGTTGGATGATCCAAAAGGTTTAATGTTCAAAGAATTTAACATCACAAGACTTCCCAATTACAAGGAGTATTTTTGCTATCCAAATGCTAAGGTATGAAAGTATGGTATTAGTGCTTCAGTTCTACAAGAAACTTCAAAATTAATTAAACTATATAAAAATAGTGCTAATAATAGGATGGTTTTTGAGCTTATTCCTACAAGGGGAAAAGGTCAGCTGACTTTTTAATAGGTAAAAATTCATAAACGTTATCTAGGCATGCTGCCTAGAGAAGAGTTACTTCATCACTCGTATCACTAGTGGAGAATTTATACACAAAGAAAAATTATAAATAAGAAAATATCCAGGACTGCCTCACTTATTTTTGCCTACACATCAGTGCAACCTGTCATTAAATTCAGTGGAAAAAAGTCCATATTCCATCAGCAGGATATGGCCAAATGATGCACATTTTATCATTTTCTGGGCACAACCATAGTTAGTCAAAACTCACTCTGTATTTACTGTTTTTCACCTGAGTCCATTTTTACTCATACACTTTCTTTTCTATATTCTTTCATCTTTTCTGTGATAATTATGTGTATGTGTAATCATTATCTCCACCTTGATTCTTCATCCTATGCACTGTGTAGTATTCCTGATTTCTCCCATCAATCACAGTTGCACGGAGCTTATGTCTTCGTCCCTGCTCTATCTGTATACAATTTATATGGCACTGATATGAATTCAGTTACTCTGTTAAGAGCCCAATCCAAAATATCTCATAGCCTGATTTTTTTTTCCACAATATTTTATGTGCTGCTGTGCGTCGTGGGATGTACTGATGTCTAAGTCAATCATATGTACAGCTTTGCTATTTTCAAGTCCCACTGTCATTTTCCTGTGAAAAGTTAGCAAATTTGTAAAGTATGATCATCTTCTTATTATATGTATCTAACAGGCGAGCAAATTGCCCATTGTCTACCTGGAGAAATAGTCTTTGGAATTTTTAAAGCCATGATGAAAAATAAAATTCAGAAATCTCTTATAATTTTTTAAAACTTTGCAGAAGTTTTAGTGTATAAAGTTACCATACCTCAGAAATAATACGTCAGACATTGAAATTTTTCAGCAATAGATTAACTAATCCCTGTGTCATCTGTCAAGGTACCTGAGAGCATTTACTGTACTTTGTCAGCTTTATGTTTTGGAATAATCAAAATCTGTGCAATTATTCCTGGTGATTTGCTAGTTTTTACCAATGGTGAGTTATTTCTTTCATTGTTTTTTTCCTCCTTTGGTAAAAAACAAGGGTACCTATTTCCTTAAGAATTCTTAAAAAGAACCATGACACAGAAGTTATTTTAAGACATGCTAGTTTCTCAGAGTGTAAAATTCTTTATATAGAAGTCCTGATAAAGTTCTATTCCTTTCCTACAAGAAGCTAAATTGAAATGTAGTGATACGTAATCTGTTGTGTATCCCTGTGCAGTGATTGAAGGACACGGACCATGCTATGCAAGCAAAAGTCACTTTATTACACGAATGACCCAATTACGTACAAAATTTTCCACTCAGACCCATTTGCCACTGCTCCCTTAGCAGCATAATCTTATGGTTATCAAGCATCTGTTACATTCCTTTGCACCAGCTTTGTCCTTGTTACATCTTCTCTCCTCAGAGTTGTCAGAGTGACAGACATGATGTCTTCACCTTTGTTCTTGCCTTGAGTTTATCTCTCCACAGCTTCCACTGTGCCAAGGCCAGGAGGTCTGCAGTGCTACCCAGCCCAGCTTCCGTAGCTGACTGATCCTCCACAGCCTGTAATACTGTCAGGTGTTGTGCCACCTTTGAAAGTCCTCAGGACTGGTCCTGTTAGGTTTGATCTGTCTGAACTTTATTTGCCGGCTGTTTTGTTTAACTTGGTATAGGTGTGGTGATAATTTCCATACTTCAACAAGTATCTATGGCTAATTTCCATTATTCTTGTTTATTTTAATGAAGATAATAGAGTTTTACAGCCATAATAAACATTAATCTATGAGTGACATTTGCAAATCTTAACACAATAAAATACTGCCCTGGTAGGTACAACAGTAAGGGCCCTGAGATACAAGCTGAGATAACTGTGCAGGGTAGAGGAATACAGACATGGAGTGATAAAACATGGGGTATATGTCTGGCACTGGAAAGCCCACAAATAAAAGTAATTCATCAAATGTCAGTCAAAGAAATGTAAATGAAAGAGGAAGAAAAAACTGGTTTAGTGGCAACAAAGATAAAGAAGAAATAGTATCTAAAATATACAAAAATCAGACATAATATGGAGGCCAGTGAAGTAAAAAACTGTTAACAAACACATGAAAGTGATGCCAGGTTGATCCTAAAGTGTGGAAGAAAGCATATACATCAACAGGATATGTTATCTGATGAAGAACTCTAGAAACATGTTGCTTCCCTCTCCAGCAGCTGAAATTGCTGGCTTTAAGATCTGGGACAGCAATGAAAAAGTGAGCATAACCTCAAGAAAAGGAGTGGAAACTATAAATATGTAAGTCACTATTTGAATGGTATGATAATTACTATTGAGATTTTCTCCGTAGGGAAACATTATAAGTATTACTGTCTGCCTTTTTTTCTGTAATAATTAGATTTAGACTAAAAATGATTTTTTTCAATTATATTTTTAATACTTAAATAATAATGTAATAATAATGAATTCTTAGCTTTATACATTAAGTGTGTTTTCTGTTTGTGCATAAACAAGATTGTGGTAACAGGTGACTTTTTACAGAGGTAACCTTTATGAACAAATTGGTTTCTCTAGTGAGAACTACATTCCACTAATAACAGACCAAATTTGAATTTCTAAGTACCTTGTATATATCCTCCTGTAGTGTGTTTCAAACAGAAATTTGATTTCCTTAGTAGTTACTTGTGTGAAAAAGAAAAAAAAAAAAAAAAAGAAAAATGCTATTGCTATTATTATCTCCCAGAAAGCTGTTTCCTGCCTGTGTTTTGGAGAAATCGATGATGCTGACAATGATGTGGTGTAACATATCCCAAGTTTAACTGTGTCTGAAAATATGCTCCCTACATATTTTAAAGATCCTCATTAAAATTTCTATTAATTAATAATATCATTTGTTAATAAACAAAAAGTATTATTCTTAATGTTTCTTATATGTGTTTCAAAAATGATATTTTAGTTAAAGGCACTTTGTAACATGCTGAAAACTAATGTGCTCTATTAAAATTTCCGCTAAAATGGCACCACCTTCTTTATTAGTAGATTTGCTATTGCCAGCTGTACTCAAACTTTTTTAGTGAACTAAAATGCTTTTCTGTTCTGGTTTGGTTCAACCAGGCAGAAACACCAATTCATGTAGTGGTTTCACGTTCGTCAAATTCTTTCTCCTAAATCTGGTGTAGTGGCTTGAGTGTCTCCACGCTTTTGTGGGATTTGACTAGGAGAAAATAAAAAACACAACAGGTCTAAACTTGAAAGTTACACATATAGTTTATTTTACACACTAAAGTAATGAAAAAAAGGAAGAGAGGAAAAAGAAATTAAACTTTAAATCCCTTCCTTCCACCCTCTGACAACCAACAACCTGGTTGTCAGGTGTCACCCTCTGACAACCAACACAGAGAGACAAAG